>LNAC01000234.1:1881787-2191210 GCA_002007465.1 Ailurus styani
GGCTGGGTTATGGACATTGGGGAGGGTTTGTGCTATGGTGAGTGCTGTGAAAGGTGTAAGCCTGATGATTCACAGACCTGTACCCCTGGGGCAAATAATACATTATATGTTAATTAAAAAAAAAAAGATGGGACCTGGGAGGAAGACAAATCTTAAGAGACTCTTAATCTCAGGAAACAAACTGAGGGTTGCTGGGGGGTGGGGGGGTGAGGGGAGGGATAGAATGGCTGGGTTATGGACCTTGGTATGAGCTATGGTGAGTGTTGTGAATTATGTAACACTAATGATTCACAGACTTGTACCCCTGAAGCAAATAATGCATTATATGATAATAAAAAAAAAAAAGAAATTCATGTGCAAGATGTGAAAATACCTCTGGAGTATTTTAAGATCTCTAAAAGGTATTTGTAGAGATAGGTTATAATAGAACAATTACTAGATCATCATTTATGTAATGCTTGAAAAATATCCCTAGGGTGGAAACGGCTCATGATAATCACATCATTTGTGATACCTAATCGCTTAACATAATACACTTTTAAGGACCTCCTCTGCTTATCTGAAACTCAATAGAAACAGTTATTGCCAGAATTAGGAATTACATGCCCATCAGCCATGTCAAACGTAGCTTATCTTCAACTTAAAAACAAGTTTAAAAAAACCAAAAACAACTATTCAGCATTTTCATTTTCAATGTACATTTCAACCCTTTAGTTGTGGAAGCAATACATAAACATGTTTAATACCTATTAGAAAAAAGGAAGAAACAACTCAATTGTCTATGAATGAATGGCAACCCCACTGGAAAGCTCAAGTCTTTTTGGCATCATAAAAACAGAAGAATAATGGCATAAATCCTACTGAGTCAATGGCTCTAAGTATGGTCATAATTTACAATTTTTTATCAACTAGGCCCTGATTATAAACTTTTGTCTAAAATGAAAGAATCTGTCTCAAACATATTCTGTTTTCAAACAAATAAGACACCCAAAAGCAAAAATACCTTCCATTTTGTGTCCTAAGTCCTGGCAAAAGAAGAGGACAAAGAAGTTACATTTATTTCAGAATTGCCAGTAACCCAGGCACAAAGAAAGTAGAACCTAAATCATCTTAGAAGTCATTGTTTTCAACAGTTAAATGAAATCCAAAACACCAGGGCCTCAATCGAATCAAAAAGAACAAATCTGGCTTAGGATTTCATAATAAACTCAAGTTATATTATTAAAATGAAAAAATTTGAAAAACCATCTTGCAAAGTGATGGAATGGGCTTTGTTAACAATTGAGTTGTTCAATTTGCCTAAAAACTGGAAACCTTTAGAAACCTCAGAGGTGACTTCATGACCTTTACTGTATTACAAATAGGCCTGATGTTCAAGATCCACATCCATTATATGCTTGAATGAGCTCAGCATTTATTGTTCTTTCGTATCATTAAAAGAGCTAAAAGGGTGGGAAAATGCATAATGTAAAGAAAGGTCAAGTGGTAATCATGGTGTGAGATGCTGTTACATGTGTAACTATAATAATTCCTTAGATTTTATGCTCCGCGGAGAGGAAGTTGTTCAAAATTGTTCACCTACAAAGGTTTATTTTGTGCTAAATATAGCTCAGCACTCTAAATGGTGGCATTAGCCTGACCTTTCGCTCCTCCGCGTCGGCAACGGCCTTTTCCCGGCTCACTTTCTCCGTCTGGAGCCCCATCTTCGCGATCAGAGCTTCGGCGTCGTGACTCCTCAGTCGCAGCTCAGCTTCCTGGGAGGCCAGTCGGGCTTTCAGATCTGCCACCTGAAGGCAAAGTAGGCATGTGGGAGTGGCTTCCGTCGGTGACAGCAGATAGCAGACGCCGCGTACTGTCTGCGAAAGGAGCTCGCAGATCACTACCAGTCTGCCTCTTTTCCCTCTTTCTACCCTCCTCTGACTTAAGTCTCGTGTGCAAAAATGCAGCCCCGTTTGCCGCCCATATAGGAACACACAGAATCATGTTTTCCAGGGGTTTTCTGAAAAACGTGATTTATGTCAGCACCAAGTAGACATTTATCTTCTCTACCCAGTCTCTGTAGTCAGGGAAGCACCAACAGCCGTCCCGGCCCCTGAGCACAGGTCACTCACAGCCCCGGATTTTCTGGGCCTGGGAAGCCCAGGCGCAAGGCAGCAGAGGCCACAGGGAGACCTGCTTGGAAAGACAAGCTGGAGGAGCTCCCAGCTGCAGTCTCCCCGAGAACATCACTAAAGGCTCAGACAAGGCAAAGGCATCAATGCGCCCCGGCGGTTAGTTTTACTCTCAGTTTATCTGATCTGTTACTTACTTTGATGGAAATGCCCACAGACAGGTCTCCTCTCTTCCCACAAGATAAGAAACGGTCCTCTTAGCTTCTTCCACTTCATACAACATCCAGCTAAGTACCTACTACTGAAAGGCAAACCAGGGGCGCCCCGTGGGGATTGGGAGGGGTGTGCAAAGCCCAGTGAGGATCCTACATGGGTATTCCTCCTCTCGGCTCCCCAACTCAATAGCCTCACTCAGCTCCTGAGGAACTCAGCTCTTTCTGAGGCATCAACAAATTAATCTGCTCTAAAGAATGATTCTGCCCTTTCGGTTGGGAGTTCATGAGGTTCAGAACGTACCACTAGGTTCCTAAGTGGGTGGATCGTGTAAAGAAAAGCAGAAGTGCTAGAAAACAAATGTGACTTGGCTCTCAGAGGTGCACGGAAGCACCTTTACATACTGTGATAACTAACTCTTCATTCCATTTATTTTCCAGAAGTAGGTTGTTACGTTTAAAAACTCATAGAAGCTGAGAATAATCATCATCACTTATGGTGACGTAACTGCTCAAGGCCCGTCAGTGGTTTCCTCTAGGGGAACAACATCTCACTACCGCAGCCGAGGAATCCTGTAACCCCCACCTCAACACAGTCCACTTGCCCTCTGCCTAAATGACACGATTACTACTATTACTGCTACCTGTATGGCTTATTACAGCTTAAGCTAAGACTGATTTTTTAAGCCTCTCTGTGAACTCAGGGTAATAATGCACAGTGACATTTGCTGGTCTGTTCTTTTGAGCCATGTGAAACTCGCCCTGTATTAGACTATAATCAAAAGAATCATCCAAGAGACTAGGAGAAAGGGTGATTTCAAGCCCTGATTTCAGTTTCTAAGGAAGCTGTTAGGTCTTAAGTATCCAGTGACTTAAGTTCCGGAAGCGAAGCCTTATCTATGAAGAAAGGGCGCGAGGCTATCTATGATGACCTAAGCTGGCGTCCAGAGAGGGGACATGTGGCTCTAACCGGCACTTATGGCTTTACTGCAGTGAATAAACAGGGCTGAGGTTTAGACACATATTTCAAATGGCCTGGATAACCCCTCTGGGGAATTACTTAGGGCGGGTCTGCAGAGGACACATGCTCCACTGTGAAGGCATTCTGTTCCCCACACAACCTGATCTGACACCATAAGTCGTCCCAACTGCCCATATAAGAAACTATGCTTCTTTTCCAAAATCAGTAGAAATTTTTAAAACTCATAGGGATATATTAAATCTTCCAATCACTCTTCTGATATTAAGAGCATTCCCTGCACAAATACTTAATGAAAAGAAATCACCAGTAGTCCTCCAATTAAAACTTCCCATCCCTTCTTCTTAGACTTTCTGCCTTCTAACCAAGGGGAAATAAGGAGACCCAGGCAGCCCTGGACTTGGCAGGCACCATGGATAGCCAGTCCCTTTGTTTCTTCCTCTCCTTCACCTCTTTTTCCCCCAGGGGCTGAAAGGCTGCCACCATGGGTGCTACTCTGTCTTCATACTCTGAGCTCTGTTGTTTGGGAATGGAACTTGAAGTGCGGCGCAGGCCATTATTTTCCTTGCCAAGGGCTGCCCCACCAGTATGACAGTTCAGTTTAGTCAACGCTATCGTTTCCTGGGGCAAAGTCAACAGGTCTAGTTGGGGACATTATTCAAAGGGACATTAATGCTCTGGGACAAGGATCTCCTGCACTCAACGTCTTCTAACTCAACAGGACTCCTAGGCAAGTCTTCACTAGGAAAAAGAGTCTTGTTTTAAGTGAGATGGAAGTGGAGAGATCGGTAGAGAGAAGAAAAAGGAAAGCAACAGATGGCAGAGAGAGAGTAAGGTAACATGTACACAAAAAGTAAAAATAAAACCCTCCCATTTTTTTCTTTTTTTTGAAAGATGCACAAATACAGATATATTCTTTGGGGGCTTCCCAACAACTGTTCTATGCATCTCTGGATTCTGGAAACTGCCCTGGAAACCTCCTCACTCTGGTTCCTCTTCCCCAGTTGTGGTCCCCTGACCCACTATTCAGCACAGGCGAGTGGTTCACCAAGAGCCATTCCTGGTTTTTGAAATGAAGGGCGCAGGAGGTGCTTTGGCTGCAGAATGCGTGGAGGACATGGCCAGACGGGCCTTCTCAGTGAAAGGTTCCACCATGTGCTCCCCAACCCGGCCTGTAGCTTATTTCTAGCCTGGGCACAGACAGGCAAGGCGGCACACTTGGGGAGAAAACCGGCCCAATCTCTTGAAGAGGAGAGGACTGTGACTGAATGACAGTTCTCTGAAGAAGGCTGCTGGAATTCCTGGCCTTGAAGGGGCCACCAGGGAGACTTTTTCCCTGTCCAACCCTTGAGCCCAGAGGACTCAGAGCAAGCTGAGCCAGCCTCCGAAGTCTCAGTGTTTTCTTATTCTCGTTTTTTTCTCCCCTGGTCACAGAGGCGGCACGGGGCTATGGACAATAGCTTGTAGAATAATACAAATCTGGGTTCAAACTCCAACCTCACAGTTCCCGTGGCCTTTAACTCCCTAAGTTTCATCTACAAAATTGTAGTAGCAATACCAGCTTCAAAAAAATGTTTAGTTTCTACCAATGAAATGAGATGACAAATGTAGAGACCCATACATGGTTTGCAGATTTTCCCCCAACTTCCTCCTGGAGGTTCAGAGTACTGTCCTTCAAGGTAGCAGGACCCTTATGACCGAGCACGAAGACCACACTGGACACTTTGTCTGAAGAGAGATTACAGCCAAAGGAGATGAGACACCAAGGTGGGAGAAAATGGCTACACTTAGGGACCTCAAGCAGAGCAAACCATATCGCATCATCAGACAGGAAACAACACTCCCACTGGGGGGTTGAGAATCTGAGGCCAAAAGGGATCCTCCTTCCATTACTGTGTGACAAAATTCCTAACAATAAACACAGGGCACTGAAGTGAGCTATGCACTAAGTCAGGCCAGCAAGTGAAGGGTTCTCTCCAAACCAGCATCGGAGAGAAATTGGCCAATCCCTCTCTGGAGTATGAAAGCATGAAGAGTGTTTAGTGTCACTGAACAATACATTTTAGGATTGAGCGTCTTATACAAATGGGTTGAAACGTGGCTTTCTAAGTAAAAACCTATTTTGTTTTACTTTAAGAGCATACATTTTACTCAGTAATAACACATCCTAACCATACCTGAGAGGCTGTGGTTTTTAGCTTTTGGATGCCGTTCGTCAAGTGCTTTTTCTTCTGGGATACCTCTTTTCGTTTCTTCTTCAACAGATTTTTAAACAGTGATATTTGTTCTAGGAAACTCTTTGGGGTGGTATAGTTGTGTCTTCTCTCATTCCGGTAATACCTGGTACTCATTTCATTCACACTGGCATGAACGTGGGCCATGAAGAGGCTAATAGAATCTTTGTCCAGTGGCTGAAAATAGAAACACAATAATTTGTATGCAATTCTCTTAAGTTAAAACAAAAATGTAATTTAAAAAAAAGAACAATTGGCAAAATTATGTAGTATTTTTTTCCCTAAGAGCCAGAACAAATTACAGGAAGGTCTGGGAAGACTTATTAGTCTTTAAGAGATAGCCACAGGATTAGAGATAACAATACAGCATTCAGCTTTGCCAAGTAGGGCAAAGGGTTTTTATGCGCTCCACATACCAAACCCAAAAGCCAACATATAACACAAACACAGCTTTCACAACTTGATTTGTATCTATCAAGTGTGTGAAAGAAAAAAAATGGAGAAATTGAGACACAGTACTCTGACAAGGACTTTTGGTGTTGTTTTCAAACTAAACTGTAGCATGTACACGTACACATACACACATACACACAGCTGAAACTGAAAAATACAGTTTTATAAGGACCCACGTGGAAACAAACAGGATGGGAAGGCCTAAAAAGCACTGCTTCTGGGAGAAAAATACCATTTCTATTCTCATTTGGAAAAAAAAACAAAACAGAAAACAAAAAAACCTGAATAACTTTCCTTAGATTTACTAGAGAACGCCTCACGATAGTATTCTTTCTGTTTTGTCCTCTGTGACTTCTGAAGTAGTTAACTTTTTAATTTGTGGAGTCACATCTCCCTCATTTTAATGATTATTTATTGCATTCTGTACAAGATGAACCAGGTTCAATTAATCAAGGGAAGCCTAAAAATCAATTAATATGAATTAAATGAGCTACACCAACTCTTAGGAAAGTCACACATAATTTACCAAAGTGTTGTCAATAACGCTCAGACGTCTTTGGGAAAATTGCGCACAAGTGGCTGGTGATGCAGCTGAGTGTTTCCAACCTGCACCATTAATATTACAACCAGGACGCGAGAGCAGACAGGCCAGTTCTTGTTGGTGAAAAACAACCGCTCCCGAGCAACGTCTACACACTTCACTTTCCAACCTCAAGAAAAATCCGTGAGTGGGTTTCCAATATGTACATATAGGATTGTCCCACATCCCAGAAATCCACCTCGCTAGTAACTGAAATATTGTTTTAAAAGCCAAAGCTACATATAGAATGATGCAAATCCTGAGTAGTGTTTGTTCTCTGGGTCTGAGACATGTATGTTTGTTACCCAACAGGGGACTCAGGATTTAAACTTCTAAGGAAGTTCTAGAACTCCATGGAAATGAAATCCCCTGCGGGATTTTTAAAAGACCTACACAGCAACATAAACATGGATAGAAATGCATTCCTGTCCTATCTTGTTTTAATGAACCAAAAGCGAGCACATGTCTTTCTGCAATATAAATACTTCCCCAGCCAAGAACGACCTTCCTCATGGGGGGGGGGTCAGTGGGGGGAGGACCTGGCCTCTGCCCAACCATGATCCTTATGAGGAGGCTCCTAGGCTGCCCTGAAAAGCTCTCTCCAACAACAGTTTCATTTGTAAATCTGGGATGGAAGAAGTGGTTTCCGGGAGAGCTGGAAGTGGCCCGAGACAACTTGTCTCAATGGGGCAAAATAACTATTGTTATCGGGCTTAACAAAATGGCACAGCATGGGAGACTTGCAGAGCCAGGGAGCAGCTGGTTGTAATTCACACTGTTTTTCAGAAAACTCTAATCGTTCCAGAACAGACCTCTTTGATGACTGGTCTTCCCTGCATTCTCAATTTGTCACTTTCTCTTATGATAAGGTCAGTAGTGACAGCACTTCCTGACATTAACAGCTGTGGCTTTTAAAAGGGTCATTGTAGAACTACTAATTGCAGTAATTTCATTAGCATAAATTATTTATTCTGCCATTCATTTATCTCCAGTTTTCTTTTGGGGGGGGCGGGTTTTGCGGGGAGGATATGGCTGCTGGTGCTGCTGCAGAGAAGGCAAGGCAAGGCTGTATTTTTCGTTTTCAGAGATGCAAGCGGAGACCGTCATTCCGGCTACACTGGGTCCCCTAATGAAAACCAGTGGGTCCGAATCTGCCATCATTTCGCAGCCAATCATGGTGAGAGCAAAAATATCAGTAAGCAAAGTGCCAGTATCACACGGTTATAAATCCAAGATTTCTCCGCTAAGATGGCCCGGAAAACAATGTCGTAGCCAATGCATCATCAGATACCCGCGGGAAGTGGCTTTTCCCCTCACAGCTAGAAAGAGGTTTCAGTTTGCCTCTCTCGCTGGGCTCCCTGTGAATGCAAAGACAAGTCGGCTATTTGGGGCGATGGTTCTGAGTGGTGGCAGTCGTCACCTCGCCAAGGTCCCCCCAGCGCCTGCCTCTTAAACCAAGTGCCCAGGACAGCCCTGTTGTTGAAAATGACAACCGCAAAATTCAAACGAAAACCAACACCAGAGGCCAATACCGAGTCAAACACCCTGGGTTATGCAGGATTTTACACCTGCCTTGGGGCAGCCGGTCTCATGACTATACTGGTCTGTACTTTTAAATTCAGACTTTCAAGAGCTCTGTATTCAAGGAAAGGGAGAAGGAGGGACAAAAGAGAATGGAGATGAGAGGAAGACTTTTTTTAAGTTTATGGGATCGTGTTGTAAGGTGTGATGTCGCATACTACCTACAGTTCTCCTTGAAAGTGGTTCTCAGGGATTATTTCTATGTTTATTTTCTACAGCTCTACTGAAGCCTAAGTGATACACAAAAAAACACACACATATGTTATTTTATAGTAATTCCAAACTGTTGGGTTTAAAAATCTATTATTTGTACTTTTTAGCTCCTTTGGGGGTGCTCAATAATGGAGACTAATTAGATACTGTGGTTGTAAAATTGGTTTATTAAAGAAAATGTAATGATACATGAAATGAGTAGTGCTGCATTTGAGCACTTCTCCTAAGTTCCTCATAATGCTGATTCCCTCTGAGGAAAAACAAACAAAAAAAAAGGTTCTGAAGGCCGCCAGGGATCCTGGGTTTGAATCCTGGGACGTGGGGTACATTCCCAGTTCTGTGTAGGTGGGCAAATGACAGCACTCCCTGCACTGTGTCCTGCCCACAGAATCCAAGGTTAGACTTTTGGCACTCCTTTTAGACTGTCTTTTCTTCTTTTCCTTGTCTTCCTTTTTCCAGAGCAGTCCAACTATTCTGCACCAGTCCCGAGCAGGTTTTAAGACGGCATGTTCTGGCGTCAAAGGGCTGAGGGGGCCCTTACCTGCTGGGTGACCCTGTGCCATGCTATCAGACCCCCACCCCCTCACCTGGGAAGCCCAGGGATCCCTCCTTAGAAGGTTGGTGAGTAGAGGCGGAGGGCCCTCTGCACCAGTGCTGGTCCCAGGAAGATGACTTCTGCCAGACAGAGCAGCCATGAGTGTTAAACGCAGCGCCCAGCAGTCTCCTGAATCACACGATGGTGTCTTGGTCTTGTTTTGTTTGTATGTTTGTTTTTTACTTTTTTACTTTGCCTGGTGAATGCATTTTATTGCTTGTGTTTTTTAAATTTTCGTCTCTAATTGGAGAGGCTAATGTCCAAGGCCAGAGGCAAGAGCAAATCCAGCATAAGCCAGCCATCTTCAAGAAGACTTTCCTGTCACTGAAAAGGTAGCCTCCCTGGTCTCTGACACAACATCCAAACAAAGAAGCAATTGAGGGCAGCGGGGGCGAGGAGGTGAAATGCAATCCAGCTACGCCTCCCAGAGCCAGTGGGACAAGGCAGATGCTGTAGCTGGTTCTGGTCAGGAAAGCCACGAAGCTATGATGTAGAGGGGGTGATGCCTTCTTGTGACTGACTTCGACTGTAGGCTCAGCACCACGTCCAGGTTTACGGGCAGCTATAATAACTGGACCCTACTTTCAAGGTGGAGGGGATTCCTGAAGTTTATCTAACTGCAAAAACTCTGGAAAGTGGAATTCTACTGCTTTTTGCAATTTTGCTCTTATCTAATTAACATACATAGGGAAAGAAATGCATGATGAACAGTGTATTAGTGCACATGCGCAGGAGAGGTGGGCTGAAGAACAGGGAAGGATGTTAACAACCATGTGGGCCTTTCCTTATCTGTCTGAATATCGGTTTAAGGCGGTTAGAGATGGAGGCCGATTCAGGATAAATTTGATTGCATTTGCTTCTGTCTTGATCTTTTGAAATGACTTAGCACTCCTCAGGAGATCTCCCCCAAATTTGCAGAATTTCTACTGCACAAGGCTTTCCACTTTAAAAATTTATATTGAACAATCCTCATTTGTATTTCAAAGAAAAACTGTGCTCAGTCAGTCAGTAAGAAAAACACTGCCAACACACCTATCACTAACAAAGTGTTGCTTACTACTCCTCATGCTGTCCCTACCGTTTTAAAAAGGAACCCAGGGAATCACTGAAGCGATCGGGCTTCACGTACAGCCGTAAAGTAGCTTTCCTCTTCGAGGGGACATTTTTCATGATCGGATTCGCAAATGCTAGTAAAATATGCCATTCATCTGTTACTGGACCTTGCATCAAGCTCTGAATTGAAGAGGTGGAGGCACCTGGAAGTTAATGAATTTCACTGAAAAAGCTGATGCTACTCAACTTACGGAATTATGCAGTTGTGGCATATCTGAAGGATAGAGAATTTCAGCTTGTCAGGTGGCCGATATGCTCAGAAAGGATGGGTCTTCCACCTTGCACGGATCCCGATGCAAATCTCACTCCTCAGTCGGAGTGCTCACCTTTTCATTTCCATTCGATAATTTCTGCTTTCCTCAGGCCCAGCTCTCCCGAGTGGTTCTTTCTTACTCTGAGTCAAGAACCAACAACACGACCTATCTTTTCACACCCGTCTCTGCCGCCTCTTCAGGGGATACCCGGGCGCCTTTCCTTCTCTCCCTCCTCACCCCACGTGCCCCCATCTGCACTTCCAAACCTGAGGAGTAGGAGTGTATGTTGACACCACGGCCATACATAAGGGTCGAACGAGTGCGATCACCTGCCAGCTGTCATTTAGTTCAACACCAGGTAGCAGGAAAGGAGCGCAAACCTTCCCTCAGACGCAGGCAGCGCGCACCCCTGGGGGCCAAGCGCGTCCTGCTGGAAGAGTATATGTCCACACACCAACACTGCTTGCCTTTCACAAATCCTTTCTTGGGGGCTGAAGGGGGTCACCTTGGAAAACTACCTCACACTCAGCAAATAAGGTCAAGAACTAAGAAGGGCCTAAATTATGCAGCTACCGTTCAGTTTTAATGCTAAAAATTCAAACTAAGGAAACAATCGAATTAGTGCCCATTCAAAAAATGTAAAAGCTATTTCTGACCTCTGCAGAAGAGGCACCACATATTTTTAGAAGATAGACACGTTGCACTCTGAATGATAATTACTGCTCCTAAGCAACAAACCGGGAAGGTGGGAGAGTTAAATAAGCACAGGGCACTGAGAGAAATCATCTGGCTTGAGCTGCTCACAGGCTCCGTTCAGCTCAACAGAAATGGTTAAGCATTTCCAAATTCCTCTTTGACAATCGGCATCCTATAGGAGGCGTCATGATACCGCGAGATAGAGCTTAGCACCTGCCATGGAGGGCTCTGGACTTGAAAGGATGCAAGTCCTGCCTCATCCAGCAGATGTCAATGGTCACTGGTGGATCAAAGCTCCCTCGTCTTAACTGTTCATGGAGTGGCACCTGACTTGGCAGGACAAAGTCTGCATCAGGGAAGCAAAGGCAAGAAACTTAAAGAAGCACTGTGCTGAACACACTAAGTGAAACCATGCTACTTACTAGCTTTGGGTTCCTCTCATTTGAGAAATTAATATTAAGCTATGAAGCACACTGGTCTTTAGCAAACCCCCCGTGTGATCAAATGAACTATATAAAACACAGTTACGAAGGGTACATATTGATTCTGTAATAAATTGGTATTCTGAACCCTTCTTACAATGAGGAGACAGAACAAGGCCCTATATAATTCCAGGAATGCAGTGACCCTGGCAAGAGCTTGAGAAATGCATGCTTTAGTTACTGTCACTATTATCTGTCATATTTAATGTGTTTTCAGATTTTAAAGTATAAAATATTTCTGGCAGACATTATCTGATGCTAGCGTTAGTCTCCATTTAAAGGGGGCTCCTTTGGATCTTCAGGAAAATGCAGTTAAAGGTGAAAGCAGGGGCCCACACAGAAATTAACCACTTCCGGGAGTGTCTACCATTCCACTTACCTACTCTTGAGAACAAATTTACATAGATTTCCCCAAATTTAAGAAGCACTATGCAGTGCCTCCTGACCAGCGGGAAAAAGTGAAAATCACTTAAAAAAAATCCAATGATACATTAATATTATTCACTCTTTAGCCAGAAAGCCAGTTGCCATTGTTTTAAAGGTCTGGGTAAATGCATCCAACATTGAGTACAGAGACAGGCAAAAGAAAAACTTTCTGGATGTGGAAAAAACATCCAGAAACAGAAGCAATCATTTTTTTCATTTTTAAAAAAAGATTTTATTTATTTATTTGACAGAAAGAGAGAGCGAGCACAAGCAGGAGGAATGACAGACTGAGGGAGAGGGAGAAGCAGGCTCCCCGCCAAGCAGGGAGCCGTCCGTGGGGCTCAATCCCAGAACCCTGGGACCCTGACCTGAGCTGAAGGCAGACGCTCAACCGACTGAGCCACCCAGGCGCCCCTTGTTTTCATTTCTTTACAGAAATGTTTTAGGTGTGTGAGAAAAGGAGAGAGGAAGTACAAGTATTTGAACGTCATAAAGTCTTTACCATATACATGTTTTAGATGCCACCTAACAGTTCGGCATCTAAGTAGATTAATGGATGTTCCAAAAAAGACAGTAAACCTCATTACAATAAAGCTATCCATAAAAATAAGAAATAAGCAATAAAGCTAATTGCATACAAATAATTAGGTAAGTATGCAAATATGCCCTGATTTCTAACCATCCGGCCATCAGGAGATACAATATTCAACAAAATGTGAAAGGATTCTTTGGAGAAGCGACAGTTACGCTCTTGGGGTGAAGAGAGGTCAGAGGGATTGTCTCTGCTTACAAGACGTTCTCAAAGGGAAGCAGACATCATTCCTTACACAGCCCTGATTCTATTTTTGGTTCTGAGAATCACTTTCGATTCTGACCCATGCTAGCTGTATCACTCAGTGGACTCAGAAGACAAACCGCCCTGGGCAGTGTTCACAACCATCACCTTTCCACGCTCTCTAGTCACGTAGGCACGAGATACCAATAAAGCTTCATTTCTAGGAAGCCTAAATGATACCTTCATATTTGCATTCCTTTTCCCTCTAAGTTGGGAAGTGTACCAGAAGTGCTTTTTTAAACTTCATGCAACCATTTTAAAATGTAATTGGATCTGCAAATTTCATTACAGTCAAATGACAAACCTAATTTATAAAACATAACCCGGCAAAACAAAGAAGCGGATACATGATTTGACTTAGTGACTGTTGAATTCATGGGGCTGATTTTTCACCCATCCACACTGTAATGAGGAAAATCACAATTCATTGTCTTGCTTTGTTAAGATCAAGCATGGGGGCTACTTTCTGGTTTGTGGATTTGTAGGATTCATATTCAGCAAACCCTATTATGAATCGAGGAAGTAATGATCCTGGCTTTCGGGTGAGTCCGTCTACATAACCCGCGCGTGTGCTGTATGTGCTCGTGTGGGCAGACATCTCAACCGGGTACAAAGAGGTCAACCGCCATATTCCACAGAATGTACACAAAGATGATCTTATCTCTAATAAAAGGGATAGCTTTTCTGTAGGAGATGTACTGTGGAGGTTACTTCTTTATTGAGGACTTTCGGTCCAAGTGAGTGAGTATGCGTGTGTGTGTGTGTGTGTGTGTGTGTGTGTGCAGGAGATGTATTGTGGAGGTTACTTCTTTACTGAGGACTTTTGGTCCAAGTGAGTGAGTATGCATGCGTGTGTGTGTGTGTGTGTGTGTGTAAGTGTGTGGGAGAGAGAGCGAGAGAGATTCAGAGACTGACACCGCATACCTCAATTCCCTTGGTTTCCTCAATGAACCTCCTGCTGACTGAGACCAGAGCCTCCTGCGGCCACGCATGAAACCAGTCAATAGCCGTGCAGTTAACTATGGCTGGGAACTTCCGAGCTCTCCCTCTCAGCGTGTGACCAACGGGAGAGAAACACAGAATGATCTGCGGAGACATGGGGGCAGGGCAGAAAGGGGAGGGTGAGCAGTGAGCCAAGAATTACACTGCAGTAGGAGACAATAAAGCCAGGGGCGCAGCCGAGCATGACATGAAACTATCCGAAAGCACTACGGAGGAGAAAGCGACGTCGACCTCCTTGCCAATCAAAGGGTAAACCTGCCGCAGGTGGCTGCCTCCTCGCACATTCAGAAACACTGCCGTGTACTTGCCTTCCAATTGGTCCCTCTCCTTTTAAACATTTTGGATGATCATTAAGAGTGAGAAATGTATTTTTTTCTATCACACAAGGAACAGTATAGCAATAGAAAACAAATATCTAAACCAAATCACCATTATAAAATAACACCAATACTTTCATCTGTCTCCTTCTGTCTCCATTCTGTAATTCATCAGGTTCAGTAAAACTTTGTCATTTACTTAAAAACAGTTTGTATCTTACTGAAGATTTACTTTCTTTTCATTTAAAATAAATCCAGTTGCATTCTTCACCTTTTGAAGGGAGTAAGAAATGCAGTTTATACATCCTTCCGGTGAGAAGATTTTAAGTTTCTGGTTTGAAAGTGAAGTTCAGCGCACTTGATGATTTAAGAGGTAATTTATGTCTGATTATATTTCCGTACTCTCTGCATTGACGCGAGGGTCTGATCTGACAGGAGCGCCTGAGCTTGGCTGGGGCAGGGTCCACAAGCTGAGTGTGGGGGGACGAAGGACTGAGGGCCGCACGCCTCTCAGATGAGACGCCCCATGTGAAGTGCTAGCACGAGTGAGGTGTTGAGGAAGCGCTCCGGTCCTCCTCCCCCTTCTCTCCCAGGTTCCCGCGGACTCCACACATGGACACACAGGGGGTAAGAGTGACACCCGCCGGGGTAAGGTGTGAGAATGCCGACCGTCCCGGTTCCCACTTTTCTAGAAATGGCATGGACTTGAGAGAAAACAAAGCTTGGAATTCTCAACTCAGTCTCTAACCCTTTGAGATGAGGCAACCAAGGAAATCATTTTTCAAAAGGCAGGATATTTTTTCTTAGAACATTTAAAAAATTCATATCCTAAAAATCTCCAGCATACGGGAAGCCGTGTAATAGCTTGTTGAACATGTCTTTTCACTATGTTTATTTTATATACTATGGCTCTTGAAAAACTTGACAGATAAATCCTAATACTTAAAATGTTTAACAATACATAAGCTGACCGATCGTGTATTCGTTATATGCGAGAGTCTAGTTACAAATTGAGTAACAGCTTGAAGAGTGCATGTACTGGGTTAAGGAACTTCGGTTACAATGCAGAATTTTCACTTCCATCACAGTTCTTAGGTTTTTCCCACCAGCTTTCCTTTCTCCCTGTAACTGAATATTTCTTTCTCTCCTAGAAGTTTGGTTTCCACACCCAATTTCTCTCTCACTCCTGGCAATTTTAGAAGCTTCATTTATAAATAATTACAGCCAAGGCAAAGGGGGGGAAAGCATCCTTTGGGATCTTTAATATCTCCATCGCTTCTACACTTACTGCATTTCCCTTCTTGTTCCTGGCACACTACCAGGTCTGTGGAAATTGTTAGAAAACAAAGTATCTGAGCCATGTGTGGTTAAGCCTCAAGGAAAAATACTTTGAGTTAATATAATGATATAACTTCATTACTGAAAGATAATACAGATTCCTCATTGAAAGAATTATTTTTCTTTCCTACAACTTTACAGCTGAAGACATCTTTCCCTATGTTATTTATTATGGCTTAAATAAGGATCCTCGTAATGCCAGCAACATTTTACACAGAGGGCGGTTGGCAGGACTTCAATGATTCTCAAAGGATTATTAGGTACTGGTTAGAAAAGCAAATTCTTGGACCCAATCTAGACCTAAGGAATCAGAAACTCTGGATGGGGCTTGGCAATCTGTTTTCAACAAGCCCTCCAGGTGACTCCAACACCGGCTGCTATAACCTTCTAGTTGAAAATTTTCTATGGGAATATTTAAATGAAACACAACATTTTTCAATGCTTCTGTAGTTGGTGAAATACTCATAGGATCTAAGTATCTTTCTATATAGAGAGTGAAAATGAAAAATTTAGAGGATTTTAAATAAATTAGATAATCATGAATAACCGAAATCCTATCCTCTATAACAGACCTCGGGAACTAATTTACAGAAAGATGCTCGGTTATTAGTACTTCCTAAGAAGGTAAAGGCCAAAACCACACCAAAATTGAGTTGTGCAATTACTGACCCAAAGCATTACTCAATAATTTCTAGTTTTGCTAGAAATCTAGCACAGAATTTCTCCTGCCATCCAGCTTTCCTTGAGAGAAGTCCTCTGTGAGATTTTCTGAGAGCCCATGCTAAATGTCTGGAAATTGGTGGTTGTTCTGTTCTTTTCTAAAATGGTCTCTACGTTTATTGATTATGAGCGTGGGATGTAATGTCAGCTCTGCCACCTGTTCATAGACGATGTGAGATCACGCACATTTCTTAATTGTCCTGAACTGCCCTCATTCCCAGAAAAGGAGGAGATCACAGTCACCTCCCAACATCACCAGGAAAACATACTGATATATATGAAAATCCTTCTCACAGGGGCTGAAACATGAATAGGGCTCCATCAACTCCATGCTGTGTTACTTAAAAAAAAAAAAGTTTCCACAATTTTATGGGTAAATAAACTCAAATTGTTACCTCAAGGAACGTTACTATGGGGAAAAATCATCCTGGATAATTTTCCTATTGTATTTCTCTTAATTTCAGGAGATTAGAATAGCAGAGGATTTTTAAAAAATAAAAACACAAGTGATTTTTAAAAAGGGTGTTAGGTTATCTCTCATTCACTTTTTCAGGCTTACTGCGGTATAACTGACAAAATTCTAAGATATTTCAAGTGTACAATGTGATGATGTTATACACCTAGACAGTGTAAAAGGACTCCCCATCGAGTCAATTTACACATCCATCAACCCGTATGTTCATTCTCTGTTGTCACTGTTGTTGAGAACATTTGAGTTCTTCTCTCCTAGTAAATTTCAACTATACAGTACAGTGCTTTCAACTGTAGTCGCCACATTACACGTTAGGTCCCTAGATCTTACTCCTCTTGTAACTGAAAATTTACGCCCTTTTACCAACTGCTACCTATTTCCCCTGCCCCCTGGCAATATTCCACATGTAAGTGATACCATATAATATTTCATTTTCCCTGCCTGGCTTATTTCGCTTCATGTAATGCCCTTGAGATTTATCCATGCTGTTCCAAATGACAAGATATCCTTTTTTTTTAAGGCTGAAAATACTTCTATTTGTGTCCAGGTGTGTGTGTGTGTGCACATCTCTCATCTGCACACACATCTCATCTGCACAGATGTGCGCGTCTCTCATCTTCTCATTCCCTTTGTCCACTGACCGACATTTAGGTTGTTTTCATACCTTGACTACTATAAATAATGCTGTTGTGAATATAGGAGTGCAGGTACCTCTATGAGATAATGGTTTTGTTCCCCTTAGCTGTATCACCAGAAGTGGGATTGCTGGATCATAGCGTACTGCGATTGTCAATTTCTTACAGAACCTCCCTACTGTTCTCCGGAGTGGCTGCACCAGTTGACATTCCGGCCAACACTGTACAAGGTGCCCTTTTCTCCACATCCTCACCAGCATTTGTTATTTCTCATTTTTGATGATAGCCATTCTAAAAGGTGTGAGGTGAAAACTAACAAAAGCATCTTTCATAGAGCTAGAACAAACAATCCTAAAATTTGTATGGACCCACAAAAGACTCTGAATAGCCAAAGCTATTCTAAAAAGAAAAGCAAAGCTGGAGGCATCACAATTCTGGACTTCAAGTTATATTAAAAAGCTGTAATGATCAAAACTGTATGTTACTGTATAAAAAAAAAAGACTCACAGATCAGTCGAACAGAACAGAAAGTCCAGAAATGACTCCACAACAGTATGGTCAATTATTCTTTAACAAAACAGGAAAGAATAAGCAATAGGAAAAAGACAGTCTCTTCAACAAATGGTGTTGAGAAAACTGGACAGCAACACACAAACAAATGAAACTGGACCTCTTTCTCTCACCATACAAAAAAGTAAGTTCAAAACGGATTTAAAACCTAAATGTGAGACTTGAAACCATAAAAATCATAGAGGAAAACAGAGACAGCAACTTCTTTCTAGATA
This sequence comes from Ailurus styani, assembly GCA_002007465.1. Lineage (NCBI taxonomy): Eukaryota > Metazoa > Chordata > Mammalia > Carnivora > Ailuridae > Ailurus > Ailurus styani. Next base: position 1,899,821 of record LNAC01000234.1, read on the forward strand.
TGTTTCCTGAGGCAAGGGGAAGAAAATAAAAAATAAACTACTGGGACTTCATCAAAGTAAAAAGCTTCTGCACAGCAAAGGAAATAATCAACAAAACTAAAAAAAAAAAAAAGGTAAGCTACGAAATGGGAGAACATATCTTCAAATGATATATCTAATAAAGGGTTAGTATCCAAAATATATAAAGAACCGATCAACTCAGCACCCAATAAACAAATAATCCAATTAAAAAACAGGCAGAAAACATGAATGAACATTTTTCCAAGGACATCCAAACAGCCAACAGACATAGGAAAAGATGCTCAACGTTACTCACCATCAGGGAAATACGTATCAAAACCAAAGTGAGATACCACCTCATACATGTCAGAATGGCTAAAATCAACTACACAAGAAACAATAGGTGTTCGTGAGGATGTGGAGAGAAGGGAAGATTTCGCAAAGCTGGTGGGAACACAAACTGGTACAGCCGCTCTGGAAAACAGTATGGAGGTTCCCCAAAAAGTTAAAAACAGAACTATCCTATGACCCACTAATCGCACTACTGGGTATTTGCCCAAAGGATTAAAAAAAAATCAAAGAGATACATATACCCTGATATTTAAAGTAGCATTATCTACAATATCCAAATTATGGAAACAGCCCAAGTGTCCATTAACTGATGAATGGGTAAAGAAAATGTGACACATACACACACACACTGAAATATTACTCAGCCATAAAAAGGAATGAAGCCTTGCCATTTGCAATGACATGGATGGAGCTAGAGCATATAATGCTAAGTGAAATAAGTCCAACAGAGAAAGACAAATACCATATGATTTCAAATGTGGAATTTAAAGAAATGACTGAAGGAGAAAAAAAGAGAGAGGCAAAGCAAGAAACAAACTCTTAACTATAGAGAAGTGAAGGTTACCCAAGGGGAGTTAGGTGGGGGGATGGGTTAAATAAGTGATGGGGACTAAGGAAGGCACTTGTTATGATGAGCACTAGGTGTTGTATGGAAGTGTTCAATCACTATATTGTACACCAGAAACTATTACCACACTAGATGTTAACTGGAATTTAAATTAAAAACTTTAAAAAACAAACAGAAAACAACAAAAGGTGTGAGGTGTTAGTTCACTGTGGTTTTGATTTGCACCTCTTGATTAGGAGTGATGTTGAGTACCTTTTCACATATGTGTTGGCCATTTGTGCATCTTCTTTGAAAAAAGGAGTATTTGGGTCCTTTGCCCCTTTTTCAATTGGGCTATTTGGTTTTTTGCTATTGAGTTTTATGAGGTCCTTGTATATTTCGGATATTAGCCCCCTACTAAATGTGTGGTTGACAAATACCTTCTTCCATTCATTAGGTTGCCTTTTCCTTTTGCTGATGCTTTCCTCTGCTGAAGAAAAGCTTTTTAATTTGGGGGAGCGGAATGGCTCAGTTGGTTAAGCTTCTACCTTCAGCTCAGGTAATGATTCCAAGGTCTTGTGATCGAGCTCCACATGGGGCTCCACACTCAGTGTGGAGTCTGCTTCTCCCTCTCTCTCTGCTCCTACCCCTCCTCAAGATTTCTCTTTCCCTCTCTCTCTCTCAAATAAAATCTTTTTTTTTTTTTAAAGAAACTTTTTAGTTTGATACAGTTCTGCTTGTTTATTTTTGTTGCCTTTGCTTTTGGTGTCAAATCTAAAAAATCACCACCAAGACCTCCTGAGAAGGAGTTTACCATCTAGGTTTTCTTCTAGGAGTTACAAATTATCTTACATTCAAGTCTTCATTCCAGTTGGGTTGATTTTTATTATGGTTTAAGTTAGGGGACCAGTTCCATTCTTTTGCATGTGGCCAGCCAATTTTCCCAACACCATTTACTCAAAAAACTATCCTTTTCTCGCTGTATAGTTTTGACTTCTTTGTCAAATATTAATTAACCATATAAGTATGGACTTATTTCTGGGCTCTCTATTCTGCCCCACTGATCTATGTGTCTGTTTTTATGCCCATACCATACTGTTTTGATTACCATAGCTTTATAACGCAGTTTGAAATCAGAGAGTATGATACCTCCAGCTTTGTTCTTTCTCAAGACTGCTTTAGCTTTTTGAGATCTTTCTTGGTCCCACACAAATTTTAGGACTTTTATTTCTATTTCTGCAAAAAAATATACTGGAATCATGGTAAAGACGCAATGAATCTATAGATCATTTTGGGTAATACTGATACTTTAACAATATTAATTGTTCCAATCTACAAGCACAGAATACTTTTCAATTTCTGTCTTCAATTTCTTGATATATCACCTTAGTTCTTAGTGCAGAGATCTTTCATCTCCTTAAATTTGTCCCCATTTTTTTAATTCCACTGTAAATAACGTTGCCTTAAATTTCTCTGATAGTTCATTATTAGCGTACTGAAAAACAATTTTTTTGTGTTGATTTAGTATCCGGCAATGTTACTGATTTCATTTATTAGTTCTAACAGCTTTTTTGGTCAAGTCTTTAGAGTTTTCCATAAATCATGTCATCTACAAGTGTAGAGACATATTTTTTCTTTACTGATTTGGATGACTTTCTTTTTCTTACCTAAGTATTCTGACTGAGACTTCTACTACTATGATGAATAAAAGTGGTGAGAGTAGGTAGGTATCCTTGCCTTGTTCCAGATCTTAGAGGAACAACTGTCAGTTTTTCACTGTTCACCATGATGTTGGCTGGGTGCTTGTCTTATATGGCCTTTATTACATTGACATATGTTCTGAGTTTGTTGAGTTTGTTGTCTGAGGTGTACTCTCAGTTTGTTGAGTTTTCATCATAAATGAATGTTCTATTTTCTCAAATGCTTTTTCTGCATTTATTGAGATGATATGATTTTTATCCTTCATTTCATTAATATGGTGCATCATGTGGATTGATCTGTCGACACTGAACCATCCTCGCGTCTCCGGAAAAAATTCCACTTCATCACAGGGTAGGGTTGCTTTAACGTACTATTGAATTCGGTTTGCTCCTAGTTTGTTGAGGATTTTCAAATCTTTCTATCAAGGATATTGGCCTTGGTAATTTCTTTGGTGATATCCTTGTCTGCTTCGGTATGAAGGTAATGTTGGCCTTGTAAAGTAGGTGTTTTCACCTCTTCAATTGTTTGGAAGAATTTGAGGAGGATTAGTATTCATTCTAATTTAAGTATTTGATAGAATTCACCAGTGAGAGCCATCTGGTCCTGTATAACTTACCTTTGAAATAACTTCACTCTCATCTGATCTGCATGTAAACACTCATTTTATATTTTAGGAGGCCACTGGTTAGTATCTGCAGTACCAAGAGAAACCGCAGAGGCCAGGAAGGCTTAACCAGCATTGCCCATTTCTAATGGAAACCCACATTTGCAAAGTCAGCTACCTGAGGTCTTAGCTAACCACTTTCCTCAACATAAGTGGCTGATTAGTTAGCATCATGAACACCAGATCTGATTTTTTGTTGATGAAAGGAAGAGTGTTCAAGATATCTGAGGAAAATGGAAATATTATACGTCTGCCTCCACTGCTGTATGAACAAAAGAAGAAAGTCCAGATATCACAGTATCCTAACAACTACACCCTTTGCTTTTTGGACTTTGATTCTGACCAGTCCTGTGGTAAACAGCTTACAGAAAAATTGTTTTTATGTGATTCCAGTGAGAACATCAGCTGAATCCTATCATGAAAATATTGCCACAACTGCCCCAAAGATCCTTCCAGTAAGAGCTATTCAGTTTCCTAAAAGGACAGAGCTAAGACTGCAGTAAGCTTACAGAGCTCGTTTTGAACCTTTAAGACCTATTTTAAGTTAGGTGCTATACACAAAGTCTATGTGTGCCCAAGTTCACTTTAAGACTTCCTCTCCTTGANGGGGGGGGGGGGGGGGGGGGGGGGACAAGAGCTCCCCCACTCCGGAACAGGTGCCATCTGCCTGTAAGTACTGAAGGTCACTGAAATACACACCTCCTCCCAAATAGTCCCTGACAACTGCAAATGACCAAACTGGCTTAAGTTAGTTCCCAGCAGTGAACTCAAAGAAAAGTCTGCGAAGAAAATACAGTTACAAATGCCTGACTCAGACAGCTGGGCTCTTTTCTAAAAGCAAATTCTCACAAGTAAGAAGCAAACCCTGAAATCACCATCTATGTACTTCTACAGCTCTAACATTTGGATGTCAGAATCTTGCTTTTGGAATCCATACCATAGAATTTTCTACCCCCTTTTTCCCCCTAACACAGGTGTTAGGACTCATTGGGAATAACCCATTTTTCACTGTGCTTTGTAATACGTTTCAATTTCTTTTGGGTAAGATTCCATTGTAAGTACATATTTATTTGTATATCACTAACAGGATCCAGTCCATTTCCTCTTGTAATGGAAATTTGAATTGCCACCGTCACTCTGTATTTTTTTCCAGTTGATATATTCTCAGACAGAAGTAACCTCCCACATATTTACTTCAGAAGCTTCTATCCGTAACTTTAGGTTTGCATTTATCCTCAAAAGTCTAAGTATTTTTCAAGAGTGATAAGATCTGAATCTTACTGAGAGAATCCTCTTAGGAAGTTTAGCAGACAAACTCTTCCCTTGTTTGACTGTTTTAATATCATTTTACCATCCTTATAATTTCCCTTATCAACCACCATCCAATAAGCGTTTAATTTCAGTTATTTTCATGAACTCCAACAGCACTGTCAACATAAACACATTCAATACATTTGTGTATTTTATTTTCTTTTTAGGTAACACACAATGAAATAATTCACACATTTTACTTATGAATATTGGTCAGTACCAATTTTTCTAAGAGGTAATATTTTATATTGGGGAGTTTTCGTTTGTGTTTTAGGAGGGGGGAAGAGGCAGACGCAGATGGAGGGAGAGAAGCTGAACCAGGCTCCACGCCCAGTTGTGGACTCAATCTCACAACCCTGAGACTGTGACCTGAGCTGAAATCAAGAACTGGATGCTTAATTGACTGAGCAACCCAGGGGCCCCTACACTGGAGAGTTTGTTTTGTTTTTTTAAAACAAAACTCTTCAATTCATAAAGAAATTATAAGTGGAATCCCAAAAGAGAGCAAGAAGCAAGTCCATTCCTGGGGAGTAAAGACAGTAGGAGTTCTGTTCCCCACTCTGTACTCCCTACTATAGATTCCTGTCCACAGGGGAAATATATTCCTTCTTCTCAGCTGCCCTGCTTGATGCCAGGGACTCAAGTGCTCCCATACCACTTTCCAGGCCAGCCTGCAGCTCCATACACTTGTATAACAGTGTTTTGTTTTTATTTTTTCAAACAGACGTTCGGTGCCTAACCATCTACCAAATACGCCCACAGCTGAACGACGTTGTGCAAAGTTTTTGGCCTGTGCTCTGCACTGCTCTGCTAGTGCTTGGCATTTCTGCTGACACGAGGTGGCAAGGCCACACACGCATGCCTTTGCAAGCACAAGCCCCATACTGGGCTGGCAAACCCCATATCCAAATGGAAGCATAATGTGAAAAACCATGCTTCTTGAAATGCAAAGTTTATTCCATTGAAATGGATAATTCCTTTAGTCTTGGATTAAGCCTTTCCTTTCTGGTGCTAAACATTTCTTTTGTAATATAAAATAGGGAGATGTGATATCTCTGAGAACAGACATCTTAGAGATTCTTCCCAATCCTTTCCCTCCCTCAATGAAACCTTTCTTGTCCCGTCTTTTGTTATCCTATATACCCCTTTTCTCTCTTATACGGAGGTGTAACTGTACATTCACTTGTGTGATTTGGAGGTTCAGGCTTGTCTCTCCAACAATGCAGTGGGCAGGGGCTGGCTCCCGCTTACTATCCTATGCCCAGGGACCAGCACACTGCAGGCAATCAACAAATACTTGCTGAGGCCTGGCAGACAGATCAAGGAGTCAACAGATGGCAATGTGAAATATTCTTCAGAGCAAGACAAAATTCTGATATCTGCATCCTAATTTGTTTTGAACCAGCCCTTGGACCTCTTCTCTTTTCGCAGGTCACATCGTCCTCATCTAAGCTACGGGTGGTGGTCAAAGACGCTTTCAAGTCCATCTGTAGTCCCACCCTCTTCTCCAGACTCCAATGGCTATGTTGAATTATATCCTGTTCCTCTCTATTTGAATATATAATGGGCATCTTAAGTTAACTTTAGGTAGGACTTTTTATTCTCTCATCTCTCCAAACAAATATGAGGCACACCTCCTCCCATGTTCCCTATTTCAATAAGTGGTATGTCCTTTATCCCATTTACTCAAGCCAAAATCCCTGAAATCATCCCTGACTCTTTTCTTTGACCCTACCTACAAAAAAACAAAAATGTTTTGCCGTTTTATGAAATTTCAAGAACAGTGAACCTCAGATACAAAATACAAGGTCACACCTTTCATGTCTCTGATGTTCTTTCCATTCCTCTTATATAAGTAATATCAAAAAATGCAAAGGCAGGAGCTAGAGTACTATATTTGATCAGCAAAACACCGTCAGCAGCGCAAAGCCTGATGGGGTCTGGGATCAGCACTGGACAAGCTGTCCATGAGAGTGGGTGCTATCTTCCATCAACTCGAGTATCAGGATGAGGGGCAAGAGGGATAGAAGATACCACTCCTCAAGGATAAAGCCATCCTGGGTGGTCATCCACATGAAGGAAAGGAAGCTGGGTGCTCTGCCCATTAACCCATGAAGATCTGAGGAGATTAGACCTGACCGCCATGCAAGGGGTAAAGTTTTGCATCATCTGATTTTCTACTGGGCAGGTTAAGTACTTGAGCTTTTTCTACAAGATCACAGACATATCATGAACATTCCTTCTGTGAGTACTAAGTCTTGCGGTTTATGCTACGTGCTTCTGTGTTAATCTGTCGCTTCGATGCGAGTGTTGCTTAACATCTCTGCTCAGACTCTTGGGCTCCCTAGGTGAGCTGCAGTGTGAGCCAGGAGCCCATCATTTACACTGGCCATTGTCAAACCCCACACAGGAATTGCTCTCTATTCTTTCCAAGAAGGAGAAGGAAGAGGGAGAAGGAAGATCAAAACTGAAAAGAATACTGAAAGAATAAGGAAAGCTCAACTGGGGCCTGAGGAAAAATAATATGAAAATGAGAAAAATTTAAAAAGCATCCAGCAGATTTAAAGGAAGGTGATTCCACTGAGGTATCTAAGAACCTAAAAAAGAAAACTTGCTTCACACTCTCAAAAGGCTAGAAGGAATGTCATAAAAACTCCATAATAAGGAAACAGTCCAAGACTTAAAAAAAAAAAAAACATAAAACAAGGGGATTTATGAAAGGACATATATGATAAAATACAATAGCTCTTCCTAAAAATATTAAAAATATCTTAAGCCTATATTTAATCCAATATAATGATAGAAAGCTTAATGTTGGAAAGCTAAAGGCATTCCCATTAAAATAAAAAATAAGACACAGATGCTACCATCATCACTTAAAAGTTCTAAATGGTATGCAAAATTACAGTTATTTTAATATACAGAAAAGATATAATTATTAGAAAGGAGGAGTAAAAAATTCAAAGATTATGTAACTACCTACTCAGCAAACTCTAAAGTACAAAATGCAAAACCTACTGGAATGTTCAATGGACTAGTTGGTAGAACAAACAAGCCTCCATCCATCCATCCAACGGCACTCTTTTGCCCACCATGATCTGTGAGGAAATTTGGCAAGAGCAAAAAAATAATGTAAAATATTGAGAAAGAACTTAAGAAATGTATAAAACTTATGAAGATAGCTAGCTGCTTTACTGAAGGTCAGTGAAGACATTCTGACCAAATGAGAAGATGTGCCATATTCCCAGAGAATATCACCTATTATAAAGGTATTTATTCCTCTCATGTTCATTAACAAATTTTAGGTAATTCTCATAAATTCCCAACAAGATGAGTGGAGCTTCACAAAATGATTTTAAAGTTCATATGGAGTAAAAAAAGGCTAAGGACATCCATAAAAAGAGAATATTCACAATTCACACTGTCGAGGAACAAAACTTAAGTTATAAGTTATTAATAAAATAGTACGGAAACATTTGATATTGTACATGTATGCACCACCCTCAATTTAGTCTAGACATTCTCATAGGATTTAAAAAATTTTTTTATTGTGAGAGAGAGTGGGAGAGAGCCCATGTGCAAGCGTGAGCAGAGGGTTCAGGCAGAGGGAGAGGGAGAATTTTAAGCCAGCTCCACACTCAGCTCGGAACCCAACATGGGGCTTGATTTCACGACCCTGAGATCATGACCTGAGCCAAAATCAAGACTCTTAACCTACTGAGCCACTCAGGTGCCCCTCATAGGATTTTTTAAAAAATGTTAAGCTGATTCCATAGTTCATCTGGTAAAGGTAGTAGCTAAGAAAATGCAGAAAAGGAGGAAGATATTATTCTACTAGATTCTAGAATATACTACAAAGCTACAATAAGCAAAGCAGTGTGGTATTCATGCAGGCTGAGATGAACAGATTTATAGAACATTAAGAGTCAAAAAAGAGAATACCATATATTTAGACATTTATTTTTTGATTATGAGACAGGGAGCATTTCAAATCAGTGGAGAAATATTATATAATAAATGGTGATTGGAGAATCTAGGGGTGGGGAGAGTAGAAAAGCCACCTTTTACTATACACCATAATCCAGAGTTAACCATTCAAAGTATTTTAAGTTAATTTAATTAGAATTCAGGATAATATCTACATAACCATAAAGTATAGAAATGCTTCCTAAAAAAAAGCCTTAACACATAAAATCCATGTAAGAAAAATTAAGTATTGTTTGGTAATATAAACATAAAAGAAGTCATTGTAAACAAAATTAGGGTTGTGATGAACTCTGACAAACACTGGCAACATGTAAAATGGACAAGAACATTATGGACACAAGAATATTATCCAGATATAGAGAGAGTTCCTATAAATCAAAGAAAACTATAGGAAATTTGGTAAAGGGTATACCTGAATAAAGGTGTTCTACAAGTAGATAACTAAAATAAAGTACATGTGAGTGAAATATTTCACTCCATACACCAAATTCTTGGAATCATTTCATTTTTTTCCCTTGTGGGAGGTTTCTAATAAAAAAGGCAAAGAGGGGTATGAAGAAAATTGTGACAGATGTGGAAAAACACTCATTTGGAACATGCACTTTGCACACATTTATATGCATACAGAAAACTGTATGTTTTCTGGAAGGGGATATACCAATATGTTTTCAGGAGTTACTGCCAGGAAATATAATTAAAGCCTAATTTTTTTTCTTCATATGGTTCTATGTTTTTTAATCCTCTACGATGAACACATACATGTTATGTAAGAAAGGATGCTTTCATTCTCTAAAAATAATCACATGAGTATGTATGTGTATACACACACACACACACACACACACACACACACACTCCCTCAATAGGCAGATACATAACAAGACAGATGGGTATCTGAAGTCTTGGGAAACAATCATGGGCTGCTATATATATTAAGTGTTCCTTTCCCTCCGGTATCAGATGGCCAAGAGAGGAAGGCAAGAAAGGAAAGTTCTTGGATTAACTAAAATCAACAGAAGAGAAGATGAAAGGACCTCGTTCTAGTTGCAAAGTGTGTATTATGTAGGAAAAGATGCACATCCGTGCATCCTCACAAACGTGAAGGAGAGAAGGCATTTGGCATTTATTCGCTGGTTTATTTCAGGCAACCCAAGGGCTCACATCTGATCATCATTAATGGGAACTGCCCTGTGGGATTCAGAGGTCACATTTTTCATGCCAATAGGTTCTTACCGCCCTTGCATTCCAAACAGGAACTGGCTTGGGGTGGTGAGCATGGGTAATGGGGTGGCAACTTCACATCATTGAGCTCGACCTGCCAGGTGTGCTCACCAACCCTGTAACGCATTTAGCTTCCCATGTTGCCCAGCTAGGAACATATGCAAGGGAAGGATCCGTTCATCAGGACTTCAGAGTCCTTAGGACACACAGCTGAATATCACGGTATATGAAACTAACACAGAGCAAGCCAGAATTCTTTAAAAATCCAGAGATGTGAGGATAGTATTTATGTACTGAAGAGAAAGACGTCGCCATTTTCTAGCTAAGAGGTGGCCCACTTTTACGCCATGGTATTTCTCCCTCAGGGTAAGACGCTGATTACTACCCCTTCTCATGATGCGGCAACCCGAGTGACAAGGCCAAGAAGGATTGGAAGTGTTTGAGAGAGATATTATACTCCTCCTTAGCAGGAAACAAACAAAAACAATACAAAACCCAAAAAACCGTCCTCCTCATTTTAGTAGAAAAGAGATTATTCAATCAGTAATTCTGTGACAAGTGGGGAAAATGATCCATATTGAACTTCAAAATAAATTCTAGCTTGTTCTGAAGTGAATACTGAAAAAGGGCCTCAGGAATGAGATGAACTTAAAACTGGTCCCTGCTTTTGGAAGGCTTCCTGGACTGGAGTCAAAGGAAACGGTGAAGGGAAAGACTGATGAATTTACTTATTTTTTAAAGAGGTATGTATTTGAGAGAGAGAGAAAGAGAGAGCATGCAAGCGGGGGGAGGGGCAGAGGGAGAGAATGTCAAATAGACTCCCTGCTGAGCGCAGAGCCCCATCCCAGGACCCTGAGATCATGATGGGAGCCGAAACCAAGAGTAGGGACTACTAACCGACTGAGCCACCCCCAGGCATCCCAACACTGATGGATTTCAAACAGTATAAAAATGTAAAATTTCTGTACATCCATCTGTACTGCATGAATATTAGTAAGTTCAAGGAGCAAAACCATAAAAAACGGAGCAAAACCATATAATTATCTCAACAGATGATGAAAAGGAATTTAACAGATACTTCCCTTAACAAGATAATGCCAATGTAAGACCTAATAGTGAAATATCAGAAACATCCTTATTAATGTAAAAATCAAGACAAAATTTCCACGACCATCATAATTATTTAATGTTCAGTAGATTTACCAATGCAATGAGGGAGGAAAGCAGACAAACAGAATATTAAAAAAGACAAAATATTACCTATAGGCTATGTGGTAGCAACCAACTAATAGAAACTACCAGACAGGCTGGTTATAAACATAGTGGGTTATAAAATTAAAAATCAATAGCTCTCCCAACGACAAAAACTATACCATCAGAAAATCTTATGAAAGAAACATTCCTTCCATAGAAAACTTTATATAATAAAGATTAAATTCTCCCAAATATAAAATAAGCCATCAGCACAATTTCAATCAAAATTAAAATAAAATGTATTTAGAATTTGAAAAAATGATTCTGATATTTTTCTAGATGTGTAGACATATGAGAACAAAGAAAAACTAGATAAGAACAGTGGGATATCTGATATAAAAATGTGTAATAAAACCTTAATAATTTAAACAGTACAAGGCTGGGATCAGTAGTACAAATACTTAATAAGAAAATAGAGGATCTAGAAATAGACCAGGTAAGACATGTAATAAAGGTATTACTCTAAATCAGTAAGGAAGAAATACATGGTGTTAAGATAAAAAAATCATCATTTTGGAAAAAAAAAAAACTTGAAACCTCTCAGCTCCCTTTTCCCATATATGATAATAAATATATTCTAGATGTAGTCAAGTTTTAAACATAAAACATAAAGGTACTGGAATGATGGATTCTGTGGCTATCCCAAAATCCATTTCTAATTTTATTCATAAAGGTCATGTGACAAGATAAAAATTCACTTCCTCCGACTCCCTGGTAGGCAGAGGTGTCAGGTGATACACATGGCCACCAAGAGGTCAGCTTAGGGCCTTCGGGGGAAGTCTTGGTTTCCTACCAGAGTGCCCCGAGGTTGTCTGTCCCCCTCCTTCCTGTGAATACAGACCCCACTGCACACGTGTAACGCTCACAAGGCAGGCGGCAACAGAAAAGTGCTGGCCAAAGGGGGAGACTGGAAAGCACGGGTCTTTCAATTTTCGATATTTTCTTATTTGCTACCCAGTTGAGTTCTAAATGCTTCTAGTGACAAATTTTATCATCTTGGAGAGGAAGACTCTACTGTGAATTCACAAGCACCTCCAAATCCATAAAGGAAAACGCTAAATCAACTAAAAAATACTTCAAATTATAAACAAATACATACCACACATACGTTTCAAAAACACATGATGATAGGAAAAATACAAGCAACTCATATGTAAGACAAACTACTCCGTATACAGGGAACTCTGATAAACAAAACCATGTGTAAGTCAGTGGAAAAGTGGGCCCTTTGGAGATGAGCCTCCCAAGTTCCTCAGCATCCTGTCTGCTGTTCCACACCCCCAAGCCCACCGTGATTCAACAAGAGAGGACTGAGATCCTACCTGTGGGTAAGAAGCACGTCAAAGAACTGGCAGACATATTTTAAAACCACTACCAGCTCCAACTATTGAACTCAGCAGTAACCCTTCTAGGAATTTATCCCACAGAAGCAAGCGAAGGTGTGTATAAAAGACATAAAGGGCTCTAACTTTAGCGCTCTCTCTCTCTCTCTTTTTTTTAAGAGAGACAGAGAGTATGCAATTGAGCAGGTGGGGAGGAACAGAGGGAGGGAGAGAATCCCAAAGCAGGCTCCACATCCAGCATGGAGCCCGACATGAGGCTTGACCTCACGACCCTGAGGTCATGACCTGAGCTCAAATCAAGAGTTGATGCTTAACAGACGGAGCACCCAGGCAGCCTTGCATTATTTCAAACAATAGTTCTTAAAATTTCAGCAGGCCTCAGCATTACCTAGAGAGCTTATTACAACATACATTGTGCATTCCGTGCAGTTTCTTATTCCACAGGTCAGGGGTAGGACTGGAGGACCTGCATTTTTAGAATGTTTCTAGGTGATGCCAATCTGTTGCTCTGAGGAACAGACCTCAATAGTCACTGATTTATAACATTACCGTCTCATATTCCATTATCGTACTTGGTTTTGCATTTCATAAAGAAAATGTGATCCAAATGTACTGCCACGGAACAGGAAAAGACCTCTGGCCTTGTTACAACCCGGCAAAAATATTCTTAGTAACATTTTGATGGGGACAAAACTCTTTGGGCAACTGAACCATAAATTCTGATCTCACATCAGCCCAGAACTGCTCGGTAAGATTAATGTGGAATTTAACGGAGTAGGGTGGACGAGGAGCTCCAAGGAGAGGTGTACTCACGGCTAACTCGCTGCCCCATCACCTTTCCCGGGGGCGCCCAGGCCCTACTGCAGCCAGGACCCTGTTACTAGCTTGACAGATCTGGAATACTAGAAGCGGCAGCAAAAGAGAAACTTGTCTAGGTTACTACCCATTTCTATACCAGGAAGCCGGATTTTGCCTTCGGTTGGCTTCCTGCCCTGAGTTGAGAGGCGTTTCTAGTATTTGGTTCCATTACACCCTGGGGGCTACACTGAAGCACGGAGTCATCTGGAGGGAAAAACTTCCGGGGGAGCCTCAGGGCATCTGCTTAATACACCTAAATTGCTTGCCTTGAAGTTCTGACATAACTCAGGTCCATAATTCAAACCTCTTCCACCGCACCCTTCATGATTTTCAACCCCCTACTCAACCTAATTTACTTCCCAGCCTGACCCACCTCCTTCTCCCAAAAGGAAGCCTGTGCTCCAGTCGTTCGGAGCCATCTGGGGTTTCTCTGAAGGCGTTCTGTCCCGTCCGGCCTTCCTCTTACACAAATGCTATTTTGTCTCCCTGAAGGTTCCTCCCCACCCATTGCTTCTGCGTGGACTCCAACCTGTGCCTGACGCACGCAGAGCACTTCCTCCAGCAGAACCCAGTGCAGAGAGGGGCGCCGCACTCATCTCTAACCCGTGCCACTGCCCCACCCGTCCTGCACCATCATTAGTTGTGAGGGCCCTTCTCTCCCGGAGCAGTGTCAGCCTCTCCCGGACAGAGACCACATGCAGCTCAATCAAGTACTGCACTGTCTGCTCGGACCCGTGTTTTGTAGATGCCCAGCATCACAGGAAACTTCAGGAAGGTCTACTCCAGACGTGGCACACGTAAAAATGCAAATGTCCTTTTAACACGAATGGCCACAATTCAAACTCCTAGTATGACTCTGTAAATAGAACCATGTCATGGTTCCAACAGCAGGTTTTAAATACTATTCAAGTAAACAAGGGTTTCTTACTTTGAGCTGTAGCTGCACCCTGGCCAGAAAGAATTTCCAACAGTTTTCTCTGGAGTCCACCATGCCTAGACCACGAACTTCGTTACGAATCCCAGAAATTATGTTGTCTACATCTTCGTCACTGAACAGATCCGGGATTTCTCCTGCCCCCAAAGGAATGAGGAGAATTACTGAAAGACGGTCACAATTTAAATTTTAGATAGGACTTTTCAATGCTTGGAATGCCTTATCATACAAAGTTCAGTTTAAAGGACAAAGAATTTGAAATCAGAAGGGGTTTTTTTGTTTTTCATTTACAGGACGCATCATACACACAGGACAGGCTCTGATGGACACACCCACTAAGGTCGTCCGTGTAGGAATAACATTTACTTCACTGAAGGCTCCTCTAAGGCACCTCACATCTGTAAGCAGACTAAGAAAGCGATATACCTCAAATTAGTTAGGTTTATAGGTTTCTCCCCAAAGACTGCCCCAGCAAACATCTCAAAGACAAATTATCTCTCTTTAAAGTTCACTGCAACTACAGATAATTTGTCATTGGGGAAGATCTTTCAAGGAATGTGTTGGTTTAATCACCTGATGCCAGCAAGTCATTAATCAGCACGAGGAAGCTCTCATCTAGAACCTGGGCATCTGTCAGCAGGAACACAGTGGGCATGTTCTTGGCTCCAGTTCTGATGTACAAATTGGCAAGATCTACCTGTAAGGAAAGGAGGCCATCACTCACGCGCTGTTAAAATGCTGAGGCGACGTGGGGAGGATGTGTGTGAGCGCTGGGAAGAGCTCAGTAACTATAGTGCGGGAGCTTTCCCCGTTCACACATTCTTCCCTCCCGGTGATCCCACGTGGGGACAAGCAGCATGACATCACCTCCTTCTCTGGCATTTAGTGATGAGTGCCCTGTTCATGGCTTAATGGAGCACAGGGATGACAACCGGCGGCTGATGGACAACTCCCTCCTAATAGGCTGAAAATGAATTTGGTGATGGCTTTGCCAAGCAATGCAGTAAAAGGAAGATTCTGCTCATTTCCACAACTATTTCACTGAGAACAGTTTTTGGCTCATTATTTATTTCACTTTGTTTAATAATATTGAAAGCATGAGATTTGTTTTTTGGGTTGAGAATGGTCGCATGTCACCCACATTTCACTTGCCACAAATTCTGAACATTATTTTTTAAGTATCGTTGCGATGAAAAAGCTAACTTTTAAAAGCACATGAGAGCTTCTTGAATGCATTCTCATCACATTTTATTTTCATGATTCATCCAAAGTGGACTTGTAAAGGTGGTATCTTTTCCTCCCCCTCCAACGTACAGGAATAGTAACAGTGTCATACTGCAGGTGCAGTCAATGCAAAGGAAAAACCACATCCGTTGTAAGCAAGTGTTTAAACGATTTCTTTAAAGATTCATTCATTCATTTGAGAGAGAGAGAGCGCGTGCACACAGGGAGGTTGGAAAGAGAGAGAAGGAGAGAGAAACCCAAGCAGACTCACGCTTAGAGTGGAGTCCAAGGTAGGGCTCAGTCCCACGACCCTGAGATCACAACCTGAGCTGAAACCAAGAACTGGATGCCCAATTGACTGCACCACCCAGGTGCCCCCTGTTGTAAGCCAGTATTTAATAAAATATTTTCCGAGTTCTGGGCTTATAGGTTTATATACCTATAAACATATATGAATTTTACAATTACTTAGTTTACCATGAAGGAGAGAGAGACAAATGTAACTAAATCCCCAAAAGACTTTCCCCGCTTGGTTGGGGAAGCCTTGGCCAAATCTGGGAGTCAGAGCGGATGTGGGGATGCTAGCAGCTCTGACTTTATCCTCCAGGCAGAAGGATAGAAGGGCTGCCTCCCACTCTACTCACCCGAAGTTCTTGAATTCCAAAGCCTTCAGTCAGAGTGATCTGGAAGACTGTGAGGCTGCACATGTAAGCTGCCAGCCGGGACAGGCTCTGTTTGCCACTGCCGCCCACACCAATCAAGAGTGCGTGACCCTCAGGGGTCCGAAGGATTCGGCTGATGCGACACCTGCTCAGAGACAGCACACCCGTGGCAGCAGATGACTGAAGGGCCCAGGGACTGTGTCTGGTTCTTTTCTCAGAAAAAAATTTTTGACATGAAATCTGAGTATTTTATACCTTTAGTCCTCATCTGCTTCCCCATGAAGCAAACAGGCCCCTCACACTGGGTGCCTAACCAACTGTCCCTGTGGAAACCACATCTGGGATTCTCCCTGCTTTCTTACTGTCCATAGACAAGGCCTTTCTGAAAGGCTTCAAGTCTGACTAGCAAGAGAGACCCCAACTTTACACCACCAGCCATGTGCAGTGAATATCAAAGGGAGAACATCTTCATGCCAGAAACTTCTGCTGTAGAATTACTTTGGAGAGACTGGATTTGTTTAGGCCAACAAACACCTCACATGTGATTTACTTCATGCAGATACAACACTTGCCTCTAGGATTCTTACTTCCTTTGCACCAAAGCTTTGTCTGTCCTTGAGCACTCTAGAAAATTTACTGAAACTTTTCAGAAAAGTAGCCGAAACCTTCAGAATCCAACAAGGCCAACTAATCCCTTGTTCTATATTATTGAAGAGATTCTGAATGATTGACCTACTGATATTATTGTTACATTTTACAGTTAGAAATAAGTTGGCCTTATCATCTTGATTGAAGAAACAGGTCATAGTTATGTTATAAATACTGAGAAAAGAAAAAATGGAAATATAAGCAAACAGATACCCAAACGCAACAAAGGAGACACCATCCTGTTAGGTCCAGATTGCTCTTCTGAAGTGAATGTAAACTTCCGGCCTTGACTGATGCACCTAGATGATTCTTCACAAAAGTGAAGGTTGGGGTCACTTACACCAGGACCTGCACATCTCAGCCGCAAACCATCAATAACCAAAGAGACGGTTCATCGTGAGAGGCTCTGCCGGTCCGTGAGGTGGACTTCACAGGACCACACAAGGAAACCACCTCGAGAAAGCTGTAAAATTACTCTGTTGCAAATGAACCCCGAAGTTACAAGGTGGGGTCTTCCTTTTGTTTTCATGTATGCTCTGAGGTTGGTGCCCCACCAGCTTCTCGAAGCAGCAAATTTCCTTCCTACCAGCCCTCAAGGGCGCATTCTGAGAGACCATCCCTACCCTGAGCCAATCGGCGGGGAGCTCACAATCCCTAACCGAAGCGACAGCCTTCTGCTTGAAACCCACTGAGAAGACCTCAAGGAAGGATCGGGGAGAAGACTTCCACCCTTGGTGGCAATGGGCCAGCTCTTTCACCCAGCCCATGACTTGCCTTCACAGTCGGTGTCCTAACCCAAGCGGGGCAGGGACACGAACACTTCAGTTAGCACCGCGGTCACAGACTCTAACTACAGCCTGTGTGTGCATGCCATCGGCGCACTGCTGCGAAGGGATCGATGAAACAATCAATACTCAACATGCTTCTAATAACTCGTGTGGGGACGTCTCCCAAGTTTCTCTTCACCGCTCATGAAAAGGGAACTCTCTGCCTTTCTGGTGCATCTCCTTGAATTTCCTTCTTCCCATACTTCCTTCTTCCTTGACTCATTTTTAACCATGATTTCATTATTTTAATCTTTGCCCAAATATCACCTGTGGGCAAGGCAGCATTACTGAATGGCATCCCCCCAAATTCACATATTAAAGTCCTAACCCCCAGTACCTCTCAATATAAGTGTATCTGGAAATAGGGTCACTGAGGAAGTACTTGGTGAAGACAAGACAGTATCATTCTGGAGTAAGGGAGGGGGGTTCTTATCCACTACAACCTGTGTCCTGATAAAAAGATGAAATTTGGATGTAGGCGCACACAGTGGGGGAAGGCCATGTGAGGGGTGGAGTTAAGCTGCCCTAAGCTGGCAGAGAATTCTGGAACCAATTCTTCCCAGCAGCTGGAGAGGGAGGGAGCATGGCTCTCTGTCACCTCTTTTTCAGACTTTCTGCCTCCACTGTGTGACAATGAATACCTGTTTTTTAAACCACCCATACATGGTAATTTGGTACGGCAACTCTAGTAAACTAATACAGCGAGTGACACATCACGGTGACGAGGAGAGCAATGATGGACATCAGAACACACCCAACTGCCCATACAGTGGCAGCAAAGGCCAGCTTCTTAGAGTCTTCCACAAATGAGGTCATTCCCATGCTAAACTCTGTTGAAAAGCTTCCCACTGTACTTAGAGTAGAATGCAAACTCCTTCCTCTGTTTACAGGGAATGACCCTGTGTCAGTAAGACCCGTTCTGGCATCTCCATGCTTGTCGAATATCGCTCTCTCCACTTTTTCTCCATTCTGCAGCCACGATGACCCCCTTTCCTGTTTTTGAACATTTAGTCTTGGGGCCACATGAAATATGCCCCTGCCTAGAATGTTCTTCCTCCAGATCTTTCCATGCTTAGCTCCTGCTTACCATTTGATCTTACCTTAAATGTCACCTCCTCATACAGCTAGCCAGACCTTTTTGGGAATGCCCATGTTTATTTCTTGGAATCGATCTATCTCTCAGCATGACACATCACTTTCTGCCATCTTACTTGTGTCTTTAAAAATGTTCATTGTCATCACTAAAATGTAAGCTCAGCTAGAGTAAGGACTGGGCTATCTTGTTTGCTGCTGTATCCCAAGTACCTAGAACAATGTCTGACAGCAAGGGAGCTTGGATGATTGCATGGTCTGTGCGCTGCACAAGGCACCCAGTCTAGGAGGTGAGACAGAGCCTTGTCAGCCAAGTTGTATATCAGGACAGCAGCACCTGTCTCATTACCTGCCAAGAAAACATGCCCCCTTCCTTTTCTAATTTGTACCAGAGTAGTGAATCAGCTGGCGCTGTTCCTGTTTAGCACTTAGTAGGCACTCAATAAACATGCTTCCTTAATGACCAGCAGTTTCAGTTCATGCTGTTTCTGTCAGTTAGGAGCCTTATGGCTTTGAATGAGTCACAGGCCTTTCTCTTTCTCAATATTCTTACCTATCAGGACTACACTGAAATAGAATGAAATGATGGCCGTGACAACGTTTCGGTAAAGCAGCGTACTGGCCTCAGACATGATTAAGACTGGGACATAACGGAAAGAGAGAGACACTTGCAGTTTCATACTGTATGACAAACAAGAGACAGGTGTGGCCAGCTCAGAGTACTGAGTATGAGCCATAGAAGCATGATGACTATGGAGACCTTGCCATTTTACTCTGTGAAAAAGCATGACTTGTCAACTCACACATGCTGCATGGCGTCTTCAAAGAACACCAGGGGCATGGCAGCATTCAGCTCATTGTAGTTGTCTAAAGCTTCCGTGAGCACGGCCTTCAGCGCCTCCCAGTCCCTCACAGGCAGGTAGCATGGATCAGGGCCACCGTGAGCAAAGTGGCAATAGATGAGGGGCTGCTGAAGCAGCACGTGACCGTCTACACCCTGCAGAGGAGGGAGAGAAAAATGTGGTCACGTCCGCCATCCAGAATGATTCATCTGGAAGCACAGTGGCCCACCAGAGGAAGAACCTGCAGGTCAATCTGTGAGTCGCAGGGCTGAACATTCCCAAGGACAGACCGAGTGCATTCTGGAATCACGTCTGCTCCAGCCAGGTACGAAGTGCACGATTCATTCACATCCTTAGCTGACTCTGCCCCAGCACCAGTTAATGCCAGACCAAAGAGTGACCGCCCGTACCCCACACACTTACATCAAAATATTTACAAGCAGTTTCCACCATTTTTTTCTGAAACAAATCACAGTCCTTTGGGTCTACCAGTTTGTCCCCGTACACACGAGAAGATTCGTGAAGCCACAGGCGGATTAAATCATTTGGACATTTTAAACATTCAGGAGAAGCAAATAAAATCCCCTACAAGGTAAGAACAGAAACAATTCAAAATTTGGAAACTGATGACATTCCACAATACTATTTTCCTTTAACACTTTAACTTTATACTAAATTCAGCAACTTATTAAGTTAGAATTACTATAAATAGAATTATTATAATAGTAGTTGTATTCTCTGATAAGTGACATCTTAAAAACAGACTACCATTATACCCAAGTTCAGAATGTAGGTAAGACTGTATTTCACAAGCCACCAAGGAAATAAATAGCTCATCTGAGGACTTTTGTCTATCAAGTCTCCCAACAGATGAAGTTTCCCAAACCGAAATACAAAGAGCTAACACGAATGTCACAGGATCAACACTTTTTTACCCTAAACTCCTGTGATATGTGTCAATCTTCCATTTAGCAGATGAAGAATATGAGACCAAAAGTACACTGCTGGAAATCACACTTTGTGGGGAGGTCCACAAGTAGCCCCGAAACATTCTGACCTCCCCTCCCCTTCAACACTGATGGCCAGTATCTCGGATTCACACAGCCCCACTCCTTGGGGAGAGAGTCAGCTGGCTCTGGACTCAGATGAGAATAGAGCAAAGTGGAGGCGAGGAGTTACAAAGCCTCAACAACTGCTGGTGTGAGAAGTAGCTGACAGACCGGGCATAAGCGATGAGCAAGCCTCTGATCCCTTGTCACCTATGGCTCTCCTTCCCAAGATCAGCTTCCCAAAATAAGCCTGGGGGGCTCAGTCAGTTAAGCATCTGACTCTTGATTTCAGCTCAGGTCATGATCTTGGGGCCGAGAGATGGAGCCCCATGTCGGCCTCTGTGCTCAGCCCAGCATCTACCTGAGATTTGTTTCGCCCTCTTCCTCTGCCCCTCCCCCTGCCTGTTCTCTCACACTCTCTGGTAAATAAACTTTTTTTTTTTTAAATCAGCTTTTAAACAGCACTGTAACGAGCATAGTCGTTCCAGCAGGTGCTAGAAACACAGCGATGAGAACGAGTGGTCCAGGTTCTCAGGAAGATGCTGTCTGACACAGTGTTATGGTTGTAAAGCATTTGCAGAGTGATTTAGAAAAGAGGCTTATAAAAATATAAAGAAGCAAAAATCACCAAATATAAAGAAGTCTCCTGAAATTCTCCACTACCTCTCTCACAAAAGAACCTCAGGCCATAAATAACCCTCCAAATGCTTTCACTGTAGAGGGTAGATCACGCCAGTTCATTTTATTATTATTATTTTTTTTTAATTCCAGTTTCAATTCCCTCTTTGGAATTTCCTTTCTAAACCAAATACAGAAACACCATCCTTTTACCAGGTTAAGTCCATTAAGTGTCAAGGTCAAGTCAAAATAACCTAATGGTGCAAGAAATGTGACATTTCTCTTGATGTATGTTTAAAAATCGTATCGTATAAATATAAAAAAAATAACAAATGATCCCCCTCACTTGGCCCAAAAGGAGGCACTCCGATATTTATATGGAATACACAGAACAGGGAGTCAGACTCCTACCCTTGCTTCTGCAGCTAAGTCTCTGCACAACCTGAGCGAACCCACTAGTCCCATCAATACCATGGGATTAAACCCACCATACAGACTTCACAAAGTAGTTCATGGTGTGACATCCGAGAACACATCCCACAGTACATAGCATAGCCTTGAACTATTTCAAGTTCCCTAACTGAACAGAATTAATATTACCATAATCATTCCTCCACCCAAGATGCCACCAAGAACCCAGAGCCACGGAAGTACCTGGAAGACATTTGATAGGTCTCTCAGATTAAAGAGGTAGTGGAACTTAACAGCTGTGGGTAAAAAGTTATGCATCATCATCTGATGGAACGTGATTGTTGCCTGAATCAAAGAGGGCCCACTCCTGAGAAGTGATGGACCAAGGGCTTGCTGCTGAAAATGGAAGTTAAGAATTTGGCTATAGATGGTTTGCAGCGCCTCCAAGGATGGAAAGTTGAACGCAAACACAGTGAAATGTCTCTGGAAAACAAAAGAAATGTAAGAGTTACATATCATAGGGATTATAATGGTACCTATTAGATTGCAAAAAAAAAAAAAAAAAGCCTCTCCCCCCCTTTTTGGTAATCCCTTCCTGTATTCCATGCCCCCTGCCGTGTCACAGTGGTACCTTCCTCTCTGACTCCGGGCCTGGCTATAGGATTGACCCAACAGAGTGGAGTGGAAATGACACTGTGCCAGTCACTGTCAGAAGCCTGTGTATTTCTACTTGCTCCCTTAAGGCACTACCTTCGCCACAAATTGTGCAAGCCTATTAATGGGTGAGAGACCCATGAAGCTCAGCCACCCTGTCCTTACCACTTTAGTCAAAGTCACCACAGGTTCACTGATAGTCACCCAGCCGACCCCCAGCTGATTCCAGATGAGGGAGTAAGCAACACTTACTGCTGCATACTGTTGTTTTATGTATGTTATGGGTGGTGGGGGTATTGTTATTAAAAGGTTATATGTACATACAAAACATGCAAATTAATATTTTTATCAGTTTTATTCAAAATTCCAAGATGTGAAAACAACCAAGGCATCCTTCAATAGGTGAACAGATAAATAAAACTGGTACACAAATACGATGAATACTATTACATAGTGGTTAAAAAACAGCTATCAAGCAATGAAAAGATATGGAGAAACCTAAAATGTGTATTTAAGCTAAGTTAAAGAAGCCAATCTGAAAAGACCACATACTATGGGATTTTGACTATGTGACGTTCTGGAAAAGACTGAAGCATGGAGACAATAAAATGATCAATGTGTTGACAGGGATTCAGGAGGGGAAGGATGGACGATGAGGTGGAACACAGGAGATTTTCAGCACAGCGAAACTATTCGGTATGCTATTTTCATGGTGGATACCCGGCATTATACATTTGCCAAAACCCACAGAAGACACAACACAAAAATGAATTCTAATGTAAACTTTGGACTTTGTTTAATAATAATGGATTGGAATTGGTTCATCAGCTGTAATAAACACAGGACACTCATGCAAGATGCTCATAATAGGGTAAAATGAGGGACGAGGAGGTGAGAGGGTATTATGGGAACTCTCTGCAGTCCTTTCAGCTAAAACTGCTGAAACAGTTTGTAGGCCTGTACCTCCTCTTAAAAAAGTCTATTTAAAAAAGAAAAAGCTGCTGAACATAATTTAAAAAAAAACATAAATAAAATAAAATTTAAAAAAGCTTACACACTTCACCAAAAGTCCGGTAGGGGCCCTAGTCTGTACGAACAGCATCAGGAATCACAGTCCACAACGTGTGAGGTTTTACTTCGGGCCTATTTAGGAGACAGCAGGACTCCACCCCCTACCTGCAGTCGAGGATTGATCGTGGAACTGCCCACCATCAAATTCATGCAGGCAACATACTGACAGCTGTGGATTTCTCTAAGCATCACCTTCTGTCTATCATACCTGAAAGACAGCCAACGGAACCGTAAGCCCCAAACCTGAGGATGACCACACAACAAAATCCCCCCATTTACACAGGACTTCCTCAGACATTGTCTCCTTTGATCTTTATAATCGCTCTGTGACGCTGGGCGTGTTAGCCCCAACCAAGACACAAAAACTAAAGCTGAGGAAACAGAAGTCTACACAGCTCCTCCGATCCCGAATCAACCCAAGGAGCTGAATCGATACCTGCGGTTCCTGCTTACTGATTCCCGCGGAACCCTACTTCCAGTGAGCAGGATCCCCCGCGAGGCTGGGGGCTCTCCCTCCAGGTAACGGCGGGGACACGCAGACACTACCACACAGTGGTAACACACACCGCAGAATAAGGTCAGGTGTCTAAGTACTCGAGCTCGAGTTAACGTATCTGAGAGTTTAATGCTTCAACTAGACAGTCATGTTTCTAAGACTCTTCCATCCAATTCTTCCCAACATACAAAGGGAAAGTATTGCATTTACGATGAAAAGGGGGTGTAAAATGAAACCCAAAAGTTATCCCGGAGAATATTCCTCAGAAGAGGAAGAGATTGGGGTAATTTCTTCAGCGTTCATCGCTAATAACAACAATTAGATTTCAGGAGAGAAAGACAGAGAGTCGCTTACCAGTGTCCGTAATCGATGTGCTGCCGAATCAGAGCGTGGGGCTGCACTGTGCCACAGGGGTCCACTTCGGGCATATTCATGTCGTCGATGAAATAAACTAACTTTTTATTTCCTCCTGGACCATAGATACGACCAGCTTTTTTCTCTAGAGGCTTCTCAAGAATTCCTGAAACAAGTGCATCATTTTGCCCACCCATCAGATAAAATATCACCTTTCATCCTTTGTCTCTTTTTTCCCTCATTTCTCCTCATCTTCTGTCCATTTCATCCACTCCCGAGTCTTCAAGTATTAACTCAGCACAGGTTAGTATCAGTGTGACCCTCTGGCCGCTGCCCCCACGTCTCGCTCTTCTGCCAACCTCCCCCTGTTGGCAGGGCTCCCCTCGCCCTTCCCGGACAGCCGGCATCGGACACAGGACAGCACGCCGGCTGGCCCTCTGAGGCGACGTCGCTACTGGTCTGTACACCCTGCTTCCCGAACGCACTCTAACCCACAGCCTGCTCCCTCAGTCCTTCCCTATCACCCCTGCAGGATCGTCTACGCACCAAGAGAGTCCCCATACCTCTCTTCTCGGGCCATCCAAGGGCACAAGTGTAGGGGAAGGCTGTACATGGACTCTCTCTATCCTGCGCGCACATTAGCTTACATTTCTTCACGTGCCTCGGTGACTTTGTGTGGACTTGAGAGAAAATCATGGGGGTAGAAAATCCTGAGCCGAGTGTGTAAGATACAGTGTCTCATAGTTGCTGATTCTCCAAATAGACTATGAGTAACTTGAGGAAAAGGAACTGCACCATGTTCAAGACTATATTCCTGATGACAACCACAACAAGCCATTTGTGCAGTGAACGAAAAAGAAATATATCATGAATAAGTTAACAAAGCCCCCTTCCAAGCAGTGGACTTGGCATTTCCAAGTGCGTGCTTCCTACCAGCCACTGGCACCTGGATGTTTGACGAAACAAACCTCTTTCCCAACTCGCAACCCACCTCTTCCTTTTTCCCTCCTAAGCTCCTCTCTGTGGGATTAACAGTGTCTTAGTCAGGTGCCAAGCTTTAGTATCATCTTTCTCTCCTGCTCCCAGATCTGCCTGACCACAGCCTATAAATGGTATCTCATGCCTCTTCCCTTTCCCCATTCCTTCTACCATTTTAGTCAGAGTAACTTTACATTCAGCTGGTACACTACCCAGGGGGACTGGTTTCATCACCTCAGACATCTCCTCCCGAAGGACAGTCTGCATCCTTGCTCGCCATAAATGGCTTACCATTTCCTATCAAATGATAGGAAATGCATCTTGGCTTGCATCTTGGCTCTTTCTACAGTTACAGTGACCAACCATTCCACATTGCCTGGGACTATCCTGGTTTGTTTGTTTTCTGAGAAAAAGTGAGTGCATGTGTGAGCTGGGGCAGGGATGGGGGTGGCGGTGGGAAGGGCAGAGGGGAGGGGAGAGGAGAGAGAGAATGTCCAACAGGTTCCACACCCAGTGCAGAGCCCAACTAGGGGCTCAATCTCATGACCATAAGATCATGACCTGAACCAAAACTGAGAGTCAGGGCGCCTGGGTGGCTCAGTGGGTTAAAGCCTCTGCCTTCGGCTCAGGTCATGATCTCAGGGTCCTGGGATCGAGGCCCACGTCGGGCTCTCTGCTCGGCAGGGAGCCTGCTTCCTCCTCTCTCCTCTCTCTCTGTCTGCCTCTCTGCCTACTTGTAATCTCTCTCTGTGTCAAATAAATAAATAAAATCTTTAAAAAAAAAAAAAAACCAAAACTGAGAGTCAGACACTTAACCAACTGAGCCACCCCGGTGCCCCAAACTATCCTGATCTTAACAGTAAAAATCTCACGTCCCAGAAATCCCTTGACTCTATGGCAAACCTAAAAGCCAGGACTTCTATCTACGATCTAGCTTCGACGAATCACTGCAGCCTTTTCCCTGTCTTCTTCTCCATCCCTGTGCTTCGGAGATTCAATTAATCGAAGGTCTTCTATAATTTTCTTTCCTATGTTTGCTTACACTGATTTTTCTATCCTAAATCCCATCTTTGCCTGCATATCACCCCATCGTGAAAGTCTGAAGCCCAAACCTTCTTTCAAGTACACTGGTCTTCCTACTTTTTTGTGCTAACAGGCAATGTCTAAACCTTACACGAATGCCTGCACCCTTTCAGGAATTAGCAATGTGAACTCATGGCACAGTCAAGTACTTTGCTTGATTATTGAATTGTAGCCCTCAATTTCCATTTACAAGTGATAAAGTGATCCCTCCTTCTGCGTTTGTGAATGAAAAACATGCACAGGACACAATGCTTTGGGAAAAGTAGATAAGTAATATAGATTTGCTACAGAATTAAATGAAACATCGTCACGTTGGATTTTTTAACTGTTCCATTCATGAGGTCAAGGAAGACAAAGCTCATTAAGAGATTATAAAAAATAACTCCGGGCTGAGTTAAGGATGTCAGTCAGCAAGAAAATTTACTAATACTCTCTACTGATAAAGCTAAGAAAACAGTAACAACATATACTCACGTACACACACACCACAATCAGGGCAACTCGACAGGTTTAATCAACTACTGGATAATAGGGAATTTCACTGTCCCCACCACAAACATAATCCTGACACTCTCCTGGGCAGTGACTGATCTACCAATATCAGCTCTTCTACACTCCCTCCTTCACTTCCCACGTCTACTTAGCTTGCCCTTCCTAACTCAGAATGCCCCAAATCTGTGTTTACACCGATACATTTATTCGAAGGCTAATTCTTACAATTTCCCTGAGATTTAATTAACAGCTCATGGCCTGGCATTTCATCAACACAGTTTTAATGAAGTTCTCCTAAATCGAACCCTTACTTGAAAAGGTAACCAGGGCACTCTTCCTTGTGGTCACCCTTATGTTGCTGGGGCTCCTTAAAATTGATTAAAGGTGACCAAAGTGTATAGAGGCAAAGCAGTGGACACTGTTGATGCCAATTCTTGCTGTTCTCAAGAGTAATAACCCTCTATCTGATAGGATCTTGCTGATATTTGGACTTCGAGAAACAAGACAGAAGATCATAGGGAAAGAGAGGGGAAAAAATGAAACAAGAGTGGAGGGTTTGTGCTATGGTGAGTGCTGTGAATTGTGTAAGACTGATGAATCACAGATCTGTACCCCTGAAACAAATAATGCATTATATGATAATAAAAAAAGAGTAATAACCCAAATGAAGCCATTAGTGATATAAAAAGCCAAAATCACAATATTGAAACAAAATATTTTTTACCCAGATTGGTGGTAAGTAAAAATTCATCTGAGGCCAAAGCAAAATGTCTAAAACCTAGATAGTCTTCCCCTCGGGCTACATGCCCCAGCTTTGACCATTTCCAATGCCTTGTTTCTAAAATATGAGCAGGAGCAACACTTACTTTGCAGAGCTGCAGACGTTGTGTAGTAGTTGAAAGGCACCCGGGACGAGATGTAATCCTCAGAGAGACTTGCCAGCGTGTCACTTACAAAGGCCGTTTTTCCCACCCCAGCATTTCCTACTAGCATTAGGGGTTGTCCTTTCTCAAGAAGCAACTCTACAAAATATCTGAGACGAGTTGTTTCTGATGTGTGAACCACAACTCTCTGGGGTGGGGTGGGGTAGGGGGGAAGAAGGTGGGGAACAGAATGAGAAAAATCAGAAAAAGGAGCATTCCAAAATTTTCTATCTTAACCAACACAGTCACTGGAGAATTGAGACCCAAAGAATTCTTAGTTCAAGTTCACGCTCAGTAGGAGAGATCTTACCTGATTTTCAGTTTTGAATCATCAGAGTTCAGACATTATCGCTTGAGGAGAGCAACTGGGTAGTGCCATCAAAATACAGTAGCATAGACAACAGATATATCTTTTCCAACTTAAGTACTAGCCAAAGCCCCCTATCACAGAGTACCTACTCTGTCCAACCTTGTTTTAGGCATAAAGGGGAATCTAATAAACGTTTAAGAAACCATCCACCACTCTCTAGGAGCTGACAAAACATTCAAGAAGTCAAGTCACACATAAATCAAAGTTGGGAGCAGTGCCTTGGCAGGGTAAGGTAAGTGGCCAAATGATTAGGGCAGCATTTACACTAAAGGAGTTCAGTGTGGGGAGAGATCCATTGGTGGGAAACAGTGATTTTAAGTGAAATATTCCTAAGTCCAAAGTACATGTTGAAGATACTATGCATTGTTTTATTAAAAAAAATCTTTATAGCAAAGCTTCCGTTTTGAAAATTAGTGGCTTATTTATATACTTTATTGTTTCACAACAAATTTGAAGTGGCCTAAGAGAATACAATAAAATGAAGAATGGAAATAAACACCAGATTCAGGGAACACAGACCAATACATAATGTCAGGGAAAGAGGTAGCGGGCATAGAAATGCAAGAAATAGAATCCTGCACAGTGGTTAAAACAGAGTTGACATTTCTTGCATTTTTGGTAGCCAAATTAAAAAGGGGGTAAAAAACCACTTGCAAGATTCAGATTGTTCTCAAAAAAAAAATTAACACCTAAATTCTACAATATATTCTCCCCTGTTTGGTTAGCATATACTGAACACAACTGAGTATTTTATAGATCATTCAGGATCATTTTCATGATTATGAATATTTACACTAGAATTCTGTTTCAATTGGTGGTGCTCTTGGTACTACTGAAAAGCACAGACTGTTCTATGCTACATCAAGCAGTCCTAGATGACCGTTCTTCATCAGAGTTACATTTTACAATATTTTTTTCTCCTCTTTGGCTGCTCCTTGTCATCGTGTGCTTTTTAATTTGGCTATTAGCTCTGTTCTCTATACATTAACACCAATAATTCACACTTCCTGAGAGCTGAGTATGTGACAGGCACAATGTTAAGCACTTCAAACACTAGGTCATCTGATACTCATAACTAATCTATGAGCGGAGTTGTGTCATGATTTTCATTTCAGAGACAATGAAACTAAAGCTTAGAGAACACTGATAACTTGGTGAAGGTCATAGTGAAGTAGTAAGTGGTGGTACTTGGATTAAAACCCAAGCCCATTCAGAGCCTGAGCCCTGTCTTCCCTACTACACAGAAGGTGCGTCAGGACATGGACTGGACACACATTACTCCATCCCTTGGCACTCCCATTTTCCATATGTAAAAAGGATATCAATAGCCTATGCCTTAGAAAGTTGTTTTAAGGATGAGTGAATCACTGTAGAGCAATTAGAAAAGGGTCTGAGATAGACTTTTGTAAGATTAGCATTGACTATTACTACTGACTCAGTATGGTTCCCTTTCAGTAGGTTAAGAAGCTATTAGTGGACTAACCACACTTGGTACCACCATGTGTAGAGTAAAACTATAAAGTCCTACTAGGTTCTCTGTGGAATAAAAGATATCGTTGGTCAGATGCATCAACCTCACCATACCAGTTCTTTGGTTAATCACAAATTCTCAGTTTTCAACCAGCTAGGTAATAATCCCAGGCAGGTGAAGTCCAGGTAGGTTGAGCAAAAGCAGATTTCAAAATTCATAAAGCCGATGGAACAGACATGGCTGGTTGCCTCCTAGCACCCATTTCTCCACTTCCCCTTCCTGTCAGAACTCCCACTTTGTCCAAGTCTCCATGCTTCCTCCACACACACGTGCTCCAGGGGAAGCTCAACCTGGCTCCCACGGTAGTGTGATGAGTCATCAAGGCCAATCAGGGTAACCCAGTCATCTGGCCTGAGACAGGTTAGGGGTGGCATGTGAACCCTGGAGTATTAGATGCCCAAGAGGTGGTCTGCTCTGGAGCTTCTGAGAAGTTTCCTCACTCTTAATAAAAAATATATGACAAAGTGTCTTTTCCCTCCGAAGGTAACTCCTGGGGCAACTGGAGCCCATTTCAGACCAGGAAGGATACTAGTCTTAAAAATGATGCCAGTGCTAAGAAGAGCAGAGCAGAGAGATAAAAAGTCCCAAATCCTTGGTGGTATCACCAAGTCACAGAATTAATCAGTCTTGGGGCCATCCTACTTCTGATTTCTTGTTCATGAAGTTTCCTCATGGTTAGGTTTATGGGTTGAACCATGTCTTCCCAAAACCCGTAGGGTAAAGCCCAAACCCCTAGTGCCTCAGAATGTGACTATATTTGAAAACAGGATCTTTAAAGAGATGATGAAGTTAAAATGAGGCTGTTAGGGTGGACCCTACCCCCACATGACTTGTGTCCTTGTGAGAGGAGGAAATTTGGACAGACTTGGAGATAGTGCTCAGGGAGGGATGCACGCAAAGGCCATGTGTGGACACAGCAAGAAGACAGCCATCCGCAAGCCAGGGAGAGAGCTCTCAGGAGAAACCAAGCCTCCCAACACCTCAGTCCTGGATTTCTTGCCTCAGGAAAGAACTGTGAGGAAATGAACTTCTGGTGTTTAAGCCACCCAGTGTGCGGTATGGTGTCAGGGCAGCCCCAGCACATTAGTACGAGTAGAGTAGGCCTCTAGCACGAAGACTGGTGTCCTTAGACAAAGAGGAATTTGCACACCCAGAGACACACATGGGGAAAATGCCATGTGAGGACTGGCGCTGTGCTGCCATGAGCCAAGTCACCTCAAGATCACGGGCAAACTCCAGACAGAGGCCTGGAACGGACTCTCCCAGAGACCCTCGGGAGGAGCCATTCCTGCCGACACCTGGTCCTTCACCGTCTAGCCTCCAGCTCCAGCAAGCAAACACACTGGCTCTTCTCCTGTTTCACACTATCTGCCTAGTTAATACCACAGAAACCCCCTATATTCTAGTCACATAGCACTACCAGAAGCACTAAGCTCCCAAGTGAATCAGGATGTCGAGATTTTAGGAAGTCTAATGAAAAGGAAAAAAATTGGGGCAGAAGACGACCAAAGAGTAAGTCAACATCAGAGAAATGCGAAACAATGATCTACGAAGAGAAATACTTTAAAGGTTCACTTAGATTTGTCAGCTGCCATGAGGGTTTCAAAACTCTGAGTTGAGGCGCTTAAACACATCCATTTTATGGCTTAGGGGGGTGGGGGTCAAAGAAGTTCCACATGAAAAGTACTAATAAATTCACAATACGGTCAGATAAAAGAATCACTGGAATGAACAGAAATAGGTCTTTGATTTTTAACACAACACAAAGTTGCTAAGAAGATATAAAGAAGTTACTATAGACTAAAGTAGAAATTAAAAAAAAAAAGTTTGCATAAACTTAAGAGCCATCTCACTAGTTGTTCTATAACTAAGAGTCTTCTCTCCCAGGCAATATGCTACATGCTCGACCATATCAACAAAAATTTTTCCATCAGGCAGGAAAGGACTGCTCAAACATGAAACAAAAAAAGCTCAAACCAGCACCGCGTGGCTTGAAAATTACTAGGTTCCATCCACCTACCTTCAGAGGTACCTCTGGATTCATAGTAAATGTGGGGACTTTCTCAGCCCAAGGCAAGAATTTCTTAGTTTTGTGGTCCAGATAATAATCAAAGATTGTCCCCTGGGATGGAAACTTCACTGCTTTCATCTCTTTTTGCCACCACCGACTGAACTCAACTTGAGAACCAGAAAGCTAAGGAGAACAAGAGAAATCCTTATTGCAGACCTAGAGATAATTTTGAACACATACAAAGTCCCTTCAAATCCCATGATCACAGTATTTGCCATGTACAGAGTCATAATTACAAATGGGCTTGAGTAACTGACCCAAGAAAAATAACTAGAAGTAACTTATAATGAGTGATAATATCAGAGAAGCAGAAAGCTATAATTGCCATACATCCAAAAGGTACAAATTTTCTGGAACAATTATTAACTTAAAAAGCAAAGTAAGGTTAGGTGAACCTTAGATTACCCCTGGGTTATTCAATTTAACAATGAGCTCTCATGCAAATTACCATGCTAGGTCCAGTGAGACAGTGGTTCTCAAATCCTGGTGTTGATTTCTACCAATATTCACATCAATTCTTGATAAAATGAGAAAGATAAGAACAAAGGAATACTTAAAAAAAAAACCTGATAACATGATTGGATTTAAATAGTGCCCTCTATTTGAGCTTATAGGCTTCTTGGACCTTTTGGTGCTGAAATAGTTTTCTTTATAAAATTATGGTATTCCTTGTGATCATGGTTTATAAATGTCCTTATTTAGGAAAGTAAACATTGGGTAATCCTATTTCATTCCTTCAAGTCACAGAACAACCTGGCATAGGGACCTCTTTACCCACAGGATCAGCGACTACCCTGAGCTTCGGGAAACTCTAAGAACAGTGTGTGTGAGTGGCCGTGGCACTCAGCAGTCTCGTGCTTTCTAAGACCTTAACTCCCATTTTTCTCCGGTCACATTCTTTTTTTTGTTTTTGTTTTTGTTTTTGTTTTTGTTTAATTTTATTTTTATTATTTGCCCAAGGGGTACAGGTCTGTGAATCATCAGGCTTACATCTTTCACAGCATTCACCAAAGCACAAACCCTCCCCAATGTCCATAACCCATCCACCCTATCCCTACCCTCCCACATCCCAGTAACCCTCAGTTTGTTTTATGAGATTAGAAGTCTCTTATGGTTTGTCTCCTTCCCCATCTTAAAACTGCTTTCTCTTTGGTATCCCATGTGCTTGGACTATGGCTCACTTGGACTATGGCTGGGCTGATTGTACCCATGAGCAGAGACCGGAGGGCTTTAGAGCAGGTATGTGTGGCCAGGGCAGAGAAGGGTGAGGAGCCTTCGCAGGCAGAGCTTGCCCCCATCTTCCAAATACACTGAGCTCACACTCCTGCTCACCACCACTCATGTGTTCGTGAGTCTAGGCTTGTGTGAGTTATTTTCAAGTTGGCATGGGTACTTTATTACGCTACAAAAGTTGGTCTTAAGTCAAATCAGTTTTCCGAAGGTAAAACACCTGTCACCGTTCTCTGTAGGCAGAATACATAGGACTTCGACTTTACATCAAAATTTGCTAACCAATACATCAGCAAGATCATTTTAGTAACACATCTTTGACTCATTAGTTCACCCAACTACAATGCATCAGTCTAGAACAAGAGGAAGCCAATAGAATGTCTGCCATCACAGAATTTATGGGGAGATAGAGGCAGAGACATGAGGAAGCACAGAGGAAGCAGAGGCTAAGCCAATAAATGCAGAAATAACTAGCTGCTGTGAAAGTAGAGTTTGCTCTAACTGAGAGTAACAGGGGTGAATCTATTTTTATTTCAATTCTAGTTCATTAGCATACAGGGCTATATTGGTTTCAGGAGTAGAATTCAGTGATTCATCACTGACATAACGGCACCCAGTGCCCATCGGAACGAGTGCCCTCCCAAATACCCATCCCCCATCTAGCCCATCCCCCACCCACCTCCTTCCATCAACCCTCAGGGTGTCCTCTCTCTTTTAAGAGTGTCTATGGGGGCGCCTGGGTGGCTCAGTCGGTTAAGCCCTTTCTCTGCCTCTTTGCCAACAAGGGGTGAACGTATTTTAATTGGTCATTCAGGTGAGCCATCTTTGAGAACCGGCACAGATTAGGGAGAAGACAGTTCCAAGAAGAAGGAAGAGGTCATCACGGGCAAAGATCCTGTGGTATGAAAGGCCTTGTGTTCCCAAAACAGGCACTGCAGCTGGTGAAAGCAGGTGGGAGGTCGGGGGAAGGGGGGGTGGCCGAAGAAGCAGAGAAAGACTGGCAGGACCAGAGATCCAGGGGCCTTGTAAATAGTATTAAATTTTTCACTTTATCCTAAAAGCAAATGGAATCCATTAAAGTGTTTTAAACTCTCAAGTGTATCCTATAATTCAATTTACATTTTAAAAAATTGCTCTAGCTGCTGAGAGGATAATGGATTATGGGGGAGGTACAGAAGTAGACCAGTGAGGCTGTTACCTTAGAAGCCAAGTGAGAAGTGATAATAGCAGTTTATGGGAGCTCAGGGAGAGCAGATCCAGGACCTATTTTGGAAGCTGCCTGCAATGGCCTGGCTTACGAACACAGGACCTGAGTCAGTGTGCTGCAGTCGGAACGTGGCTCAGACGTTACCTGGGCATCCTCACACGGCTATCTAAGTTTTGGCTCCTTTTTTTTGTAAAAGGGGAGGATAGTTGTAACTGTACACAGAGGTTTTATTTTTTTATTTTTTTTTTGAAAATTCAGTAAAATAGCTAAGAGGCCTGAGCACATTCTCGGACATCCAGCAGGCACTCAGATTTGTTCAACTAATAAGTGGCTATCTATATAGCCTCTGTTTTGAATGTTTCATAGTTAGAGCCCTTTTGAAGATGTGATGGTGACGAGGAGGAGGAGGAGGATGAAGAAGATGAGTCTTATTTAGGGAGAGAGAGTCTGGAGGAGTGAGATGACCACTCTACCTGGTTTATTTCCTAGTGAAGGACAAACCTTGTGGAGAACCCTAGAAGAACATAAAAAAAGCATGGGGGCGGTGGGCTAAGTCGGGGAGAGGGGAGATTCTGCCTATAGCCTCCATGAAGGAGAAGTCCACACATGCTGTCAACTGTGCCTGAGAAAAACCACGTGAAATCACCCAACACCAACTCTTGACTCTTACTCAAAGCAACACAGGCGGCTTTGCTTTAGAAAGCCCTTAGATATTACAGAAGGAAATGTGGCTTCTGAGAAGGATCAACATCAGATGGAGCAGGCCAAGTGAATTCCACGCCTATTTATAGACATGATTTACGGTGACCTAGTGACAAGAAGCAGAACTGGTCCACAGGTTTTAGCAACCACATATCTGAGGGCCTACAACAGTCAACCATGGAAATATGGGGCCCTCTTGGCTGTGATGCCTTCCAATTTAAATAGAACTATCTGGCCAAGTCTGGAAGACGCGTGCCATCTATTTTTAAGGCAAACACTCAGGGGTACATGTAGGATCAGTTATGACCATGAGAGATCCTGAGGTACCCTCGAATGGGTAGCCTTTGGAGATGCACACGGGGATAAATCCTGGTGCTGCCGTTTTCTGGCAGCTTAACCTTGGGCAAGTCCCTTTGCCCCTCGGAGCTTTATGCGCAAAGAGAAGATAGCTTAAACAACTACTGGAAATGTTACATGACAAAATCTACATACAGAGGAGCATGGTGGAGATGAGATGTGCCATCTTCTAGCATTGAAACACTCCCATTTTGCACCTAAATCTAAGCCACGTGTACATGTGTGAGTGTGCACACGTGTGCACACCCTCGAGCAAGCTCGTCTAAAGTGTTTGTCCAGAAGAAATCCGCAGCCATGAGCTACTCTAGGAATGCTGGGCAGGCATGGGAGCCTCATGTTCAGCTGAAGGCAAGACCCATGGAAAGGATCTCGCCTGAGTTGCGCCTGGTTCCCAAATAATTACCCCAGGGATCATGTAAGAGACTGATTAGACGTAAGAGACCAGAGACAGGGAAACCGATTTCAAGGTTCTTATGTGCTGTATACTGAATATGTCTACCCCTCCTGTCCCACATTCCTATTTTGAAGCTCTAACTCCCAATGTGATGTATTTGGAGATGGGGCCTTGGGAGGTACTTTGGTTTAGATGAGGTCATGAGGCTTGGGCCTTCATGATGGGATTAGTGCCTTTATAAAAGGACACCAGAAAACTTTTTATTGTTTTCTGTCATGTGAGGACACAGCAAAAAAGCAGCTGTCTATAAGCCAGGAAGAGGGTCTTTGCCAGAACTTGACCATGCTGGCATCCTGACCTTGGACTTGAGCCTCCAAAACCAAAAGTAAAGTTCTCTCAGTTAAGCCAAGGTACGGTATTTTGTTACAGCAGCCGGAGCTAAGACACTGTGACAGCCCAGGACAAGCTAAAGATGATACATTCCTGATGAAGGCTGTAGGGATGGGGAGGTGGGGACAGACTTGACAGCTGTTGTAGGACCAAAAGGAGCTGATGACCACTGGATACAGAAGTAAAGAAGAATGGGGTCTCCGGGTTTTTAACTCGAGCACCTGGAAGGAATATGAGTATCCCGGAGGGTAAGAAAAGGTGAAGAGGAAGAGCCAGTTTGGGGGTGGGGCGGATGCAGAGCTCTGTCTCTGGCTCAGGGAGCGGGACCAGCCTCTGAAGAGCACATTGCTGGCACTGCTCCCGAGGCTGGTGAAAACCCCGACCCCTGAGCTCTGAAGAGAGCCATGGGCAAGGCGATGTGTTGGGCAGCGTCACCCGAAGTCAGAGCTCCCAGCCTCGATGAGCTTGCCTAAACACACCAGCTTACCAGAGAACAGAGCCAACGGCAGAGATTTATGATAATATTAAAAAACAAAGAACAAAAAACACAGGGGTCATATTACAACCTTCCTCCCAAGTAAAACGGTTCTATAAATTATTTCTGTGAACCATCTCAAAACATACCTGATCTTGCAAAAGGGTGCCTCCGAACGCCCAGATGCAAGCAAAGACGAAGTAGACTTCATAAACCTCTTTTGGGCTGTCCGAAGGTACGTTGTCAGGAGTCAACAAGCAGTCCAGAAGGATACAAACAGTCTAAAGAAAAAGAAATAGCTATTCACTTAGGCAACAACTCCGTAATAGCAGAGTAAGGTCATAGGACATACTAACAAACCCACTTGCTCCTTAAGAGACTATAGAATTTTCCCCAATCTGGGACTTGCTACATTGGGACAGACAAAATGACTTGGTTTTCTAAGTCAACAGTGGAAAACCTTTGCCACTTTTAATGAAACCGATCTTCTAAGTAATCAACTATTTTTAAAAAAGGACCATCTCACCCAATTTGTAATTACTATAATAAACACAGGTACATACACGCACAAAGAAAATACAACGGGAAATATATCTAGACTTTCTTTTTTTATTAACAGGGAGTCACAGTACATAGAGTCGTCTATAGTTCACATTCTCACTCAGTAACAAACTCAAGATATCTTGCCTTCCCAGTAAGTGCTGCCCTAATATATCAGTGGGAATGAGTGCATAGGATCCCACTTGACAGAGAGGTATTTATTCATTTCCCTCTTGTTGGACATTTAGATAACCCACTTTCCTTTAGTGCTTTGGGAGCGGGTTTTTCCCACCTGTTGTATAAACTTAGAAAGATAGATTAGCAGCCTTTGCCTGTGACTTTTTTTTTTTTTTGAACACCGAACTAAATTTAACCTTGGAAGAAACGCTATTCAGGAACTTGTCCTTTACTCCCTCCACGTGAGACAGCAATGTGCGGTTGGTCAGAAACACAGCCTGAGTGCAGGACAATCAGGTCAGTGAGGAGGGGAACATGGCTGCTTGCAAAGGCCTTTCCCAAAGGTAACAATAACCGGTCGTGAACATGTTCTCGAGCGACTTCTCTGAAGCACAGGAACCGTAGATGTCACACATTATCCCAGACTCTCAGAACCCCTGGTACCCTTCCCCGGGTTTCTGAAGGCAGCCCGAGATCTGATCACTACCATACAGACAGCAACACAAGCCGCTACAAAACAAGTCCGGACTGCACGTGTTGTCTTTCTTTCCCAGCCGGGAAAGCCGGGAAAGCCGTGGTAACACGGAAAGGAGCTCCTGGAAGTAATTTACAAAGGTTTTCAATTGGAAAAGTTGACCGCCTGTTGTATTTTTCAATCTTTGCTCTTGATTTCTATTATGTTATATAGTTCCACATCTGCCAATTTAAAATAATCCTCCAAAAGCTGTAAAATTCACCCATTTGTTATCAAGAAAAAGAATATAAGACTGTGAGGCTTTGCTACTTCTGAGTAGAAGCCCTGCTACTTCTAAGGGACTGTTAAAACCAAAACCAAAACGGGGACTGGAAGGGTTCAGTGTGACCTCATCCGCTGATCTGGAGACTTGACTAACTCATGACTTCTCTGTTTTCTCCCCAACGCAGTACCGGGAAAACACGTGGAGCTCCGTGTCGGTAACATTAGACCCTGGTGTATATTATGAAGGAATTAATATAACTAACCAAACTTAGAGCAAATACATGTCATTTATTGGAAAACAGAGCACATTAATTTCTTAAAGTAGGCACTTGAAGGTATTCCCCTTTGTACTCACGTTCATCTCAAATTTTGTCCTTGCAAGTAATCATAGAAAAGAGACTACTCTCTAAAACAATGGCTGAAAAGGAGCTGAGGATAAAATGCCATTTCTGAATACTACAAAAGGAGGAAGTGAGAGGGAAAGTCATATTAATTCCTACTGACCTATTTTCACACTACTCTTGAATGAAAAAATTCACACTACAGAGAATCACACAAATACATAAGTCAACTCGAGAAAGAACACAATCATGCTTTTGCAAGTACTACACCAGAGGAAGTCTAATTAGGCTAACCACATAATTAATTCATTATGAATAAATCCAGACCTGCTTTCAGAAATAAATTATACCTCAGATAACTACTGTTGAAGACTATCGTTCACTTAATTGGTGTGTGAATTATCCAAAACCCTGAACTTTCTCTTCTTATAATGCTTGTGACTATTTCTAATTTAGCTTCAAACAAATCTAGTAACGTAGGAACTTAATGGTAACAAAGTACTCCGAAACCAATTTTGTTCCTAGAGGAGAGGGAAGAAAAAAAAAAAAAGGATTTCTAATCGTCAACCTTTTGTGAAGTTTTCTACTTGTAAAGGCTAGAGACTGTTTTTCTTCATGCTGAGATTAAGATCACAACCTTCATTTCTGTGTGCTGTGAATTATTTTCATTTGCTGCCATGACAACCTATCATATATATACCCTTCAGTCTTACCAGCTGTCTCAGACTGAGGGTCAGAAGAGACCTGCTCCCGGGGTATTATGAACTCCCCACTGAGACTGGCCTGACTTTGGGAGTATCTGGGGGTGGGAGAGAAGAGAAAGGAAGAAGAGCATGGGAGGGCCGGGGTAGTCAAGCTCAGAAGCTTTCTCTTACCGGCCAGCATCTTTAGTTGCTGGATTTACTGTAGGCAAAAAACATACTGAGTCCCCTCTCTGGGCCAGTTACTTAGGAGACAGAAAAATAAATATGCCTGTTACTACTTCGTTCTTATTCTATTCCAATATACTTGCAGGAACACAATGATTAAGTAAACACGTACTGGGCCCCCGCTCTGTACGAGGGAACCGTGTACATTTCTAGGGGCATAAAAATAAATACAAGGTGGCTTTTGCCCTCTAGATGACAGTCTCCTGACAAAAACCAGACTACAAGCCCGAGTGATAAGAGAACGCGATAGGTGTGTCACAGAGGTTTCCAGAAAGCCCCGGAGAACGTGGAGCTGGGGAAAGAGAGGGGGAGCAACCTGACGACCCTGGCAATCTTTGCCTCTTCTTCTCTTCTTTTTCATTTTTTGTATTTTTCATTTTTCAGCAGAGCAGCTATACAATTACTGCTATGCTTTTATTTATTTTTCATTTTTTCAAGCAGGCTCCACACCCAGTGTGGAGCTCGACACGGGGCTGGAACTTGCGGCCCTGAGACCGAGACCCGAGCTGAGATCAAGAGTCGGACGCCCAACCGACTGAGTCACCCAGGCGCCCCTCTTTGCATCTCCTTCCTCAAGCAAACAAAACCTCCCGCTGCCCCCCTCGGGCTACACCCCCGCATCGGGGCCAGAGCGCACAATGGTGAAGCCAGAGCCAGACCTGCACCAGGCTGTTCTCTGGAACTGAAGTGATGGTTTTCAAGCTTGTTCTCAGCTTATCCAAGCAGGCAGGAATGTATTTATCAAAAAGAATAGTTAAGTTGGCCTTTTCTGATTGATGCCGCCTTCTGTCTATCCAACTGGCCACATACCTGAAAAAGAACACAGAAAAGCTTTTATTGAACATGAGGCTTGAAAAGCCAAATTTCACCAACTCAAAACTCCTCCCCCCTCAACTCAGCACAGCTTGGTGCTGTGTACATGTGTAGTGAGTTCATTCTATTTCTCAAACTGCAAATATTTTTAAATGACCCCTTAAAAACTTGTTCTAATGGCCATTTTTACCTTAATGAAAAAACTGTAGAAGAAACTCCTAATAGCACTTAGAAGGCAAACATAATAGAGTCTAAGTAGGCCATTACTGAGCGTTTATAAGGAGGTGTAGCATGTCATTTCCGAAAGGACTGAAACTAGTTTCATAGGGTAGGCCTTATTTATGAAAACAGCTTGGGATTTTTCTTGATTAATCTTGGCATCAATTACTTAGTAATGACACATCGGTTACATATAAAAAGGTGAAAATTCCACAGGGGCTATTTCAAAATCCCTCCTTTTCCACTGGCGTGGAGGGAACACCAACCTGAGAAGCAGAGAACACATTTCTGATAAGTAGTCTGAATTGGTATCTCATGCTTGGCTACATGTGTATTGATCTGGAGCTTATAGAAGGTTATCAATTTTGATACATTAATAACCCTAACATGTTAATAAAATTATACCTATCAATAAAATGAAACGTAGCCTAGCAGCTCCCTCAGTTGTCTCTGGGGAGGAACTGTGTGATGCTAAATGAAAAATAATTGCTCGAGAGTTTCTCATCAAATAGGAGGTAGTGATAAATACGTTTAGCCACCAGCAGAGCAGCTATGCAGTTACTGCTATACCTTGCTATAAGCAAATCAGATTTCACATTTCCACTATCAGAAGAAATAAGGCAAGATAATTATCCTATAAAAGGCTCCCTTTGACTTTTACAAAGTACCAAAATAGGGCTCTAGTAACTATTCAATCACATTTACACTATACTGAGATTTATACAATATCAACTGTCAAAACTTCTGCAGGTCCAAGAGAAATGGTTTCCAGGGGACGTCCAGGTACAGGAACTTGAGAGAGCAGCTGTGGGTGGTGGGGACAGTGGGCACCAGCGAACGATGGCAGACAAGTGTGAGTGACTGGAAATGAAGGCACGGAGGCCTCACCTACCTCTGAGCTACTTGTTCGACTACACGGCAGCTTCCCGGAGCAGAATCTTAGCNGGGGGGGGGGGGGGGGGGGGGGCGAGGGGAATGCTGGAGGACACCCAGCTCTCAACTCTGACCGCGGGGATCTGCAGGCCAGCTCCACCATTTTTTAACTGTTGCCTCGGTTGAGGTTGTTGCTTCACCTCTCTGAGCTTTAAGTCTCTCACAAACTTCCTAGGATTGTCGAGGACAAGATGATTTCTCACGAAGAAAGTGTTTGATTATTATTGGATGTACAACTTCTCAATACATGCTGGCCGGCACGGAGCTGGTTGAAGCCCGAGAACCGGGGTCAGATCCTGGCTCCGCTGATCGGTGCACCTCCTAAAGGCAGCAGAGTCCTTCAGGGCCCAAGAGTTGGCGGCCAGTGCTCTGCTGGTACAACAAATTCTACCTCCGCCCCCTGGTCTTTGGGGTCAGTGGGAGCAGAAGCCCATGCGGGATGACCAGGGGCTGAAGCCTCCAGACAGCCAGAGAAGGGGAGAAGGCTCTGCCCGAGGGGGCAGGTCTCAAAGAGAAAACCTACCAGGCCCACAAGCAAATGCTGCCCTCGTACAAATTACCTCCACGGGGAAGGACGTGAGTACAACCAAACCAGGAGACGTGATCCTGCAGGCCCCCCTGCCCTCCAAAGGCCCCAAATGACTTCTGCAAGGGGTCAACCGCACCACATAGCACAGGGAGTAAAAAAGTCTATATTGTCAAATATAAACAGTTTAAAATTTCATGTAAAAGTTACATAAACGTCAAAAAAAATTACGCATATATCCTCATCGTTTGGAATAAAAATAGACGTTAAAACACAGTGAATTCAGAGGAAGACACTATTACCTTCAGCAATGGCAGAAACTGAAGATCCAGATCTTTGCTGGCAATTCTTTCCACCTTACTTCAGAGCCTGCTTCTCCCTCTGCCTTCCACCCCCACACTCATGCTCTCTCTCAAATAAATAAAATCTTAAAAAAAAAAAAAGACAACGAGCTCATCCAATACAGGTGAGAGGGTGAGAGAGACAAAATCGAAAGGATCTGATCCATTAAAGCG
Source organism: Ailurus styani (assembly GCA_002007465.1). NCBI lineage: Eukaryota > Metazoa > Chordata > Mammalia > Carnivora > Ailuridae > Ailurus > Ailurus styani. The sequence goes on from LNAC01000234.1 coordinate 1,941,875, forward strand.
ATAAAGGAGTTAAGTATGACTAAAGGTGGGACTGTCAAAAGTTATCTTCCAGGAATCTCTTGGAATCAAACGAAATTCCAGAGATATTTCCACCTTCTCCTATCATTGTCTGGAAGTTGAGTAATACACTGGTAGATTTCATTTTCAATTATGTTCACTTTATTTTATTTATTTTTTTTTAAAGATTTATTTATTTATTTATTTCACAGAGGGAGAGAGATCACAAGGAGGCAGAGAGGCAGGCAGAGAGAGAGAGGGGGAAGCAGGCTTCCCGCTGAGCAGGGAGCCCGATGCGGGCCTCGATCCCAGGACCCTGAGATCATGACCTGAGCCGAAAGCAGAGGCTTTAACCCACTGAGCCACCCAGGCGCCCAATTATGTTCACTTTAAATAATTTTAAGCTAAGCGACTTAAATAATTTTAACTTAAGTGATTTAAATAATTTAATTCTGAATGGATTTAATTCATTGCCTGTTTGCTTTTCCTTTTCTAAGCACTTAATCCCTTTTTATGCATTTCAACCCTTTCTAATGGGGAAAAAAATCTTGATTATTTTTTAGAAAATTTCTTCTAATTCCCATTCTTTCTCTATTTCTTAAGATCTCAGGAGACATATATGAACTGTCCAGCATTCATCTAGTAAATTGACTTAGGACTGAGAAGTAGAATAGTATTTAATTTCGAGAGCCTGTCATATGTTCATGTGATTTTAAGGATGTTTGTCTGACTTGATATGCTCTGTGTCTGTTAAGTGTGGATATAAAATTATTTTTTAGAATAGCTCAGTGAATTTAAACAAAAATATCTAGGAAGATTACATGATAATGACACTACCTTTAGTTCATAAATGAATCACAGAGAGACACTATAAACAAAATATTTTATCATCTCCTCTATCCACAATAACTTAGGGTTTCCCACAATATGAATTAAGAAAATGAATTTCCTAATTCTGTTCACTGAAAGAGCCTAAAAGCAATGACCTATCCGTAGCAATGAGCACACCTAGCATCACTATCTTGGATTCTAAATACCATTCCTTATACGAAAAGTCGTTTCTTCTGGCTCCTTGGAGAAATGACTGAATCGGGCAAAGGAAAGGAAGAATGAAAGGAGCCAGAATCATGCTAGTTAGCCTGAAAGCCACACATTCCAAAACTGAGGATGAAAAGTGAAAAAGAACAAGGAAGGGGTTGTCTGGAAAGGCTCTTGTTGGCAAATTTGGGACAAAGCAAGCGTTCAATACGATCATGCTGGTAATGAATTGTAACCTACTGTACTAAAACAGAAAATGATGCCCCCATTAAGAAAGAAAGGGGGAGAGGGACAGAGAAAGTGTGAGAGAAAAAGAAACGGGGGAGGTGGGGTGAGGAAGGGAGGAGATTAGGAGGAAAGAAAAGGAGGAATTCTTTATAGGAATGTCACCTCATCTATGTAAATAGAAAGGAAGGAATTAGGGAGTCACCACTTTGCAACCACCAATGGGTCACTCTTCTAGGCATCTGGCTGATTACCCTCAAAACTGCCAATGTCATGAAAGAAAAAGGTGGGCGAATATTCTACGTTAAAGGAGAAAATACAGACAAGTACATGCAGTGCATGATCTTTGTTTTGACACTGGATTAAAAAAAAAGAAAGAAAAAACCTACCAAGGAAATTTCTCAGTTAACTGAGAAAATTTGAAAAATTACTGTTTATTAGATATGACTGTATCCAGAACAAACATCTTAGGTATGTTAATTGTACTGTGTTCACAAAGGACAATATCCTAGTTCTTAGGGAACAGATGCTCAAGTACTCAGTGGTGAAGGGGTTAATGTCTTCAAATAATTTTGCAAAAATAAGTGAAAGGAGAAAATGTGCCTCTATGCCCATGAAAGAGAGTGTGTGTACATTCAGAGAGAAAGTAAATGCAGTAAGACGCTAACAAGTGGCACTGTAGGAAAAAAGTGTATAGAGTACTAGTACCTTTCCAAATTTTCTACTATTTTCAACATTTTCAAATTAAAAAGTTGGGGGAAACAGAGACCGAAGATACCAGTTTGGAAAACTGGGTTGATAATTTTACCTCAGAAGGTAATAAAGGATTGAATGAGTCAATACATGCAAAGCTATCACATAATTAAAGTTACAACATTAAAGTAAGGTAGCAATGTATCCAATAAATATGGAGTGAAAACATATCCCCCAATCCGAAAAAGCCACTTTTTTGTAGTTCATTTAAAGATTTCAGGATCACCTGGGTGGCTCAGTTGGTTGGGCATCTGCCTTCAGCTTGGATTGTGTTCCCAGGGTCCTGGGATCGAGCCCCACATCCGGCTCCTGCTCAGCCTTCTTCTCCCTCTCCTCCCTGCTCATGGTCTCTTCTCACTATCTCTGTCTCTCTCAATAAATAAATAAGTAATAAAATCTAAAAAAAAAATCAAGATTCTGGTGGTAGGAGGGATAAGTATAAAAATATCCTTTTGAAAGGCTTTCCACTGTTTTGGATAATGTCTCTGTGGTCACTATGAAAACTAAAACTTAACCACTGATCTTGGATCAAACAAAAACCTCCATAAAAATAAAGTGTAATGGTGAAGACAGAGTTGTGTAAGTTTCATAGGAATGCAAACTGAGCGTTCTTTCTAATCAAGTAAGATTCTTTGACTTACTAGATAAAAGTTCTTCTTAAAATAAAGATTTAGACCTCTTTTATTAGCACGAATCTCCACGCGATGTTATTGAGACCAGGGAAATTGTGAGGTTCGTGACTGAAGTCAGACCACACCCAAAGGGGTGAGGGGTCCCCTGAAGGAAACGGGGTGTGGGGCATGCCTCTGCTTTCTGTATGGGGGGGGTCAAGGAATACTAGAGATTCTCTGTTAGCCAGCCCCAAACCCACAGAAACATCCTCAAGGACAGTCTAAATCCTAGCTGGGGAAAGGACCTATTAGTTCAACAAGAACTCTCCATTTTAGGCTTGTGAAAATTACCCCTTCCCCAGAGAGATCCAACAAAACACTGTTAAACACAGAAGCCTGGGCATGGCTCTGGTTTGCTGTGGACTCAAGGAATGAGACTTTTAGTGAACAAATCAGTATCTAGAGAAAGCAGCCTGGAGAAGTGCATCAGCCAAGCACCTGGCAGGGAACAGGGGTCATCCTTAAATCAGAGTAACAGGGAAGGATCGAGAAGGGTATTGGCACAGACGGGCATGGAGCAGGAAAGGAGAGAGCTGTGCCACAGTATTAACTGAGGAATGATTAGTGAACCTGTGCCTGCAGGGACAAGGGAATGAAGGACTACAAAATGTGGAAGGGATAGCTCTTACAGAGTGACATTTTAGAGAGTGACCTACTGTTGAAGGACATCCTGATGTGACAGTCATCCTGATGTGACACCGCAGGGAGGGAGCCAGGGAAGTCAATAGCCTGACCTCACTCTCCTCTCATTTCCTGCCAGGGATCCTCATGGGCCAAACCAACCGGAAGCCAGAGGGTAAGAAGCCCACTGAAGTGGCTCCGGGGTTAGCCTGGACAGCCTAGATAGCCTCTGGGGTTACAGAGCGGGGTGGAGGGTCAACAGAAGATTCTGACACCAGCAGCACACCAGGCACAAACACGTGTCACTTGCAGACGTCAACTATTTCCACAGCTCGTCGTGGGAATGCTACAGGTGGCAACACATGACCTCCAGGATGAATTCTGGGAAGTGCAAGCATCTGAAGAGTAAGCAAGTGGGCACAGTCAACTTGTTCTGAATCAAAGCATTACCGCTATTCATGTATGGCTATTCTACGTATATGTACAAACATACATGTATTTATGTGACATATTAATATATTTATAGAAATGATTTATTTATATCTCAGTGCTCCGTATGAGCTAGTATTATTTGTCACTTATTCAACAAACTCTGAGTTCTTCACATGTACAAGGTGTGAATAGGGTGATGTCCGTGTAAAATTGACAAAGGCATACAGGTGCTAATTTCATTATCTTTATATTAGCCTACTCAATTAGCCTTCAATTTATTTGCTAATACTGTCTTCAAGCGATCACATAAAATTTCGGTTTTTAAAACGAAGACTGAAAAAAGAAATACCACAGTAAAAACAAAACAAAACTAGATTTAAAACATAGGCAAAAGACTGAAATAAGCTTTTCTCCAGAGAAAATATACAAATGGCCAATAAGCACATGAAAAGATGCTCGATATGACTAATCATTAGGGAAGTGTAAATCAAAACCAGAGTGACATACCATTTCACACCCATTAGGATGGCTATCATAAAAAAATAGAGAAGATTACAAGCGTTGGTGAGAATGTGCAGAAACTGGAATCTTGTACACTGTTGGAGGAAATGCAAAATGGTGCAGCCGCTATGGAAAACAGCATGGTGGCTCCAGTGAAAATTAAAAATTGAATTACCATACGATCTTGAAAGTCCACTTGTGGGTATATATCCAAAATAACTGAAGAACTCAAAGACATACCTGTATGCCCATGTTCACAAAAGTGGTATTTGCAACTATCAAAAGTAGAAGCAGCCCAAGTACCTATCAATGGATGAATGAATAAGCAAAATGAATAAGCAAAATGTGTCCACAGAATAGAACATCATTCAGCCTTAAAAAGGAAGGAAATTCTGGAACATGCTATAACATGGATGAACTCTGAAGGCATTCTGCTAAGTGAAATATGCCCACCACAAAAGGACAATTACCACATGATTCCAGTTATAAGAGGTACCTAGCAGAATCAGATTCAGAGAGGCAGAAAGGAGAAAGGGACAGAGGGCAGGGCATAGCGGGTGGGTAGTGTTTAATGAGTATGGGGCTTCCACTGGGAAGGAGGAAGACAGTTACAAAGATGGCTGGCGGTGATGGTTGTTTCACAATGTGAATGTACTTAACGCCACTGAACTGTTCACTTAAACATGGCTCAAATATTTTCTGTTACGTATATTTTATCACAATTAAAAAAAAAAAAAGCAGTACTCACGGATTCCAGCCCAAATCCTGTGGGTTCACATACAGAATCCCAGCTCTGGAAACAGTAGCCGGGGTTGCAGTCCGCAAGTGATGAATCTCAAAGAGCAGCCTCATGGAGGGAGGAAGTGCTATGCGCTCGTTGCTGGCCAAGGTCAGCACCTGGACAGAGCAGCACAGCATGAAGGAGGTGCTGTCGTGGGGGGCAAAGGCTATGCGTCTAACTCACCAGAACACCAAGTGCTCCCCCTCTCCCAGGCCACCGCCCCCTCGGTACAAGTGCCAAAACGATGACCTCGCTCTCCCGAGTTGGAAGAGTGGTGTGAATAAAGATCTCAGTTAATCCCAGAGGGGAGCTCACTGACCCTTGAGGAGCAAACTCACCAACATGGACTCATTCATGTCAACCTTTAAGTGTCTGTGGTAATTACTACTAAATAGAAGACATTTGTTCTAAGAGTTGATTATGTGAAAAGGCCTGAATACCACAAAAAAATAAATTTTCTTTAGAATCTGAAATAACACAATTATCAATTGTGCTAGAGAAACTCATGCAAGTATAAAGATCTCAGACCTACATTTTATGATGAACGATGTCTTAAAGCAGAAAGCAGTAATTACCACTAATTTAAGGGGGTTAGTAATTCTGTTCTGTAACTAGGATGATTGCCTATCTCTTTCTTCTAACCCTAACCATAGACCTTATGTTGCTTTAAGTGATGTCTCACAGACCTGGACTGTCGTGTTTTACCTTTGCTGGGAATGCTGGATTAGCCACAGCAAAAATGCTTAGAAATGCATTTATACTCATTCTGTAGCCAAAGGAATTATTTAATTCTAATAGCTAAATTTCATCAATTTACATAGGGCACAAACTCATCCTTTTATTATCCAAGTACTGCAAACTTAACTAAAGATAATAATTTGTCTGGCTCTTAGAAAATGTTGAGGCGTGTATGAACTAAATTCTCAGGTATCCATCTCTCTTTAAAGGTGGTTAAATTTATGCAGAAAAGAAAAATGTATTTCCCTTCAATTCTTTAACAGCGAAATTAACAGAATTATCAGGATAGTGCCACTTATCAAAATAGCAATTACATGAAGAACATTAGGTTAATGATTAAAAACTGGTACTCCAGCCAACACGTGAACAGGTCTTCCTACACCCGAGTGTGACATTTGTTTAGCACTAAGGTATTATTCACCTTGTTGTCATCCATGACAGTATTTAGCGACTCAATCCACATGGGATCAATATCTCCATCTAGGATGATCCATTTTGGTCCATCATGCTTAAGATTTGCTTGTTCTCGAAGAATGGATGAGAAGAGACCTACACATTAAGAGTAAATGATCCACAAGAAAAAATGCTCCGTATCACTCCCCATCAGGGAACTACAAATCAAAACCACATTGAGATACCACCTTACACCAGTTAGAATGGCCAAAATTAATAAGTCAGGGAACAACAAAAGTTGGCGAGGATGTGGAGAAAGGGGAACCCTCTTACACGGTTGGTGGGAATGCAAGCTGGTACAGCCACTCTGGAAAACAGTATGCTGCTCCCTCAAGAAGTTAAAAATAGAGCTACCCTATGGCCAAGCAATTGCACTACTAGGTATTTACCCCAAAGATACAGATGTAGTGAAACAAAGGGGCACCTGCACCCCAATGTTCAAAGTAGCCATGTCCACAACAGCCAAACTGTAGACAGAGCCAAGATGCCCTTCAACAGATGAATGGATAAAGAAGATGTGGTTCATATATGCAATGGAATATTACTCAGCCATCAGAAAGGATGAATACCTACCATTTACATCAACACGGAAGGAACCGGAGGGGAATTATACTAAGTGAAATAAGTCAATCAGAGAAAGACAATTATCATACGGTTTCACTCATATGTGGAATATAAGGAATAGCATAGAGGATCATCAGGGAAGGGAGGGAAAACTGAATGGGAAGAAATCAGAGAAGGAGACAAACCATCAGAGACTCTTGACGCTGGGAAACAAAGTGAGAGTTGCAGAAGGGGAGGTGGGTGGGGGATGGGGTAAGAGGGTGATGGGCACTAAGGAGGGCACATGATGTGATGAGCACTGGGTCTTATACTCAATGAATCACTGAACACTACATCAAAAACTAATGATGTACTATATGTTGGCTAACTGAATTAAAGAGAATGATCCTAATATAGAATGGAGTTGCATGCTGTTTATTTCTAAAATAAACTATTATTTCTATAGGAAGCTCTTTTATTAAGTAAATAAATTTGCTGAGGCACCTCGGTGGCTCAGTTAAGCGTCTGCCTTTGGCTCAGGTCACAATCCCAGGGTCCTGGGATCGAGTCCCATGTCAGGTTCCCTAATCAGTGGAGAGCCTGCTTCTCCCTCTCCCTCTGGCTGTTGCTCTACCCACTTGTGCTCTCTCTCTCTAATAAATAAATAAATAAAATCTTTATTAAAAAAAGTAAATAAATTTGCTGTACATTTGCTGCCTCTTTCTGATGGGCAATGTGGGATTCCTTTGGAGCTACACCTGGACTAAGGACCAATGGGCAAGTTTCACTTCCATGAGGATGCACCTGACCTTCTCTGAGGCCTTCTCATGTGTCAAATAAAGATGGTCGCTTCCTCCAAGAACAGGTATGGGGATTTATAGAGGGTAACATACATGCAGCTCAAAACTTACACCAAAGGAAGAGATTATCCTTTTCCATGTATATACATTTAGTATCTATTATAGGCCAAATACTAGTTTGTTTCACCTTTCTCCATTTTTATTTAACAATATTCATGGGATAGAATTCTGAAGCTAATTCAGAGGTGTTTTACGTTTCTTTGAGAAACTTGGTCATTGACTTAGTACCTTTAAAGATGAGAAGATAAAAACATTTTATTTATTTTTTTTAAAGATTTATTTATCTTAGAGTGGGGGTGGGGGCAGAGAGCGAATCCTTAAGCAGAGTCCCCTGTGAGCATGAAGCTGGACACGGGGCTCAATCCCAGGACCCTGAGATCATGTCCTGAGCCAAAACCAAGAATTGGACGGTCAACCGAATGAGCCACCGAGGTGCCCTGATAAAAGTATTTTAACCCCACAGTCCTTTTTGCTGTCACTACTTTTTCAGGTATTGTGTATATTACATGATGTATTCAATAATCACTGCTTTTTCAAAACTCAAGTATATAATAAGAAAAACTGTTTTGATGCATGTATGTGGAAGGTTTCGTTTCCTGTGAAATATTTTGTGCAAAAATAAAACGACAGTATGCAAAACCTACTACCACGACTCATTAAAAAAAAAAAAAAAAAGCCAGCAACCTTTTCTAATGATCATGGATCTGAATGGCTCACACAGGTTTTCAGCATAAACTGGTATTAGTCCTTTCCTGCCACCGTCCTTTAAAAAAAAATGATAGAAAGGCCAAGAGTAAATTTTGATTGTCCCCAAATTACGGAAATAGTACACACACAGTAAGACAACCGAGAAGAGTGAGGTGTGCTCCTATAGACAGGATCCTCAGCTGAGGCTTCTCTGAGGTGGCATGAGACCAGACACTTCCATAGCTTAAGGCGTGCACGTTACCTATAGGGCTGCAAACAGTGGGAACGGTGGGAACTGCAAACAGTGGGAAGCGCTGGGGCCCCTTGGTGGCAAGGTGCTTGGCACGTTCAAGGAAGAGCAAGGAGGCCAGCGTGTATGGATGGTGGTAAGTGAGGAGCAGAGCACAGGAAATGAGGTCAGAGCTGGGGGCTGAGGGATCTAATCACACAGAACCTTGTAAGCCTGGGATAAAGGTTGGATTCTAAGAGAGACGGAACCCACCGGAAACTGCAAGCAGAGAATTCGTATTTTGAAGAGCGCCCTCTGTCTGTTGTGTGGAAAATGAGCTGCAGCGAGACCAGAATGGGGGCTACTGCACAAATAGAGACAAGAGGTGCCAGGCCAGGCTGATGGGGGAGCGGCAACGAAGGCAAGTGGTACTGGAAGACAACAGATTAAAGGTAAAGTCTGTGGGATTTGCTGTGAGGCTGAATGTACACCATGAAAGGGAGAAAGGACTCAAAGATGATGCCAACGTAAGTGCATTTACTGAAATGGGAAGTAACAGATTTTAACAAAAGGATCTGTTTGTCTGCAAACATTTTCAGGACAAGAAACATGTCCCATTAACTTCTGTCCCTTGTGCCTAGAATAGTGTCTGCCTGAAACTCAGTCTGTGTCTTGCACTGCGTACTTTACAGATTCTCCTGAGGCACTCAAGTTCACTTCTTGCCTGGTTTACAAGGAGCCCCGACGTAACTGACATGGGATAAAATACACAGCTCTGAGTGCAAACTTGCTGAATGCAAATTGACCACTTATTCAAATCTGGTTTTAATTTATTGGTTATAAATGCTGTTGTGAGCTGCTCCATTTCCAATAATGCCAACACATAAACAATAAATCTACAACTATGACTGAAATTGGCCTGAACTGAGAAATGGTTTTCCGGATAAGAAAAATGTTAGCACTTGTAAAGTGGAAATACTACTTGCCATCTTTCCATTCTCGAGTAGCGTGATGTATGAAACCAAAGAGTTCATCTGTTGTCACAGCTTTGGGGTTTAAGTCAGTCCAAGTAGGTTTCTGCTTCATGTTAACATATGTTCGGTTCAGTGTTCTCAAAATCTGAAGGGAAGAAGGAAAAAGCTAAGAAAATTAATACTACTGTAAGGCAAGTGGAAAGCAAATGATTTCTAAAGGATTTTCTTCGTGTTCCGTTCCTAGATATCCTGCACGTAGTCAGTATGGGGAAAAACTAACACGTGCACATTTTCGTTACCATCTTGAAAAATGGAATCCTACCATCTCTTAGGATCTCTTCACTGGATTCTTAGAACCACGTAGACTAGAGGAAGTCACTCTGTCATTTAAGATTTTTAACCGCGTGTGCAAATAACTCAACAAGTGTTCCCGGTCACCTGGTGAAAATCCACTCTCTTGTACGTAGGCGCATCAGAACCGCGCAGAGGATGTTAAGACACAGAAGGCTAGCCCTAATTCCGCTGAGTCTAAGGCGGCAGGTCTAGGGTAGGACTGAGGACTGCATGGCTAATACCGTCCCAGGTGGTGCCCGAGAAGCTGGTGGGGACCTATGCTAACACCCAGTGACCTAGAGCCGCGGTTCTCACATGGAGCAGCTCTGTGCTTGAGGAAGAGGGTGTGCTACTCAACGGAGGCCGCAGTGCAGCTCCAGAGCCTACAGTGAACACAAGGGGCAGCCTCCACCACCAAGAGTAATTGGATCCAGCACGGCAACTATGATCGCAGCTATGATCTAGATGACTGAGAAAAGACCTTGGAGGGTAAGAATTCACTGGGTAGATGCTTTTTCTATGTCTGTTTAATTAATTGACACCCTACCCCAAATATCCTTTTTGCTTTCTCTGAAAAGCCACGACGTTTATTTTAGATACGCATCATCCTAATGGACCCACAGGACTTTGAAGGACTGATAAACCACCACCAAGTACTTTGGAAGAGTAAGTGGCTAAGTAACCGGCCCTGAGTGCCAGTGTTCTAGTTCTATCAGCTTAAGTAAAGGTTGGCTAGGACAGAATCAGTGGAGACTAGATGAAAGAAATTGAATGCCGTAGGAATATTAAGCTTGTATTTTTAGAAACCATTAATCTACTGGAAATTATAGAATTTAATTTTATCCTTCCCTGAACCATGGCCCACATCTGAAACTTACTCTAACAAAATAATTACAGGTCTATCAGTTATCTACTTCAATATTTCAATTATTACATTTTGCACTAGAAAATTCCAATACCAGGCCTCCCTTTACAATTGTTCCACTTCGGGGTCGGATCTCAATACTGGCAAGTTCTATACACACCCATGCTCGAAAGTCTCATATGCCCAGTCTGATTATTTTTAGTCTTTGGCTACTCAGTATGTTTATACCCAAGCACCCTGAATTAAAATGCAGGCAGTTCTGCATATACTGTCTGCCAACCAAGAAAATAAGTATGCTGCCAGGATTATTGTAAGATCAAACAAAATCAAGCAGTGAGGTAAAAATGGAGATAATAATACCCAGAGCAAACCATCACCGTGCCCAACAAAACACACGTAGTGCACCCAGCATAGCACAGATCAGGTACCCCCAAAATGTGGGTTTTGCTGTGTCCCTCGCTTTTCAAGGTTTCTTTTGCCCCTGTAGAGGGCTCTGTTTCTGAGAAAGTACCGAAGGAAAATATTTGTGTTTTTCTTACTGATATGGGAAGGAGAATCTAAAATAACTTGGGAGAGAGAAAAAAGTAGTTTTAATAAACATGGAAAGCCCAAGCTTCTCTCGGCTTGCTTTTCCTATTTGAACACAAGGTTCTATGTGTTATACTCTCCTTGCCGCTAATATGAAAAAAAAAAGTGTCCATTGATCAGAAAAGCTGTACTAGAGTCTCAGATTCTAACTCAAAATTATGGGGGACTTTGATGAAGGGAACTCTTAAACAGAAATGAAAATATCCCTGACCAAAACTTGTTCCTTCTAGGGCTGAAAACAAACAGGCAATTTACCATACCTTACTCTTTCCTGTGCCTGCGTTTCCAACCACAAAGACCGAGTGCCGCACCGCCAACAGCTCCTCAAGCTGGACGACCTGCGACCGAACAGTCAGCAGTGCCTTTAATGAGTTGGTCATTTCAAAACAAAGCAAAAAAAAACCACAACCAAGAACCTCACTCCCCTGCCCCCGAAAAAAAAAAAATCCCTACTCGTTTTTTGGCTTAATTCTTGGCTGACAACTCAAGCCAGTTCCCACTGACAAAATGACATTTCAGGAAAGTTCAAACAGATCCACTGACTCTTCACGAAGTGTTGAACCAAAACAGTACAAGGCTAATCACCTACACCCTCGTAATGACTTAGCCTCTTCATGATATCTAGAACAGACACTCCCTAAGTGTATTTTAACAACCACGCATTCACTGTGCCCAAATTGAGCAGGCGTGGGCACAACCCCTGGAGAAGTTCGATGTCATACGTGTTGACATTTCTTTCCCCACTAAAAGCACGTACTAAGGATTTGCTTCTAATTTTCTCAAAGGTGGAGAGAAAAGAACAAAATTAATTTCTGATGCATGTCACTAAGAACAATAAAGAAATTTTTGTCGACTGAAGAAAAGTATGCTCACAGTTCAAAACGTGACATAATCGTATGTTCCTTCTCACAGAATGGAACTCCGAAATCATTATTTCTATTTACTGGAGTAAAGCCTGTCAATTTAGAATGCTTTAGAGAAAATATTAGGATTGCATAAAGGTCCGTGGAATGTGTAAGTTCATGTTTTGGTTAAAGACCACTGAAATACAGTAATTCTCACTGCAAATCCCCAGAGCTGCCATGAGAGAGAAGCACAAGCTCCTTTTACTTTAAGGATGAAGCTCTCCTCAGGCTGCAGGTGGAGCTCCAAGGTGGACTCCCTGACCGCCTGCTCGAAGTGTGGCTCCCTCCTCCGGGCTACTTCCAGGGCGGGAAAGAGGTCACCAACCAGGCCCAGAAACACAGGAAGGTCGTCTGTCACTATTTTAGGCAAATTGAAGTCCCTCAGTGCTCTCATGAGTACCTAGAAAGAAAACACTTTATTGAGGAAGCCAATACAGGGTGCACCAAACACCTTCACAGCTAAAGATATTATTTTTAAACCTCTTATCTAGGGCATGGGCTATTGATACTGGCCCTCCATTAGGATGGCACTCTACCTACAGGAAGGGTAAATGCTGCTGCCAAGCATTTATCAGAATGCGAGAAGGCTCTGCTGTTAGCACAAACCTCAGACTCATGTCAGGGGGGAGTTCGGGCAACTGTTTTGATCTTGACAAAGAGTCTGAGGCCCTTCCCTCCTTAATCCTCAAACTCCAGGATATAATTAACCAGGGCCATCAGCTCACTGTGTTCAAAGAGAATCTCTGCGAATCTCAGAATGATAAGCTGAACCCTTTTTAGTTTGGGTATTTGTTCTGTTTTGGCTAAAACTCAAAGAGGGCTTTAGATTTTAAAAGTAATAACTTGAACATCAGCATGACTTTTACAGAAAGAGATAAGCAACCCAACAACACTAACAACACAGCAAAGAAAGGCAAGAAAATCCCTACCCAGTGGTCAGTTATGACTGAGAAGAAGAGAAAGAAGTATTACGGAAGTAGAAATTTATGTAAGCATCCTTTAACATGAAAAGACTCATAGGAATAGATTGTTTTCAACTTCTGAAGCCGTACGGAATATATACAGTGCTATATACAGTGTATATACATGGCCACTGTTCTCACTCTTTAATAAAGGAAAAACGCTTCCAAAAAAAATTAGAGAAGAAGGCAGTTATTGTTCTATCCCAGGCAGGGATCGAACACCCCCAACAGCCGTGACTAACCACCTGAGCCCTTCACTGGTGTCAGGCGACCATTCTCCCTGTTCCATTCTTCACACTCATCTTACAGCCCGTGAAAGGAATACACTTTGCCCCATGAGATTATGTTTTCACTGACTTTTCAGGATTAATTTCCCAAATCAATTAATCAGATTTTCTAAATGTTCCTCGGAGGAAATCATCCAGTGATTGCTGAATTATGTGATCATGACAGCCAAAATATTTTCTGTAGCTGCTATTTCAAAAGTGCCTAGAAAACCCCCCTTTTCTTTCCTATAGTCATATCCTTATACTCCGGAATACATAAGATGAGAGACTATGGACTCGGAGAAACAAACTGAGGGTTATGGAGCGGAGGGGATGGGTGAGCCTGGTGGTGGGTATTAAGGAGGGCATGTATTGCATGGAGCACTGGGTGTGGTGCATAAACAATGAATCTTGGATCACTGAAAAAATTAAAAAAAATAAAAGGAATAGTTATCTTTTATAACATTAGAAATGCCAGTCCTTAGGATATTCTACGTGAAACAGCGAATGTATTGGCTCCAAGCTGCGCTAGGCATGGCGCGCCATTCTGGGTATATACCCTCATTTCCGCGAAGTTGTTGAGCTATTCACGCCCCAAAACCAAGTTAGCACTGCGGTACCTGATCTTCGGGTCTATTTTTATCTCCTCGTTTCAGAGAGCCAGCTACAACCAAGACAGATTTGATAGCGCGAAGTCCCCAGTCATAATGATCCTAAAAATCAAAACATAGGTTATACTTTCTCAAAAATTTTATGAGGGAGTAAAGTTCTCATTCCAGAGGTAGAAGCCAAAAGCTCTAAAAAAAGAGTTCAGACAAATACACGCTTGAAGGATGTGAAGTGTTTTCCTCTCCTCTATGCAACGGTGAAAGCCATGTCCCTTCAGCCTCCTCCTGCCTCTTCCCCCGGCTCTCTGCCTCTGTCAGCAGATCTCTGCCCACAGCACTGAGTTGCAGCGTGTGCCCCAGGCTCCAGCCATCTTCCCGGATCTTCTCCCTAGAAACCTGCTAACTCAGGAGTTGAACTACCTGTGCGTTTTCACCTCCAAGCACGGCCCACTTCTCCAGTTCAGTGGACAGTCCTGTGAGTCCGCCCCTCCCAGGCCCAGATCTCTAGTTGGCCTAATTACTCTACCTCTTCATCACTCGGATGCTCTAGCACCGATACTGGTGTTGAACACAGTCCAGTGATAAAACAGTACCTCAGCTTTGACACTTCCACGTAATCCCGATGGAAGATGCCTTTCACAGGCTCCTGTGAGGAGCCTCCTCCTCACGGGGCTCCTGGAGGACAGAGCCCAGATCTAGTCCATTTTGTCTTCTAGGTCCCAACATGGGGCACTGCCCAGGGCAAGTGTGACCACATATAATGGAGTGATCACATAAAAAAGGCCTACTGTCTTTTTGCCTTTCTTTCTTTTTTTTTTTTTTTAAGATTTTATTTATTATTTGACAGAGAAAGACACAGCGAGAGAGGGAACACCAGCAGGGGGAGTGGGAGAGGGAGAAGCTGGCTTCCTGCTGAGTGGGGAGCCCGATGTGGGGCTTGATCACAGGACCCCAGAATCATGACCTGAGCCGAAGGCAGACGCTTAACGACTGAGCCACCCAGGCGCCCCTGTCTTTTGCCTTTCATCTACAACCCACAGAGGGACAATCCTTCTCTCAAATATCTCCCAACTATGCCTGTGGGAAAATCACCACCCTCCCCCAAGTATCATCATCTATAAAAAGGCACATAAAAAAAAAATCTAACCACTTCACAGGGCTGTTGTAGGAATGAAACGAGTTAATGCTTTGTGGGCAGTGAAATAATATATCCGTGCATAAATATGCCCTTCAATCCATTAGTACATTAGTAAATTCAATTCAGTAGGTCTTGACCATCATTGCTGCTGGTAATAAAATAGAACAGAACAGAATGAAAAATACCAGAATGTGCTGCAAATAGGAAGGGTAAAGAGTGTTGGGTGAAAATTCTTGTTTCACAGCTGTGCATGCGACACACATGGGTGTGTCCCTGAGTCTCAACAGAGTAAGCCGTTTTTACCGTGGGTCATGGTAAAAAATAATCAGTGGAGAGCCAATGATGCAGAAGTAGACTAGGGCTACTAGTCCTAGGAGGAAAGGGGAAGGACAGGAGTGTAGAGGCCAGAGAGATTAAGAGGGAGACTTAGTGCAGTAAGAACATTAAAGGAGCGGAGGTAGAAGAAATTCCAGACCCTCCTAAGGGTCTGGAAGGAGTTGGGGACTCTCCTAAGCATGTCAGTGCAATGAGCACTACAATAATTTTCACCATTTAACTTTTTTTATTCTTTGCCCAAGGGGCACAGGTCTGTGAATCATCAGGCTTACATCCTTCACAGCATTCACCAAACCACAAACCCTCCCCAATGTCCATAACCCCTCCACCCTATCCCTACCCTCCCACCCCCGGTAACCCTCAGTTTGTTTTGTGAGATTAGGAGTCTCTTATGGTTTGTCTAATTTTCACCATTTTCATTGTGTCACTCCATCGGTCAAAAATGTCCACTGGTTTCACTACAGTGAATGTGATGAGCACTGGGTGTTACATGGAACTGATGAATCACTGACACCTACATTGGAAACTAATAATGTACTGTATGTTGACTAATTGAATTTAAATAAAAATTAAGTTGAATTCAAAAAATGTCCACTGGTGGGGTGCCTGGGTGGCTCAGTGAGTTAAGCATCTGACTCCTGATTTCAGCTCAGGTCATGATCTCAGCGTCACAAGACGGAGCCGCACATCAGGCTCTGCGCTCAGGAGGGAGTCCGCCTGAGATTTTCTCTCTCCCTCTCCCTCTGCCCCTTCCCCCTTAACATGGGCATGCTCTTAATAAATAAATAAAATTTTAAAAAATGTCCACTGGTTCTTCTTAAATCCATCCTATACCTTCAAAAAGTGTTAGCGGTTGTCCCTAACTCAGCCCTTCTGTCCTGGTCTCTCTGCCTCCCTCATCTCATCCATGACACTCGTCTCGTCAGAGAGCACTCCCCCTGACTGTCCTGACTCCCAACACCTTCCTCTTCTACCTCTGATCATCTTCTCATCCTGCATTTTGTTCTAATTTTTATTTCACATAAACTGAATCTCCTCAGTCCTCCGAACTCAGGAATCTGAATGCTTTGCTTCATCTGTTCTTGTTTACCTTCTTCATCCATCACCAGCAAAAAACATATTACTTAGACATAGGAAATGCTCACTAAATGTTTCTATATGACCACAGGGATTGGATGTGGTTGCAACTCCGTGTTGCTTTTCTTCTGACATTGTTTTCTTCTGACTTCTGACTAAAATGAACTCCTTGCAAAATAAAGAGGAAATTACAAACAAGGAAAAAAATAAAAAACACTCAGTCTTAGTACCTAGAGACAAAAATTAAACACCACAGTGTACTTCCCAGGCACACACATACATACATATAGGCATGTGTGTATATGTGTGTATACAATGCAGACTCTAAAATAGAAAACCCACATAAGTTGTGTATCATGTCTAGTTTGTTATGCTGTTTTCTGCATGTAACACTGTCATAAACATTTTTCTGTATTATTAAATTCACTATGATTTCCCCCACCATGTAAATTTAAAACGCCAACATGAATTTCTCTCTCAGATCCCAAATTCCACCCCAACAACAGGTAATTTAAAATGAGTACATCTGTCAGTACAGGTCACTGTGTGGTTCTAACTGTGGCATTTTAATACTTTCATGCTGGAAGAACTGCAAAATAATGTCACCAGGAATTAATGAAAGATCATCAAAAGACTGAAGTCAAAGGTGGTCACAAAGCTGAATTTAAAAATAATGAGGCTGATACCTATGTCGTTTCTGTAGCACATCAGCAACTTCGGTGAAAGAGCAAGAAGTGAGGGACTGGACAGGAATAAAGGCACAGCACAGGGAATACAGTTAGTGGTGCTGGAAGAGCCTTGCAGGGTGATAGACCCTTGTGGTGAGCACGGCACAGTGTACAGAGATGTCGCATCACTGTGCTACAGACCTAAAACAAATGCAGCATCACTCTCAACTATACTTAAAAAAAAAAAAAAATCCAAGCTAGTGAGGAAAGTAAAGAGTAAGTCTGACCCACTTCAGAGACTAGGGACTTACAGAGCCAAAGTAAAAACAAAAAACAAAAAAGCCAGCCCCACCTTCAAATAAAACATTATCACCAAAATGAGAGAAATTTTCACTTAAAATTTCTTGAGGGGTTCTTCAGAAAATCAGCCTTTACTTCTTTTGACTCTTATGGACACTCCTGCCATCCCTTACTAGAAAATAATGTTCTCACCAAGAAAAGGACACATTACAAAATTCCATGTGTAATTATAGCATTGCTGAAGTTTACAGAAAATCATAGAGCCCACTGATAAAAACTGTATGAAGTACCAATAAAACAGTCAACTTAAGGGGCGCCTGGGTGACTCAGTGGGTAAGCATCTGCCTGCGGCTCAGGTTATGATTCTGGGGTCCTAGGATCGAACCCATCCCATCCATCCCATTGGGAGCTGGGCTCCCTGCTCGGCGGGAGTCTGCTTCTCTCTCCCCTTCCCCCCACTTCCTGTACACTCTCTCTCAAATAAATAAAATCTTTTTAAAAAGTGGTCAACTTCAAATGTCTCAAGTTTAATTTTAGAAAAAAATTTTAAACTGTAAAATAAAGATATTTACAATGTTATAGAAAATAAAAAGTTACTCCGAAATGTCTAACCGTCATGTGAGTAATAAATTACCCAGCAGCTCTATTTCCAAAGTGGTTTTAAGGGGATGTAAAAACCAAACCAAAGGGCGCCTGGGTGGCTCAGTGGGTTAAAGCCTCTGCTTTCGGCTCAGGTCATGATCTCAGGGTCCTGGGATCGAGGCCCGCATCGGGCTCTCTGCTCAGCAGGGAGCCTGCTTCCCCCCCTCTCTCTGCCTGCCTCTCTGTCTCCTTGTGTTCTCTCTCCCTCTGTGAAAGAAATAAATAAAATCTTTAAAAGAAAAAAAAAAAAACCAAACCAAAGGAAAATAGCCGCTCACCTGCTTGGAGAGGAGCCCCCTGCAGAGCGTGTACAATGTAACAAACTTGCGGGCTAATGAGCGAGCATCTGCAAACCCTTCAGCAACTAACATGATTTCACAGATGAGCTCGATGTCAGGGGCCACCATGGCACAGGGCCTAAAAAGTAAGTAAGAAATTCAGCCTTATAATGTTATAAGGTAGAAAGTACAAATTGCTGAAATCCAGTGATTAATTTGTATGCACATTCTCACCGTTCCCAAGCAACTCACAATTACCTCTGTCCGTCACAGTTAACAAGTCCCTTCACTACAACTAAAAAGTGTCCCATTTGTTACTAGATAACGTAGAACACTATGGAATGTGTGAAAAAGGCAGAAGAATGGGTGTGGGAGTTTAAGGGAAATCTCTAAGTATATCCAGTCCACTCCTACAAGTTGTCACTGCAGAAAAGGATGTGGTATTTGGTGCTAGAGGCCACGTTTGCCCGTGGACAGCGCTAGGCTGGTCAATGTTTAATGATCAGCTCTCCAAAAGAGAGCGTCTGGTGGTTTCCATGGAATAAACACCTCCACCATGGCTAACTTTCATCTATCAACACATCGTTAAACAGGGGCTTGGGAAGAGAGGCCCAGTAGCACACCACCGAGCAGACAAAATAGAGAGAAAGGACCTAAGAGTATCAGTACTAAACAGATAGAGAAATTCAATTAGGCAGCGATGCGTTTTGAGTACTCATCACCTTTAACTATAACCGTATGTCCATATAATTTAGTTCCTATCAGTGGCCGTGCTTAACCACCAACTCCAACATTTCATGAAAATTTAACCATCAGCTCTTTCAAGGTGGTACAGGCCAGCTCTGGGACACCGCTACCTTAGGCCAGCATGGTTAGACTTTCAGGATAAAAATTTACCAAAACGTCACGTTCAAATACCCTTTTTGGAGGGCGACTTCCAGAAAGTCTTCCCCAAAGACCACTGCCATTTAAAGAACGTCTGAAAAAATTCCAGCCAACTGAAGTGCAAAGAAGGAACCCAGTAAGTAAGCAAGCCTGTGATTTTGGATGTTGTAAAGTACACAGTCCAGTAATATTTATCCACCAGCTCTTGTAAATAAAATTACAGTGTGCTTCATGCATACCTAATTTTCACACTGAACATGCCTAAGTTTCTTGCCATCTGTGCCCTGAGTACTTCTATTTAAACTAAGCCCACATTTCCCCCACGTTTTGTACTGTATCATACAACAGAAGTAGTAAAGATCAACAGGACACAGGGGACAGAAAAGGTAGTGAATTGTCTTGCTTGGCACGTACATTAATATTGCAACTTGTATTTCTTGAGCACTTTCTTCACACTGTGCAGGGTGCTAAAAGCTTTTCATGCACTCTCTCCCTTAATTCACACGACTCTGGGAAGTGGCTACTCTTCTCACCTGTATTTTGCAAAGGTGCAGGCCAAGGTTCTGAGCAGGGTGAGCGCACGCCCCAGGCCCCATGGCAGGTCAGGGGTGGAATCGCGGTCCCCTTTAAGGCTCAGGCATACTGCCTCCACTCACGAATGCTACTTGCATCATCCAAATTGTCCTTCAACCTTTGCTGATGCAAGTACTAGCACCCCAACATCAATGACGCCGTCCTTAGTTAAACCAAGTTTATGAAAATGTCATCAAACAATTTCAAATTTTAAGACCCAAGTGAAAACAGGCAGGAGATGAACTGGGAAGCAAATGTAAAAATACTGCATAGAGATTCAAGTTTCAAATGAGAGTATTTTATAATCATGACATTGCTAGGATATTATTCTCTGAAATCATTTTTCAAGAAAAACCGACATCATAGAGCTGTTATGCTCGACAAAGCTGGTCTAGGAGGAAAGGAAAACTTTCGGTAAAGCATGCTAGAGTAGGTGACTGATTGGGAACAGAATTCAGTTTAAATACTCCTGTTATCTGCCAAAAGAAGTTCTTAATAATTAAAGTACATTTAAAAAATATAAAAATGAGAAGAAAATACAAATGAAACAGTTAAACAGATGGATGGACAAGCAAGTTTTAAACTTAAAAGAATCAAACAAAATCACACTAAAAACTGGAGTTTCTTCCATTATATGTTAAACAGCGTACCCTTTTTAAGGGAGACAGTGAAGAACAATACACACTGTGAACACCAGAGAGCACTTTAAAAATGTAATGGGTAAGGCTCTAGCTCAACAAAGCCAGAAAAGGAGAGAAGACACAAATGACCCATGACACACAAGGATTGCCAGGCCCTACTACCGATAACAATGGGATACCATAAACAAATTAATGCCGATGCATTCAGTAATCTAGTTAACGTGGAGAGATTTCTTAAAAGATGCAAATCATCAAAACTAATTCAAGAAGAAAAAAAATTGGAATGATTCCCTATCTACCACAGAAATTGAGTTTAGCCCTGAAAACAACTGCCACAAAGGAAAATTCTAGGCCCAGATGGCTTCACCGACTAATTCTATCTAGACTTGAGGGGTAGATAACACCAATCCTATACAAACTGAAGAAAAAAGAAAAGAAAATGGCCATCTCATTACACAAGGTCAGCATCACCCTAATGCCAAAAACCAGATAAAGATATTACAAGGAAGTACACTACAGACCAATATCTCTCCTGGCATAGATTTTAAAATCCTTAACAAAGTAATAGCATATGGAACCCAGCAACAAATATAAAATTGTATCTCCTGACCAAGTGGAGTTTATCCCAGGAATACGACATTGAAGAATTGTTTAGTGTTTAAAAAACCAGTCGGTATCATTCAGCACATCAACAGAAAAAAGGAGAAAACACAGGAAAAGTATAAAACAACAGTTCTGGAAGAAAATAACTCGAGAACTTTTGCAACATGGGACTAGTCAAACTTTCTTCACTAGCCTATTTTAAAAAACAAATTGATAAACTGCATTTCATCAAATTTAAAACTGCTACCTTTGATGGACACCATTAAGAAAATTAAAAGGCAAGCCACAAGTTAAGAGAAAAAAATTTGCAACACACGAATTTACTGAAGGAAGCCCACACAGGACAGCCCTTCACAGAAGTGAAGTGTGGGAACAGCCAGTACGTTACACGAGAAAATGTTCAACATCACTAGTTGTCATGGAAATGAAGCAAACTAAACCCACAATGACACACCACTACAGATCTATCAGGTTGGCCAAAACCCACAAGACCGCAAATACTAAGTTTTGATGAGAATGTAGAGCAAGTGGAATTGTCAGACACTGATGGTAAGACTGTAGGTAACACAGTACAACCACCTTAGAAACCAGACTGGCAGACTCTGATGACATCAATCACACATTTGCCACGAGACTGTCATTCATAGATATTTACCCAAAAGAA
Source organism: Ailurus styani (assembly GCA_002007465.1). Taxonomy (NCBI): domain Eukaryota; kingdom Metazoa; phylum Chordata; class Mammalia; order Carnivora; family Ailuridae; genus Ailurus; species Ailurus styani. The sequence continues at coordinate 1,963,710 of LNAC01000234.1, forward strand.
AATGTATGTTCACACACAGATCGTAAGTGAATGTTCATAGCAGCTTGATTCCTAAGAGCCCCGAACTGGAAAAAACCCAAACGTCCATCAACCGGTGAATGAACACACAGACTGCAGTATGTCTCCACAACACAATACTAACCACCTACCAAAAGGAACTCCTGCAATGCTCAACTCAGAGCGTCAAACCTTCATGTGCAAGGAAAGAGACGAACACAAACAAGTACACACTGGATGGTTTCACTTAACGTGAACTCTATGAAAGACACATTTAACCTCAAGGCCCAGAAAGCACACAGTCTGTGGTGTGGGGGCATTCACTTCAGAGAGGCACAACTTCCAGTTGTGTTGGAAATAGTCCATATCGTGACTGTGGTGATTTACGTTGATTTACAATTGGAGTTAAACATAACTGGTTCAGATACAGCACAGCTTTGCTGATGGACTGTTAAAAAGTGTATATATTGGTGAAATATTTTTGGAAAGCAGGTCATCAATAGATATTTTCATCTTTCACCATGTAGTTCCGGAGGTAGGAATCTGTTCTGGGTAATAATCTGAAATAGGTAACTCTTTAGGTGAAGAGATGTTTATAGCCGGCTCTTTTATGATCATAAAAAAATGGAAAAGAAAAACACAAACTCTTCATATCAGAAAATAGGAAACGGTTAAGAAAATTATGGACAAGTCATGAGAGAGACTATTTTGAAGCTACATAAAAGAGCATTTCCAAAGAATTTCCGATAATACGATAAACTGCTTATGTCGAAATATTAAACCAGAAATAAAAATCATACCTAACCTTGAATCTTAACTCCGTAAAATCTAAATTATAAAGAGACCAGAAAAAAAATACAACAATCATCATTTCTGGGTGGTAAAGCCATCACCTTTTCTTTATTCTTTCCTATATTTTCTAAATATTCCATAACTGGTAAAACCTTTAATAATAATATTATGTATAATATAATACAGAGCTGGCATTAAGTGTTCAAAAGTACCCTGTAACTTTTAAGTAATGATTTTAAATTCTGGCTTCGTATTTCAAAAGAGTTCACTTATCACGATCAAACTTCTCGCTCTCAGGGAATCCCAAAGAAATAAGAAGGGGTTCTCCATAGGAATTCTCAAGGAAAAACAAATCATTTAACAATGCAAACCAGCAACGTTAGGTGGCATGAGTGTTCCAGATGCTAAACCACAAAGCTTAACACTTGCCTGAAAAGAGCTTTGAGATTTTCCGGTAATTCGGTTCGACCAGCATATCCTGGGTTCATAGTAATAAATATTCCAACTGATGGCTTCAGCGTGATGGCTTCCCCGAGAAATACAAATCTACCATAAGAAGAATGTTGATGGAATTAAACGAGCTCCTTGAATGTGACTACACATTGACAAATGCAAACCACTGCAAAATGCAAATTATTATTAGGGAGCTGTTGATTCCCAGTGATTTTCTTTAAAACTCCCATGCATACATATTCTGAAGATGTTTTGAAACATGTTTATTAAAAATGCACTCCCTTCCCCACCAAGAGTTACAAATACAGCAATCACTCTTTTCTATTTTAGCGCAACCATATAGGCTGGAATATAAAAAGGAGGACTTGACTAGTTTGACAGTTGTTGAAAGGTGATGTCATTTCTGCCTTCGATGCAGGCTGCAATTCCTTGAATGGGATACTGCGAAGATGGAAAATACCCATGGTAAGGGGAGAGACTGGCTTCTTTGTTCAGTCTTCATTTTGCCCCTTTGCTCACCCTCCCCTTCACTCCCTCTCACCCTTCCCCCCATTTATTCAGTAAGTACCTGTTGACTACCAGACGGAGTGTTCAGAGACCAGCCCTATCACTTTAGCCACGTGCCAATTCCCTCATACGAAGGAAGAGGGGTGGATGAGATTACCCACCTTATTGGATTATATGAGGATTAAAAGAGTTTATGCATATAAATGGCTAAGAGGACAATGCCTGGAACATGGTAACTACTCAACAGATTTCAGCTGTGACTATCACTACTGTCATCACTTAAAGGCACTGGGGAAACAGGGAAAGATTTGTAGAAGATCTGCAAAGGCCCCGTTAGACGGCCGACGGCCAGGGCAAGGGATGGAGGAGCCAAAGTGAAGGGAAAAATAGAAGGAAACTTTCCATTGAGGGTCAAGGACAAAGTATAAGATTTTCTCTTATGAGAGAGAGAGAGAGGGGAAAGGGCTGAAGAGAAGGGCTGACGTGGTCAAGGAGCTGGACTGATGTCACAGCATAGAGCGCGAAGAGACGAGCACAGTTTTGAGGACTAAGAGCTTCTTAGATACTAGCCAACTAAGGGAAGATGGATGTTGTGAGCCAAGGTAAGAATGGAGAAACCTTCACTCTCAGCTGATCAGGCCAGGGAAGGCAGACAGGCCTGGCAGCGCTGCTCACAGAGAGGAAACTCCTCTAACAGGGTCCCCGACTGCTCTCCGGTGAGGCACAGCAAGAAGAGCCACAGTCCAGAGTATGGACTTTGAGGGGGCAGAGCCAGCGAGATGCCTGTAGGCTTCACTGAGGCCCGGCCCCGCCGATTCAGTCCTCGGATATAACGAGCATGTAATAAAATGCAGAACACCATGAAGAAGCCTGGCCACTGTCCGCGGGCTAGCATGCGATGAACACGTACGACTCCCACGTACAGACACAGACAGAGGGGAGAGTACCCGTGAGTAGGGCTGGGCGTGTCCAGAAATCCTGGCACGGTTCACGTATCTAAATCTCCATTAGAAAGGATGGTCTCAAATGACATCTGGGTTACATCAAATGATAAGATTCTGACTAAAAACTAAAAATAAATGCAGGCGGGGGCGGTCAAAGAGGAAAGAATCTACCTTCTCTAACATGGGCTTAGAGTAGGGGCAGGTAAGGGAGCAGACATGCAGTCACAGGCAGCAGATATCCCAGAGCCATGCAGCAGAAGCACTGAGAGGTATTCTAGGAGGTGCAAATATCCAGATGTGACCTACGGGAACTGAAAACCTCTGTAATAGAGTCACAGTTTCAAGGGGCTAGCTAATCCTTCCCCCACTGTTCTTGTGGACAAGACAGCTAGCTGAGCAAAATACCTGAAGAAGGGGGGGTAAGTGAGTAGGCCAGAAAAATGAGATTGCCTTGTATACAAAAAATGTTCCAAGGAAAACCACAATTGAGTGCTATAATACTTATTTTTTTAATTTTTTTAAGATTTTATTTATTTATTTGACAGAGAGAGATTACAAGTAGGCAGAGAGAGAGGAGGAAGCAGGCTCCCTGCTGAGCAGAGAGCCCGATGCGGGGCTCGATCCCAGGACCCTGATATCATGACCTGAGCCGAAGGCAGAGGCTTTAACCCACTGAGCCACCCAGGCGCCCTAATACTTATTTTTTTAAAGATTATTTTTTTTACACAGATGGAGCCAGCGCAGGGAGGAATAGAGGGGGAGGCAGAGGGGCAAGCAGGTGCCCCGCTGAGCTTGGAGCCCGACACAGGGCTCAACCTCAGGACACTGGGATCATGACCTGAGCCAAACCAAGAGACAGATGCTTAACCGACTGAGCCACCCAGTGTCCCTAAAATACTTATTTCTCAAATTAAGCCATCAGACCTCCAAGTGCCAGTCATGTTTTATCTTTTAGACTATGGCATCATGTTGAGAAGTTCTTAGGCTGTGGAGATATTTGGGAAGTTTCTGAAGCAACAGCGGAACTAGCAGACCGCATGGGTGGAACCTACTGGGAAGGAACAATGAGCACGCAGGTGTTGCTGGAAAGAGCAGGATTCTGATTTTGGATCTATTAACTCTAACAGGCCCAAGGGACATCAAGTGGAGTCTTGAGATGCCCCGACAGGCACAGTGTTTGGAGGTCTAGATATCAGAGAAGCAAAGTCTGGGTATCTGGCAGCCAGCAGCAGCAAACAGATGATTCTCAAAGCCACGTGACGGGGTGAAATCACGAAGGGAACGAGACCTGAAGATTGAGGCCTGTGGCATCCAATATTAATAAGGTCCAGAAATACTAACGAGAAAAAACAACAGCCAACATTGACACAGTGCTTACCATGTGTCAGACACTTGTCCAAGTGCTCCGTGTTTAGTTATCGTCATCACCTGTATGGGAGCCACTGTTTTCCAATTTTGTAGAGAAGACATCAGCCCGGGAGCACCCCGGAGGGTGGGAGAAAACCAGGGGGATGGTGGGGGCCCAGAACCTATGTGAAGAAGTGTGCCCTGCAGAAGGCAGCCATCAGGTGTGCCCAATGCCACCAGAAGGTCAAGTCCAATCATGACTGAGAACTGGTAAGTGGATTCAGCACTGTTGAGGGTGCTTATTTTTTCTGGTGTTAATGTAGAATACTTTTGTTATAGTCAACAATTAAAAAACACTAAAAAATTGGGCGCCTGGGTGGCTCAGTGGGTTAAAGCCTCTGCTTTCGGCTCAGGTCATGATCTCAGGGTCCTGGGATCGAGGCCCGCATCGGGCTCCCTGCTCAGCGGGGAGCCTGCTTCCCCCTCTCTCTCTCTGCCTGCCTCTCTGCCTCCTTGTGACCTCTCTCCCTCTGTGAAATAAAGAAATAAAATCTTAAAAAAAAAAAAACACTAAAAAATTGGAGGTTATTCAAATTCACTCTTCAAAATGAACCAGTTTCTCTTCTTTAATCCATTTCCTGAGACAGGGAGAGGCAGCAAGAAAAGGGCAAGATGAGGCTGACTGCCTTTCTTCACGCTTCTCTTTCTCTCCTAAACAACAGAAAGAAGCCAGGCGCTACTCACCTCTTTCTCTTGTTTCTGATGGCATCATGTATCACTTTCACCTGTACAGCCACCACGGACAGGACTTCCACAGAAATTCGATTGAATTCATCAAAGCAGCCCCAAGTCCCTGTCTGCACCAGTCCCTTATAGATATTTCCTATGGACTAAATCACAGAGCAAGGCATTAAGAATTTCGCAGAAGAGGGTTTTGAGCTCTCAGTGTCCATCATTCCAAATCAGGGATAATATTGTTAGAACGTAACATTTTCTAACTCACTCACTTTGTAGTCCATTTGCTCTGAGCAGTTGAATACGTAAACCATCATGCCAAGGGCACGTCCAAGATCTTTGGTGGTTTCTGTTTTCCCTGTACCGGCTGGGCCAGCTGGAGCTCCACTCATGGTTAAGTGAAGTGATTGAGTCAAAGTGATGTAACACCTATAAACCATTGACATAACAAACATTACAGTCTGACATGAGATTTTTAGAGAACACGAGAGGCAATCTAACTTTTTCTTTAAGAAGTCAGGCTCTAGAATGTGGTACTGACGCACAATACTGATATACCTGTGATCTGTCCATGGCAATAACAAGAGTCAGAGTAACATCTCATACAGAATCTTAGGTCGGCCATTTAAAATAATAAAGCGTGCATTGCTTGGCCTCATTTCCTAAGAAGTACGCACCAATACAAAGAACACCTGATCCCCAGCGCTACTGAACTTCTCATGTGTCTACGGAGAGGTCCTACTAATATGGCAGACAACATCCCCAACTGTTGTTTATAAAAACAGAAATCTTCAATGATGAATGAACTAAACAGTGACTTCATTAAACTGCTATTTAATGAATACATTAAGAGATATGTAAATACATATAAATGTAGAGTATGCAAATATATACATATTTCAATGTATAAAGCAAATATACAAAAGACAATTTGCTACATTAAAATGTATGTCAGGAATTCATTTTGAATGCGTTGCCACACGCATTTATATTATGAAATACCTATTTTTGCAGGAAAGATTCAGAGGTTCTCAGACTGAGGAGAATTATACAAAGACAGAATGTGATACTTGTAAAAGAAGAAAAAACTAACAAATGGCAAGGATCTACTATGAGGTTTCCATAAATTAATTTTGCCTTAGTACGGACAGTGGACCTAATAAAAAGACATTTGCATGGAGGTCTGAAGACTGGGTACCAGGTTCTACTTTGCCAATCATCAGACGTTAATCTTAAATAAGTCTGTTGACATCAACATGCCTCAGATTTCTCCTCCATAATACAAGGTTTATTGTAGGGCTATGTTAAGAATGCCCAAGGCAAATGCCTTAAGAAATCCAGAGTACAATGCCAATAAAAGCAGTTACTTAGGGAAATGTAAAGCGTTTCTTGATTTTACAGCTGGCCCATGTTTAATTGCATCTTACAATGCATACGGAACGGAAAGACCCCCTAAACTAGGAATTATAGCATTTTTTATAGGGCAGACTATCCCCCATCATCTTTTCTTGTGGTTCCAAGTTTTGGCTGGACACGTGGACACGGACTACCTTTCCCACCACCTTCCAGCCAGGAACCGCCCAGTGACCAAGCTCCAACCAACATACTATGCGCTGAAATGCCATGTACAAATCCCACAGCACCCCCTTCTCGATGTTTTGCCCTTGTTCCCAGGCTGACACAAAGGTGGAAGTCGCATCTGGCACGCTGGCCACATGCCGGGCTATATGGCAGAACCGCTCACCTCTGGACTGTGACACAAGTGACACACCAACGTCTGTGTAATGGCAGCCATTCTACGTTGGGTCTCTGGGTAATGGCTTAGCCTTCGGCTCCTAACCAGTCCCCCGGGGCTCCCGCTGGTAACTCTTGGTTACAGGCCACTGACCTGCATCTCTCAACCTGCCCACACAGGGAAGCAGCCCGCCCACCACACAAAGGGAAGGTCAACATTAAATGAGAGGGATTGAGCCTGTCTGAAAGGCTGTGTAAAGGCAAACGACTAGTAAACACCACCCAAAAAGGGAAATGGAAAAGAAATGTACGCAAAGTGAAGGTCTTCTGCAGAGCCACTCACTCCATCAAAAGGAGCAGTCAGCTTCCTTTTAACTTGCAAATAAACCACAGAGTGATTTTTTTTTTTTTTTTTTAGATTAAAGAACCAATAAGCTATTAGTCCTCACATACTGGCACACTTTCAAGTGTCTCTTCCCTATTCCTCCTACACCCGGACCTCCTTTCTTCTCAGCTTTATTGATCATGGCACGTCTGCAGTAGACTCTTATACTCAATGCAGTAGCATTTGCAGTTGGACGATTCTCAAGTGATTTTGTCAAGGTACAAGTTTTAATTTCTCACAGTGGAAGATGCACATAAATTAACCAATTAAGATAGTGAACACTGAGTTTCAGTTAGGGACAAGTTAGAACTGAATTAGAGAAACAGAATTACAGGGGCACCTGGGTGGCTCAGTCGGTTAAGCATCCGACTCTTGGTTTCCACTCGGGTCATGATCCCAGGGTCATGGGATGGAGCCCTCCATCTGGTTCCACCCTCAGCAGGGAATACGTTAAGGATTCTCTTTCTCCCTCTCCCTGACCCTCCCCTTGTGTTCCCGTTCTTGCACACACACGTGCTCTCAAATCTTAAAAAACAAACAGAATTACAACTTATCGGTGATGAACTCTTGAGATTAATACAAGTGAGAACAATCACAAAGGTAGTGAGAGAATTTCATGGACTTCCCAGGATCATCAACACAAGCCAGCTTTATTGACTTATTTAAACTGTCTACACATTCATTCACAGATAAATTGTATGGTATGGTGATACCACATAATTGGGAACACTCCTGTGATTTTGAGATGTTCTTTCTCTCAGGAATGCCAACAAATCAATGTTTGGCATTGAATCAATAGGGAATTCCTTATTAATGTGACATATCCTTGTCTCTACAGCATTCTGACCATGTGTTTATATGGACTTAGAGTCAAGTGGCTATGAACTTCTAATAATGGTAATCCCCTGTCCCTTGACATACTTGAACCACACTGGCTCTATACCTATTTCTTGAACTAGCCAATCTCCTTCCCATCTTAGCAACTCCACACTTTTCCCTGCCTGTCACTTTCTGCCCCAGGATGTTTGCATAGCTTCCTTGGTATCATTTAGGTCCTAACTCACACAATCTATAGCATACTCTCCAGCCAAGATACTTTGTAATATATCACCCTAATATTTTACTTTAGTCATAGCATATATTATCACCTAAAATAACTTCATTAATTTACTTATTCCTCTTCGTTCCCAGCCACTCATGTGCCACAGTCAACTAGAAAGTGTATTCTATGACACCAGGAACCCTGCCTGTTTAACCCTGGAGGAGTACTCAGCACTGTGCTTCCTAAGTGTTAAATCATTTAACGGATTTACGTTTCCACACTTTTCTTCCTTTCACTGTAGGTAACCCTTCAAAAATGAATCTGCATATAGCCAATTTCTATGTTTACATTTTGATAAAGGGATGCGGGGGTGGGAGGTGGTTACAAACCCTGGTACCAGGATGTTAGCCATAGATAATCAGAGAGTATGGACACAGAGATCAAGAGCCCTGTCGTCCAGCTTATCAACCTCCTCATGATCTCATGATTTGTATACTGTCTAGTGTCTATACTTCTGCTTCTCTAATTTGGTTCTCTTCAACTTGTCTCTAACTGAAGTCAACATCTACGTCACTTCATTAGTTCATTTACATATAGCTCTCACACCTTCCAAGTTCGTTCATCATTTTCTCTTACTCCTTTCTGCTGCATCTCACACAGCGTTACCCACGCTCAGGGACGTTTTGGCTTGCCTTCTCCCGTCTGACTCCAACTCATCACACTTACCTGTCAGTCAGAGGAGTGACCACTAGCCGAGGACTGTTTCCTAAATATTCATAGAAGTACTGGAACTGGGCGTCACAAATACTAACGAAGCAGTGCTTCTGGACATCCTCCCACCGGTGACGAAGTTGGGACAGCCAAGCAAAGGCTTGGGGACTGACAACCTGAAGACATCACGTGATCATTACACATAGGACGCTGATAATTTTGAGGCAACAAACTTTACTAATCTAATCAACCCTGCTGATTCACGTCTCTGAGACTCACAAAAGGGCCATCTCCTCTTTGCTCCTGCAAGTTGCAACTGCATTCAATACTGAATCAGAAATACATGTCATAACAGTCTTCATTTTAAGAAGGCTTTTCCTGTAAAACAACATCAATTTATTCAAGCAAGATTTTTTCCTCCCTTTATGAATCAGCCTAGGGGATCTGATCACTTTTCTAACTTCATACTCACATCACTGAAATCAGATGGAAAAATACACTCCATAGTCAAACACATAACCCATAATTTCCATGTGTCAGAGATACAAAGAAACTGTACTTTCAACAAAGTCCATTCTAAAACCAGTTTTACTTTTAGGACAGAGATTTCCCACTTCATTTTTCATTCAATTAAATTACAGGTTTTGTTTTTTTTTTTTCATTGCTATTCTTTTATCTTACTCAAGCCTATACATTCTTTTTCCATTTTGAAAAAATAATTCCAGTCTCATACATTTGTGACCCTAGGATTTCTCGGGGACCATTTAAGTTATTATCTACTACATGTTCTGACATCTACATAAATGTCAACACTGGACACTTATGTATATTAAATAATCAGAAATCAGGCAATGTCCTTACCTCTTTGAGTACAAAGGACTTGTTTTAAATTGTAATTTATCCTACTTCAAGTAATCACCACTGATAAAACGATGTATGTAAGAGGGTACAAGGTCATACATATTCAAAGAGTAGTTATCAATGATTCATTATCAAAATGAGAATACACGGTAAGTGGTGTTTTGCAAGGATCAGTTTTGGATTAGCGATTAAACGACATCATTCACTAAAGGTCCAGAACTTAGATGAAGAATTGTTTTTTCCATTTATGGCTTACACCAAAAAGCACCACTTGCACTTTCTGGAGAGAATGAAAATTCATTTGATTTTAATAAATTGAAAAAGAACTAGCAAAACAGCAAGAAGCATCTCAAGACACATACATGCATTCAAAGTGAGAAGGAATGGTCTTGCTGTAGAGTACCAGCCCCCTGAGATAACAGAAGGGGTGTGGAGAAAGTAGGTGATAGGCATGATAAACCAAGGTTGTTCAGGAGACAAGCACACTTGTGACATTTCTAAGTAGGAACGTATTTTAGACAAAAGCTGAGGAAGTTCCTCTTTCCCATTAAACATTGCCAGTATTTAAGAGACACATAGTCTTGGTAAAGAGATAAGAAGGATATGAATGCCCTGAAAGGATTAGAATATGACTTCTCTAAACTCTGTTATTGAGCCTTAAAGAGAAAAGACAAGGGGTGGCCAATATATCTCTTTCTTCAAAACAAAGGCACATAGAGATGGTAAATGACCATCTTTCTGCTACAGGCTAGGAAGCCACACAGGTGATAATCCCAGGCCAAAGAACCAGACGATGACATGCAGAAAAGCCTGAAGTTAGGGACATGAACACAGTGACTTCACGAGGTTCTCCTATCCTGGCTTAATTATTTGGATGATGTGTATTAGAAGTTTCTGACTTGAAGAAACTTTGTGGGATACCACGTGGGCTAACTCTGATGAAGATAATCAGCTAACTCAAATCTAAGTCACTCTTAGTAACTACAACTAACTTCATAGGACTAATTAAAAATGCACAACATTAAAAAAAATTACTTCCTTAGAAGTACTCTTGATAATAAAAACCACTTTTAGGAAACAACAAAAAAAGACATGGAATTTCTATGAAGAACTTGCCTTCTGAGAAATAAGTTTGGCCACCACATCTCGGGCATGAACATCGATGGTACAAATTGTCATGATCTTCTGCCTGTCTCCAGGTAGGAGTTCTCCCAGTAAAAGTGCAATGAGGGTATTCAACTGAGAAATCTGGAATACATTGTGTAAAAAGATAAGGATTACAAATATAGAGTCAAACAGCCCAACAGTCTTCTTATTTGTGAGGAGCCCCCTAGTTGACAAAACCATTTCAAATATGTATCTCAGTTATCCCTCAAACAACCCGGGGGTTGGAGAGAAAGGAAGGGGTCTTATTAAATTAATTACATTTAATTAATTAATAACAATAAATATTGTAACTCCCACCCACACTCCCTTGAGGTGAGACTGAAGAAGGCAGGCAAACGCCTGAGGAATGACAAAGCCAGAGCTTGGCAGCAAAGTTTCCCAGCTGTACTGAACCTACTCTCCATCCTCATGGCGCTGAGTCCAGAACTTTGTTGGGAGAGAAAAGATGACAAATTTAAAAAGTCATATTGAGCTTATCTCCATAAGAGGTACATTAAGAACTAAGTATCAAGTCATCTTTTTGTTTGGTTTTTGTTTTTTAAGATTTACTTACTCATTTGAGAGAGAGAGAGAGAGAGAGAGAGCCCATGAGATAGGCAGAGGGAGAGAGAGAATCCTTCAGCAGAGCCTCACTGAGTGTGGAGCCTGATATGGGGCTTGAGGAGAGCTGAAACCAAGAGTCAGATGCTTAACCAACTGAGCCAACCAGGTGCCTCATTATTTGGGGGTTGTTTGTTTTTGCATAGCAGATAGGTTAGTAGGAAAATATTTGCAATGTACAGCTGAGACTATTGCACTAATTCTTCTTAGTCATACCCCTATTCTTAGGTCCACTGATTTCTTAGATCAGTATTTTTTAAACTACTGGTCTCTTTTCACAGAATGCAAGGGAATGAAATTGAATGACAGGGAGTAGAAAACGCTGCATTACAGAAGAATATGTATTGTTTTGTGAAGCTTTCAGTTTCAGGCTGTTGAGTACATATACACACTGTGTGTAGACTAGATCTGATACAAAATATTTCTTACTATTAATTGTCAGAAAGCTTTTAAAGATACTCCCATGGGGGGTCATTTTTTTAGCATGCTTATTTACTGAAAGCATGCTTGCTTTAATCAAGGCTTCTTAGCCACCCCCCACTACCCCCCAATTCCATCGTTTCAGGGTAACACAGAGTAAAACAATACTGCCTTTTCTCTTTTTTACTCAGCAAAGGATGGTCCACTGCAAACTTTTAGCTCCTGAGAGAACTGGTAATGAGTGAATATGACACATTAGCAGAGGCTCTCCAGCCTTTGTGGCCTACTGTCAAAACCATGCTCCCCACAGCACTATCCTCACATCCCAGAGAAGAGCCAGCACTGCAGACTTCCCTGAGCCCACTGGGCAGCTGACCTGGAGAGGCTGCTGTAACTCCAGTAGGGAGGCAGAAGGCAGGCAGGACCGTGACCATAACACGCATGGTTCACATTATGCTAGGACGTGCAAGGTGCCAGGCAGTAACCAGGTTGTCTGTATCATTCCATTCAATGTGCACAAAAATTGATCACTATCCTAACTTTGCAGATGAGGAAACTGAGTCACAAGTGTATTAGCAGGAAAGGGGCCATTCAAATCCAGGCAGTCTGCCTTCAGAGCCCGAGTTCTTACTTGTCCCATCACATCAAGGGGACCCACCACCTTTGAGGTGGAGAAATCCACTGTCCAAGAGGCATTCCAGACAGACTTAAGCACGATGGAAGGTTGGTTCAGAGGAATAAAAAGTATGGACTGCAGAACCTCAGAATATACAACATCCTTACAAGCACAAGGAAGCCACGTGATACAATAACAGAGGTGATCATTATTTCACATACGCCACGTTCGGTGTACCTGAGATTTTAGGTTCCACGAAGGCACATCTGGGTCTGTCTAGGACCCTACTTTGTCCCCAGAACCTCTAAGGAGCTAGCTGTCAAAGAGCAGGTCCTCAGTGTTTGCTGTGTACGTTAATGAACATACATTATGAGCATTTGCACATCCAAGTTTACCAACAAAGTTCATACGCATGTTGGTTAGAAAAGAGGGATTTTGACACTGGCTGTTTTTTCATCTGGGTCAGGATATACAGTCTTTCCAGTCTCAAATCTTACACTAGTTCCGGCATTTGGTTAACAAGAGTGGGTTATAGCGACAGTAATAGTATCTTATGCCTCGCGAGAACATTTGTAATTCCAAGTGCTTTCACATGCATTGTCTTGTCTGAGGCTCCTACACCCTGTGATTTCTCCACTATTGATTCATTTGTCACCAAAGTTCAGTCAAGAGGAAGAGGATTAAAAATATAACTCGTCAACGTTATCTGCTCAGCTTCCTATGCTGGGGGTCTGATGTTGTGTCTCAGGATTCCACGTTCCTGGCAATGCTCTCCTGTAAACAATAAAATTCTGCACCCACAACAAGAAAGTTATAAAACGTCTATCATTTGGGCAGCAGCATCAGGCATGATCACCATTTGGTCATATTACTAATCCATACACATTCATGGCCTGTGACACGTGAAACACAGCTGAGCAGCTTTAAAAAATAAACACCCTCTCATGCAATCGGCACTCACTCTTGCCCTTGATCGAAGCAGTGTTACATGATGTCCTTCTGCAAGGATCACGGATGTCTGCCTCAAGTCAACAGCCTAGCCCCGCCTTGAAACTCAAGGGGCTGTTTTCCTTGTATACCTTGCCTTTGGCTGGAGCCTGAGCACAGCAGAGATCTTGAGCCGGAAAGAAGCCTACCTCTGAATACAATGCAAACTCCTCTTCATGAGCACAAAGCCGTCCATGACCTCCCACCCCTCCTTCCTACCTCACATCACTCCACCTGTACTGGCCTTGATGTTCTAACATCGTGGCTGTTTCAAGGCCAGAGGCATTTCCCCTCTGACCTTTATACGGTTGGCTTGCGCTCATCATTCACGTCTTCAGTTCAAAATTACCTCCTCAGATCGGCCTTCCCTGGCCATCCCATTTACTATTACCCCCACCCCATTATTCTATAGGCTCCTATTTTATTTTCCTCATGGTACTTCCTAGTATCCGGTCATTCACTTACTTATTCCCTTGTTTGCTATTTGTCTCCTCCACCTGACTCTAAGCTCTAAAGGAACAAGGATCTTACCTGCCTTATTCAGTCCCACAACACGATCCCCGGTACAGTGGCTAGCGTAAGGCATGACCTCAGTACACACTCATCGTATAAATGCAGCCAGCCAGGAAGGAAGGAAGGAAGGAAGGAAGGAAGGAAGGAAGGAAGGAAGGAAGGAGGGGAGGAAGGAAGGAAGGAAGGAAGGAAGGGCAGCATCAAACCACACCACATCAGTATTTTATTCTCTCAGTCACAGGGTAACACAAATGTGATGACTGTTTCCAGAGATTACAGGTCAAAGCAGAAAGCAGATACGTGATTAGAATCCTTCCACTAGAGGAGGAAGAAAGTGCCGTGATAGCACACAGAAAAACGGCTTGGCCTCAACGAGAGCTTGGAAAGACATTTTGGAGGAAGGGGTATTTATGCTAAGACTTAAAGGATGAGTATAATTTAGGTTGTAAAACAACTCAAAGGCTGCCCCCACCACCACCAAGGAGGCGGGGTGGAAGCCACCAGAGGCAGCCCGAGCGCACACGCAGGAGACAGCAGGGTGACCCTGTCAGGGAACTGACACAAATCTCGCCTGGGAGAGGGCCAGGGCCAGGTCGGCCACACGCTCGAGGAAGCTGGAGAGTCGTGCACGGTTTGGCCAGCTTCCTGAGGAGTCTGGACTTCAACGGCGATGAGATGTTGCTGAAGAGTTTTACGAAGTGTGATAGTAATAGATGTGTGTTTTTAAAAGATTTCTCTGCCTGTAGGATGATGAATTGGAGGGAAACAAGACAAGAGAAGAAAGACCTGAGAGCAGAACAGTCTCATCATCCAGGTGAGAAAGAAGTGTGCCTGGAACCAGGTTATTAGCAAAGTGGTGGAGAAAACCGTGAGAACTGGTATATTTAGGGGAACTGAAGAGATGTGGTGGCTGATTGGAAAGCAGGTAAAAGAGCAAAGGGGCTTCTAGGTGGGCAACGAGTGAAGTGTCTCACTTGGGTGTTTTTTTCTGACCTTGGGAACACTGGAGAAGCAGGTTTGGGAAGAGTGAATAGATTTTCCATGTTCTAGGCTGGAGTGCCTGTCAGATGTGCACTGGAAAAGCCCAATACACATTCTTCAGGAGAGAGGTCCGAGCTGGAGATCACAATCACAAGCATCTTACAAAAGAATGGAAGCAGCCGAAAAGCAGACACGATCAGCAGGGATGTGTAGTATGGTGAGAAGACAAAAGGCACCTAAGTCAGAGCCAAAAGGAATAGACAAGGAGGAGGAAGAGGAGCAAGGAAAGACAAGTGAAGAGTCCAAGATGGTGATAATAAAGTAGATTTCAAACAGACAGGAATAAGGGAAGAGAGTATCAAAGGAGGAGGAAGTATTTCTTACAACAACAACAACACAGAAAGATACTCAGTCAAGTGGTGGAACTGGGTCATGGAGAGGAATGAGAATGAGAAGATAAAAGTGTAGCTATTTAGCTCAAACAGCTTGGTTAGAATAAAAGAGGGTAGAGCAGGAAATGGGAGATGTGACCTCTAGAAAGAATTTTTGTGGGTTATTTTGTTTGTAAGCTATGAGACACTTGGGAATGTATAAATGTGGACAGCAAGGAGCCAAAATGAGAGTCAGAAGACACAGTAGAAAAGGGAGCCAGGGAATCCTGACAGTCCCTGTCAGAAGAGACCTGAGCACAGGTGGAGAAAGGGCTCCCAACAGTCAGAGGCTCCCCTTGCGTTTGTACAAGACAATGGTTCAGAGGGCTGAACACCAGCTCATCGTGGTCGATCTAGTTTCTGTCTGATGGCATCAACAGATAATAAGAGCTGGCATTTAATGAGCTCTTACTATTTAATAAGCATTGTATGTGTGTGTGTGCATGCACGCTCGCATATGTATGTGTATACATAAATAATATATATATGTAAGTCTAAGTTAATCATCACAATAACCGTATGAGGAAGGTACCACCATGATTCTGATTTTATATAAGGAAATTCTGCTCAAGATCACACAGTTCTGAACAGTGGAACCAGGATTTAGGACCTGATTTTATGATTTTATTGCATATTTTATGAACACAAAACCTTCCCATGTGGACAACCTATTTTTTTTTTAATTTTATTTTTATTATTTGCCCAAGGGGTACAGGTCTGTGAATCATCAGGCTTACATCTTTCACAGCACTCACCAAAGCACAAACCCTCCCCAATGTCCATAACCCATCCACCCTATCCCTACCCTCCCACCCCCCAGTAACCCTCAGTTTGTTTTATGAGATTAGAAGTCTCTTATGGTTTGGACAACCTATTATTTACT
Organism: Ailurus styani; assembly: GCA_002007465.1. Lineage (NCBI taxonomy): Eukaryota > Metazoa > Chordata > Mammalia > Carnivora > Ailuridae > Ailurus > Ailurus styani. Next base: position 1,979,816 of record LNAC01000234.1, read on the forward strand.
ACCAGGTCATGTTGGCCAGGCAAGAGCTGACCTGTAATGATTCTGGCAATGAAGGGAAATAACTAGGTAGCCACCACCTGTGAATTCTGTTTGGATAAAAATGGAAACACTTCCCAAAAAAAGCCTAATGAATCATGACCACCACTGAGGTTTACATGTTAGAGACATCTAAGACACTAAGGTATCCAAAAAGAGGGCCACTTGGTTGGTGGGATGATGGTGAGCTCACCATGAAGGAAGGTATCAGGCACAGAAAGTCATAGACTCAAGGTCAGAGAAAAGGGCTGGTTCTTGATCCACGGTGGTGGCTGATTCTCAGTTCTGTCCTGGGCCATCCAGCTCCAGTCGTGGGGGTGGTAGGAAGAGACCACCTACGTGAACCTAAAGAACCACACCACTAAATCCTACAGGCTTCAATAAGACAACACAAGAAGAACATCATCTTCGCAGCAGAAGCGTGCAATTTCACCAGCATCAGGCAAGGCCTTTCCCAACTGAGGCACACCTGAGCCACGGTGGCCGAGAAGCTGGTAGGGCCCCTCTGTTGAAATGTTAAGCTCTGAGCTCATGGTCCTCAGCGAACACTGCAATGTAATGAGAGGTTAGCTACCAGAAACCTCGATCTCTTTCCAACTGGACATAACAAGGAAGTCTTGTTCTTTTTGTTCTATAACAATAGCACCAAGGTTCTCAAATCCTGAAAACCACCCATGTTTCCACTTTAGCAGTATCAGGAGCAATGGATTTTCTTTTCAGCTGGAACAAAGCAAAGTGCCGAAGAACCCGGGTCCCATGCTCTCCTGACACCATCAGGGGACGTGCTGTGGAGCCCCCAGTTGCGGCCCTCCTTTCCACTGCTCATTTCCTACTTCTCCATTAATCATACAGCTAAACCCAGCACAATACTGAGCAATGAATGTCAGCGACAGTGCACCTAATTACCTCATTCTTGACACTAATGGAAAGGATTCCAAAGTTTCACCATTAAGCATGATTTTCTCTGCAGGTTTCTAGTGGATATTCCTCATCAAGTTATAACATTTCTTTGAAATGCTTGTATTAGAAAAGAAAAAAGATGTAAAATCAGTAAGCTACCACCTTAAGAAACCTGAAAAAGAGGACAAATTAAAGTAGATGGAAGTAATCAAGATAAAGCAGAAATCTGTGAAATAGCAAACAAGAGACAGAAATCAGCAAAGTCAAAGATCAGTTCTATGAAAATGTAAGTAAAGATGATAAACACAGAAAAAGCCTGATTTTAAAGAGAGAGAGAGAGAACACAAATCACCCACACCAGGAACGCAGCACATGAGATCCTCCAGATGTGCTAAGGATAATGTTAAGGGACGAAGACCAATTCACATAAATACATTTGAAAATGTAGATCAAGGCTGAAAGTCAAGGTCCTGTAAAGGTCCAGACAGTCAACATCTGAGGCACTGAGGTCTACAAAGTCCCTACTGAAATGACTCCTTGTAGCTATGCCTGCATTAGAGCATCTGAAGACTTGGGCACTGGGCCAGATGTGACCAGAGGGCTGTAATGTGGCAGTCCCTGACTTCAGTAAAATGGTAAATACCTTGAAAAACACATATTTTCATAAGTGATGCAAGAAAAAAAGAAAAGAAAAAGCCATAGAGCATCATATATATATAAAAGAAATTGATTTATAATTAAAAAATGATCCACAAGAAAATTCCAGGCCCAGATAGTATCTCCAGTAATTTCTATCATAAACTCTTTCACAAAATACATGAGAATACAGTATTTTCCAATCCCTTTAAAGAGCATAATGCTGATGCCCAAACTGGTGGAGGTATTATAAGGAAACTACGGATAAACGTCCCTTATGAACATATATAGAGAATTCCTGGACAGAATATTTGCAAATGAAACCCAGCAAAAATACATATATACATATAGATGATAATACATCATTAACCAAGTGGAGTTTATTTCAGGAATGCAAAGTTGGCCTAGCATTCAAAAATTCACCACAGTAACAGAATAAAAGAGGCAGACACATGAATAATTTCAACAGATTTGAAAAACTTCAATGTCTCTTCAAGATAAAAACTCTCAGTATGTAGCAGTGGAAGGGCTCTCCCTCAAATAAGAAAGGGCATCTCCAAAAACCTGTAGCAACTAGCATACTTAATGGTGAAAATTTAAATTATTCTTCCCGGAGACTGGAAATAGGCTGGCATGTCTGCTCTAACTACTTCCATTCAACATGGCACTGGAGGTTCAAGCTGAGTCAGTAACTCAGGAAGAGGGAAGAAAGGGCAAAGAAGAATGGGAGACCAGAAGTCAAATGGTCATTACTGACACATGTTATGTTCATGGATGCAGCAAGCCCTACGAAACTATAAAAACACTTACTAAAACTATTAAGTGAATTTGGCAAAGTCCTAAGACACAAGGTGAATATTCAAAAATCCATCTATTTTATAGGCTAGCCACCAACATTGGGAAACAAATTTTTAAGTATCAAAATATATTATCTAAAATTATGTCTAGCAAGAAATGTGCAAGACCTTGACATTGAAAACCACAGAAAATATTTTGAGAGAAATTAAACACAACCTATGTCAAGATATACATCATGTTCTTAGATAAGATGCATCAGGGTTGAGATGATCCCAACATTCTTATTTATATTTGATGTCATCCTATTTAAAATTAATCAGGCTAAAAGATTAGGCTTCTAAAAATAAACAACATGATAATTTATGTAGATATGAACAGAACCTAGAATGGTCCAAACAATTGTGTAAAAATTTAAAAACAGAACTAAGTTGGAGCTTATATTTAACCTGATTTCAAAGCTTACTCTAAAGCTATAATAATTAATACAGTGTGGATTTTTCAAAAAAAAACACAAAAAAAGATGACTACAACAGGAGAGTCTGGCAAAAGACCCATATATATGACTTTGATCAAGGGGCCAAGTTAATATAATGGAAAAGAAAAAAAAAATTACATACAAATCACAGATCTAAATGAAAAACCCAGAACCATAAAGCACCTAGAGGGAAACAGGAGAATCTTTTCATGACATTGAGATAGTAAGAATTTCTTATGCATGACACAATAATCAATCATAGAAGAAACATTTGATACACTATACATCAAAATGAAAACATTCCAGTCACAAAACATACCATTAATAAGATGAGCAGTCTGTTCATTTCCTTCAAAGGAACTGTAACCAAATAAAGAAATCCTCTAACCAATAATAAAAAGACAAATATCCCAATTAAAAACAAACAAAAAAACTAGGCAAGTTATTTGAACAGACACTTCACAATAAAAGAAACCTGAATGCCAATAAACATGTGAAAAGTTACTCAACATCTCTAGACATTAGATATAAGCCAGTTAAAACCACAACGAGATACTATTTCACTAGAATGTCTGCAATTGTATAGACTGATGACACTCAACAATGGCCAGTATATGAAGCAACTAGAATTGTGTCACCCTGTTAATGGGAATGTAACAATGGAGATCTGTCTGGCAGTTTTTTAAATGTGTAAACATATACCTTCCCTATGATTCAGCAATTTCACTTTTAGATATTTTATCTGGAAAAAGGAAAATCTAGGTCTATCAAAAAACTTGGACAAGAATGTTCCAAGCAGCTTTAGAAACAGCCTCAAATTGGAAACCCCAATGTCAGTCAACAGAATGGATACACAAAGTGTGGCATAGTTATAAGATTGAATGCTAAGCAACAAAAAAGAATGCACTTCTAACACATGCAACAACATGCCTGTTGAGAAATGGGAAGTCTGAGATTTTACTCTACTTGTATACTTAAGTCATTCTGGCTCAGATTAAGGGATGCTGGCTGAGGTCACAGATAAAGGACAGGTCATTAGTCACACCAATAGCACTGAGTAGTATCTATGTATCAACATTTACACCCATCCCTGATCCCCAACTTTTAAAGGATAACCCCGAAAGAGACACCTAATCCTTGTATATGTAGTGAGTTGTGTCAGGATAGAACCTTGAGTTTAGGGAACCCAAATCTTTTCTAAAGCAAAACCAAGTCTGAACTTAGCCCTGGAAGGAGATTTTTTCTTTATTACACTGGACAGTAAGCCAATCTACCCCTTGCTCTGGAGAGAAATGTTATAGAGACTATCCTATAACAAACATCCTTGGAAGATAGTCTAGAACTATGGCATTAAGTTCCTCTGCTCAAAAAATGTACAAAATTTGAGACCCACAGAAGATGGTCTCCCAACAGTGTTAAGTAAAAATTCCAGACCAAGAAAGAGGATAAATTCATGAGACTGGCCAACAGAATTTTCTTTTGTACTTTATCAATGCCTGCATTTCTATCTAGCTTATTATAGCTTTATAAAACGAGCAAAAAAAATTCCATCTTTTTCTACACTCTAGAACAGGTGATGTAACATGGTATGTATTTTTTTTTTTAATGTCTGATAAAACTACTCAACTTAGGGGGTGGGTATGCAAAATCAACTGCCTTGATTACCATCTCAGTTACTTCTGCAGTTAGGTTACTGGTCTACTCAAATTTCCACCTCATTTTGAATCTTGAGATCTCAGAAACAGTGTTCATGGAAAATCATCCATTTATTTTAAATTTTTATGCTAAATATTAAGTCACACAGTGTTATATGTTTTTTAAAATCTCTTCTCCTAGGAAGTTATGGTTCCTTTCCGTGATCTCCTCTTCTCCTCCCCCGCTCCCCCCGCCAACACGACCTTTTTTTCCTTTCTCCTCTTACCTACAAAAATTTGTTGTTTTGGGGACACCTGGGTGGCTCAGTCAGTCAAGCATCTGCCTGGGGTTCAGGTCATGATCCCAGGATGCGGGGCTGCCTGCTCAGCAGAGAGTCAGCTTCCCCCTCTGCCTCCGGCACCCCCTGTTTGTGCACTCTCGCTCTTGGACCAATAAATAAAATCTTTTAAAAATTTTTGCTGTTATGGTCTATTTAAACAAACAATTCTTGGATTTATGGATCAGACTGGATTCACATGACATATATGGGTAATAAATGTCCTTCTCTTACATCTGTGGAGATCTTGAGTTACTACAGGATCTGTTCTGCTGCTTTCTCTAGAACAGGGACTGACCAACCACAGGCCACCAGACAAATCTGGAGCCCTACCGGTTTTTATAAGTTAAGTTTTATTGGAAACTTGCCATGGCTATTTAAAAATTGCCTATGGCTTCTTCCCTACTGCAACAGCAGAAATGAGTAGATGTGAAAGATACTATACAGCCCAAAGAAACTAAAATATTTCTATTCCATCCTTCCAAGAAAAAGCTGACCAACTAGAGCTGTAGTCATGGCAAAAGGCCTCAACAGGTGTCTCACAATATTTACGAAGCACTACTCAGGACTTTATCCTGGGAGCAAACACACCTATTGATAATCTCTTGGGATATACAGGAGGGAGAAGTGGTTCCAACTGTCCGTCTCTTCTACACTTACTCCTTAACACTGACCATGGACCCCACTTATTTTTTAGTTATTGAATCTGAGTTTGTCATTTCCACTGACAATTTCCAATTTCACCAGATCAAATTGGCTTACTGCTCTAATAGTCTTTTTGTTTCACCTGTGGATTTCTCTGCCCTTAATCACCAATCTCATCCACTCTCAACTTCTAGGCATTCCTCAAAGTAACTGGTTCAGTGTATCCAGATACGAAATGATTTCTTTTCTTATTGCTTGTTATTCAGTAAAATTTTGGCTGTGTCAAAGTAACCAGACGAAGCCCAAGATGAAGTCACTCATGCTAAGCACCCTGTGTCAGCAAACAGAAACTTAAGTTTCTGCGCTTTCCCAGAAAGGCAGGCCTAGGGCAACCAGCCAGCACCTGCCTGCACCATCCAAATGATCTGCCCCAGCTCCAAGATTTCCCTTTGTTCTGTAAGAGGAAGGTAAACCTGATTTAGCCAATCAGCAAATGCCCAGTATAATTTCCTTGTCCCTGCTCACTCGGACTATAAAAATCCCTTGCTTAATCAGCATTTTGGTGCTTCTTTTGGTTAGACTGGATGATGCCTGATTCATGAATCACTGAGTAAAAGCCTACTAAATTGGTAAATTATGGAAAATTTTCTTTTAATAGATAAGAGGGGAGGTACAGAGTATGCTCCACTCATATGGGTTCCTGCTACATTACAAAAAAAGAGGTTATCATCAGATCATGCTTTTCTAGAGAGGCAAGAAGAAAAACTTGTGTGTCCAGTATACACTGGGTAGCTTCAGACTTCACAGGCTTTCCTACTCATGCAATAAAGCTGGGATAAGGAACACTGTCAACACTGGATCCAACTGGTTTTGAAAGAATCTTTCAATGACTAAAAGTGAGGCCAAATACTGGCCCTAAGAAGCAAAATTTGAGTCTCTTTCTTATATGTATTTCTTAGTCCTTTTGGCGGGGCAGGGGTTGATGAATGATTTTATACTGCTCATCTCGAGTCTTACTGAGAGAGCTCTGGGTCATGTCCCAGCACAGTAGCAATTAAGCTTTTCAAGTCTAAAATGTTTCCATCTCTTTGATTATTTTCACACAGCTTAAAAATAGAGGAAAAGTAGAAAATCCTTCTTACCAGAACCCAAGCCTCCAGAACAAAGTACTTTTGCCAAGGACCCCTCATATCTGAACAAATGAATTTATTAGATTGGTAATATTTTCTAAGACTTTGACAAGGTAGGGCTATATATACAAAATGCAGTATTTTTGCCTTTAATCCCAACATTATCTCACATAAAAGGAAATAAAGAATTTAAAATAATTACTTGTGCGGGTAGACCAATTATAGCCAACTCTGATCTCAGTTTAAAATGGAGCAATTTTAAATTTTAAAGGACTAACATTTCATTTTAAAAACTGCTCACAGTATTTTTTTTTAATTTTTATTTATTTGACAGAGAGAGAGAGATCACAAGTAGGCAGAGAGGCAGGCAGAGAGAGAGGAGGAAGCAGGCTCCCCGCTGAACAGAGAGCCATCGTGATGCGGGACTCAATCCCAGGACCCTGAGATCATGACCTGAGCTGATGGCAGAGGCTTTAACCCACTGAGCCACCCAGGCCCCCAAAACTGCTCACAGTATTAGCATGAGTAATTTTAACCATCCAGCAGATGGTTACGTCCATTTTTGAAGAGAGCACACTAAAGGGGTTTCAATTTAGATGCACACACTTCTCATGAACCACACTGCGGCTTCAACAGTATTCAAATGTTAGCTTCTCTAATATGTATATTAGTATCAGTTACAAAATTGAAACACTGTATTGAAGGCATCTGTTGGCTGGTCTGTCAAACATTTCACTTTGTGCTAGAAGTGTTTCATAATTAAGCAGATAAATGCCTTCTTTGTAAATCTTCCTTGTAGTCTGCTTCTCATCCAACATGAAAAGGAAGCATTACATAACTCTTGAACAGAATGGAAAACTTTATTTTAAGGGAGGAAAAAAACCCCTCTAAATTCTGTTAATTAGTGGAACATGCTGAAGCTCTTGGGATATGAAGAACTTTAGCTGTAAGAATAAAAACAATCAATCCAATGTTGCCAACAGGGGAGAGAGTGGACATTTCTCATACACTGAGAATGGGAAGATAAATTTGCACAATGTTCCAAAAGGCTTAAAAGAGGTATACTCTTTGACCTAGCAATCTTACTTCTGGAAGTTTATCTTGAAAAACAAAGAAAAATATGCAAGGCTGCTTACTGCAGTATTATTGATAGCCAAAAATCGAAAACCAACTGAAGCACCAGTATTAAGCCATAGTAATAAAAAACATTCTGCAATGTACTAGATGAAGCCAAATGGGCAACTCCTTCATTAAAACACACATAAAGCAAAAATACACCCATGTGCAAAGTCCATAGCAAAACACGAGAGAGACGAAGGGGACAGAAGGAGGAGGAGAGGATGGGAGGGAGGGTGTGACAGTCCCTGGTGCTGGCAGTGTACCTCCAAGCCAGAACAGTAGCATATGTCATGGCAACCTAATGTAGGATTTGGGTACAGATTCAAACATCTGGAGACTGAGATTTAAACTGCCACACAAGAACACAACATTTCTGTCTCCTGCCTCTTGCACTCCCTGAGGAAGCCCGTGAGCTGTTGAGATGCTGATATGTAGCCGGGATTCTCAGAGTCTTACACAATCTAATAAAGAGCTCTAGAAGAATCCTACCCACCAGCTCAGAGAAGCAAGATGAAAGCCCTTGGAGAGGGAAAAAAATCCCTTTAGAGATATCAAAACCTCAAGTCCATGCCATGTGATCTGGAAATCCTCAACTGAGTTATCAACCACAAAATTAATCCAGCATCCACAAAACCTGTGGAGACCTAGAAGCAGCAGAGAAGAGAAACACACTATGGGCATGGATACGTTCTCCAGGGCGTGCAGAACTCCTGCAGAGAAGACACACCTAGATCAACTGTAAAAACGACACACAAAAAACAGATTCAGAAGAACCAGTCTTAAAAGAACTAGCATTAGAATAGTCTAGATAAGATCATTAAAAGTGTCTCTTTCAAAGAATTGAGATAAAAAATAAAAACCATAATGAAGAGATAAGTCATTATAAAAACATGAGAGAGGGGAGGGTTTGTACTATGGTGAGTGCTGTGAAAGGTGTAAGCCAGATGATTCATAGACCTGTACCCCTGGGGCAAATAATAACAAAAAAGAAAAAATTAAAGTATCCTATTCAAAAAAACAAAACAAAACATAAGAGAGAGAGAGAGAGGTAAGTCATCATAAACTGATTTTTAAAGAACCAAAAAGAACCTTGGGAAACTGAGATATAATAATTGAAACTGATGAAATGAGTATTTATACTGAAATATTTACAGGTAAAGATTACTGGCATCTGCAATTTCCTTTGAAATGAGTTGTAAATATAAGGTGGATTGAGGGATCTATAGAGCAGGGGATAAAGCACAGATAATGTGATAAAGAAAATAAAATGTTAATTTTAGAATCTTGATGTTAGGTTTGCACATCATTATACAATTCAATTTCTTTGCCTATGTTAAAACTTTATGATAAGTTATGCAGGGAATCAATTAATTATGCATCACATTAGACACCAATGTTATTGTCATTTTTGTAAGAGCAACAATGACTAACATAAAATCAAGAGTCAGACACTTAACCAATTGAGCCACCCAGGCACCTCTGGCCAAGCACTCTAAAATCATGTTTTAAATATAACTAATTTAATCCTAACAATGTTGTGATACAGGTGCTATTAATATTACCGCTTTATAGATTATAACACTGAGGCACAAAGTTATTAAATAAGTTGCCCAAGGCAGCACAGGTAATAAACCAATGGTAGAGTTGACATTTGAACATATAATATGAACCTCGATACTTTTTTCTTAATCATTATCCTCTAAGAAAAACAATTTAGTGATGTGGAAAATGGATTCCACAAGTCACCTAAGGGGCACCTGGTTGGCTCAGTCAGTAGAACATGCAACTCTTGATCTCAGGGTTGTGCATTCCAGCCCCATGTTGGGTGTAGAGATTATTTAATAATAAACTATTCAAAAAATTACCTAAATTACAGCACAAAAAAATGGAAAGTTTGAAAATAAGAGATAGAGGTTAAAAGAGAGCATGAGAAGGTTCAACATGTAGCAGATAAAATTCTAAATGAAGAAAACAGAGCAAATGGAAGAAAGGCATCAATGAAAGAAAAAATGGAGGGGGATTTTCCAAAATTGAAGACAGACATGTAACTGAAGATTCATTAAGTTCACAGAGTTCTTAAGCAGGCTAAATTTTAAAAGCAGGAGAAAAAAAGTGTACAAGAAGATACAGTAGAAGAAAACAGCACAAACACAAAGAAAAAAAATCACAAAAGCAGCCAAAGACCAAAGACCAAATATTCCTATAATTAACAGGAAGGAAAAATAACATGACTTGAAAGTTTACACCAACAATGAGGCCACAAGGTAACAGAATATTTTTTAAAGTTTTGAAAGAAAATGATTAACGTAGAATTTTAGGACTTAACTGTGAAGAAGGAAGTCAAAAGAAAGACAAGGGATCAGAAACTGTCCTACTTATTACCCATCACCTCATAAACCACTAAAAGATACACTATAGGAAGAAGGAAATTGGATTTTAAAATAAGAAATGGGGTAAAAAAAAATAATGAGCAAAGTAACTGCTTAATATGTTGGTACATCTAAGATTTAAAGTAACCCAAGAAATGGTTGATTTAAAAACAATGAAATGAGGGATGCCTGGGTGGCTCAGTCGGTTAAGTGTCTCACTCTTGGTTTCAGCTCAGGTCGTGGTCTCAGGGTGGGGAGACTGAGCCCCACATTGAGCTCCACGCTCAGCACACAGTCTGCTTGAGATTCTCTGCCTCGGCCCCTTCCCCTGCGGATACTTTCTCTCTAAAAGTAAATACGTAAAATCTTTTTAAAAAAAATTAAACAGCAGCATGTAAAATAGGAAGTGGAGGTCAGAATAAAGATTTCCACAGTCCTCGTGAGGAAGAGGTAAGATCTAGTAATGGTTAACCAGAACGCAAGCACCGTGAAATCAAGAACTTCACAGCTGGAACCACAGAATCTGCACCAGGGCTGGATGAGCCCTCAGATGATCAGAGCACACCTAGAGAAGGGAGGAAATAAATTCTGGCATACCCATATTTGGTCATTTTCCTTGTCAATTTGATATGTATTTACAGTAAGAAAAAAGGTAAATAACACATTGAGTGAAAATACAAAGTAACAAAATGTATTAAATATAAATATTTTTTCTATGTATATTTAGATATATTGACACGTAGCAGCACAAATACATATTTATGTAAATAGCTACACGCTGACATATAGCTATATACATAGAGACAGATGTGTCTACACAATCACAAAGAAAGAGGAAAAATTTTTGACATCTATATGCCAAAATGTCATCAATGGTCACGTGTGGGAAGAGAAGCTATGAGGGCTAAGGGTGTTTTCTAAAGATCATTTTCCTTTTTTCCTTTCTCAACCTGTACTTTTTTTTTCTAAATCTTTAATAACACACGTTAATAAAGAAATCATGACACTGAAAATAAAGTTGACAGAAGAAATATCCATAACATATAATTTACTGTTTTAAGCAATTAAATATTTAATTATCACACAAAATGGTATCTTGTAATTAAAGAGGTAATTAATTGAAACCAGGGAAAAATAAAGTAGGAATACATATGCTGAAAAATTTAAGTTTCATCAACGACTGATAATACCTGAAATTTAAAAGATGTTAGAACTTTTTTTTAAAAGAATCCTTTCTTCAATAGATAATGAAAGTACTTTTAAAAAACGCACAGATATCAATAAATTAACTAACCAGAAACTTATTTTTATAGAACCATAATATAATTGAAATTTAATTAACTGCTAATGTCCATAAAAAAAACAACAACCACCTACTTAGCTTCCTCATCCAAGTGGCATTGACTAGAACTGTAGAGCTATTTCCCTAGGAGGAAACCAGTCACTTTTGAAAATCCAATCCAGTAACCTAGAGCCTACTCAATATAAACCAAAGTCCTCTTTTCCTAAAGATGTACATCCAGAATATATTTCTCTCCAAAAGTAAATAATACAAAAACTTCTTTGGTAACATCAATAAGTCAGGTGATCTCTACTCGAGATTTGAGCAAAATTAAAAGAAATAATCAAAACACTCTAAAACCTTAAATTCCTGAATATGTTAACGATTCAAGTATCCTTCGCCCTCTGCATCTATTTGATTTTTCAGGGACTGAATTGAAAGTACTGCTAAGAGGACAAGCAATAGGAAGCAGTGAAAAGCATTCTGAATTCTGCTGGTCCTGCCAGTGTTACTTACAAATTGTACAACATTGGGAAAATCGCTTAATGTCTGTGGATTCACACTTCAGCCATTGAAAACAAGAAAGGCAAACACACAAATATTTAAATATCTTTCCCCCTAATATCCTCTTAATCTAAAAGCCAATAAAAAGGCCGAATCTCTGAACTGTTCCACAACTAGGAGCTCACGGAGAGGTCACAGAGGAAGCGGGGTGAATAAAATGGGATTTGAAATAGACCATTTTCCAAAACTGCTCATCTGTGATCTGTAATTAACCAAACCCCAAAATACATGAAAACATCTGTCTTTGCCAAAGAGCCCTCCATCTCCCTGAGTCATGCAAATCGTGTACATATTTTGTAATAAATACTCCATTAGCCTAGATGGAGAGTCTTACACAGAAGGACAGAAATAGGCACAGTATCTAAGTACATGTGATACACTAGAGACTTGGGGGATGAGTGATGTGATTTTTTTTTAACCCATGTAGCAAACCAAAAGGATAACACAAAGCTAGGAAAAGAAAACTCAAACCACTGATTGCTGAAATAGTCCTAGCATAGCGCTTGGCAGACAGAAGACACTCCCTAAGTGATGGAGGAATGAACGTTTACCTCTTCGAGTCCCTTTAAGCCTTAAAATCCCGGATCGATAAAATACCTGTTTTTTATGGAAATCCTTGAGGGCTGTTTCATAGCCTTCCTCCAGTCTACTGAAGGCTATTACTACATCTGTTGTCCACCAGATCTGTGAGCCCGTTAGGGCAACTTGTGCCGGGAAATCCAAGATCCACTGTTCCCTAGGTTTTTCCTCGTAGGCTGCTAGGGCTTCTGTGATGGAATGTCGCAATGTCCCTTGCATAGTCTCTTCAAGTCGCAGGAGCCACGTTTCCACCTTTTGAAGCAAATTGAAATGATTTAGCACGGGCTTAACTGTGGAAGAGAGATAATTCCATCCCCCCACGGGCTTAAAAGCCATGCAGAGAGAGAGGCCTTACGTGGATTTACTTTCAAGGTTTATATATTTTGCAACAGAGAGAGCACACATGAGCCTGAGTGGGGGGAGGGGGAGAGGAAGAGAATCTCGAGCTGGATGTGGGGCTTGATCTCACCACCCTGAAATCATGAACTGAGCCGAAATCAAGAGTCAGATGCTTAATCGACTGAGCCATCCAGGTGCCCCGGATTTATTTTAAATCCAGGTAGAAAACTAGAGGAGGTATAACATGAACTTCATCCACTGAAGTCCATTGAACCTGTCTTCTCCCAGGATAGCACTCAATTTCACCTACTGGATGGCTAATAAATTTCTGCAGCCTCAACAGAGGAGGTGTTCTCAATTACTGATTTTTCACATCTGCAGACAAGGGGGTTCTGAACCAAGATCCCCTGTGGTAATGCACAGTGTTCTGAGAAACCAAACATCACAGCCATCTACTAGATAAAGTAATAAGCTGGAATAATATTCTAGAGCTAATCAATGGTAGATTGATTTTTTTTTAATGTTTTGAAAACTCTTCTCTAAAATCTTCCTAGCTCTTAGTCTTGAGACAAAGTGTTTCCAGCAAGTGTCTTAATTATATTCCCTACTGGTTCTCATCTTCACACTTGTCAAAAATTAGACAGCAGGAGAGTATAAGAGATAGGACAACTGCTGACTTGTGAAAGTTAATCTTTTTTTTAAATGCAAGTTTATTTTGCCCCCACAAATTTATCTTAACCTACTTTCTAACCTTTTCAAATATGTTTGTTATATTTACCCATTTATCTCTTTCTATGGGATGATATTATCTAACAAAAAGGATATGTGCACTATTCACAATAGTTGACTTCAGCAATAAAAAATGACAATAAATTAATTCCAAGGACCATATGAGATCATGAAGATGTTAAAACTGTTTTGTGGGGGGCGTCTAGGTGGCTCAGTCAGTTGAGTGTCCAACTCTTGGTTTCAGCTCAGGTCATGGTCTCAGGGATTGTGAGACTGAGTCCCTCATCCAGCTCTGCTCTCAGCCTGGGGTCTGCTTGAGATTCTCTCCCCCCCCCTTTCCCTCCCCCCTCTGTTCCTCACCCCCACTCACATTCATTTCCATTTTCTCTCTCTCAAATAAACACATAAAAATCTTAAAAAAAAAACAACCACAAAACACTTTTTCCCCTCCGTCTGTGAAAATGGCAGAAACATTCATTCCTAGAATCTTTTTCTGGAGAACTAGGAAGGAGTATTGTGTAGTTAATGAGCCAACAGCCTTCCCTACTAGAAGAAAAAGGTGGCACTGTCCTGGCAATGGGCTCCATCATCCCCAAAGCCTTCACCTCTGACTTTGTAACTGGGTTTTGTTCATGTGCCTGAGTTCAAGGTCTCTGATCCCATCACTACTATAGTCACTGAGCACAACTCCTGACATCACCCAGCAACTAGTTCCTTCAGGAAATCAACATCATTTGAGCATTTCCCAAATACTCTGGGATCCCTGACCTCAATATGGCCACCTTCTCTCAAGAACTTTCCAGTCTGTCTGGGAAGACCAAACACACATATAAGTTGATGGATCATCTCATGTTCAAATGATTATGCCAACGATGGCTACTGAGCTCAGTGTGATCTGAGCACTAAGCTCTGATGAGATGTTGTTTGATCCCTCCCTGTTCTGGTGTTTCTTCAGCTTCTGCCCAACCCTCTACAACAACAATTACCACTTCCCATTATTGCTAACTATCCATTTCTTCAGGGAGCCTAAGAGCTCCTTAAAGACAGGGACCATGTCTTACTCATTTCTGGATCCTGAGAAGCTTAACCCAGCATCTGGTACATGGTAGGTGTTCAATCAACACCCATCAAACAAAATACAAATAGTCTACATCAGGAGGAACCAATCATCAAAGTACAGGGGGAGAAAAGGCCTAAAGGAAAAGCATCTTTCTGTCAAACAAAGGCAATTAGAGGATCAATGTAGTGTATGCTTGCGTCTCTGGCCTGAACTGCTTACACCGAACTAATGAGAGCACTGTGAAAACGCTCAGTACCACGGGTTCCCGCGCGCGACAGCCACATCCGTCAAGTGGACTGTCCTCCTTCTGGGCGCTATGCCAGTCGGCTCGCAGTCTGCTGGGCAGGGAGCAGACAGAAACACACTTTTGTCAAGATAGTTTATGGTGACTTTTTCTAATCACTGTAATAATATCCTAAAGAGCCCAAGAGATCAAAAAAATATATTTTAATCAAAGTATTCCACCATCTGCTTTCCCTTCATTTGGCAGGATTTCTTGATAGGACACTAAAAAGCAGCAGAGAAATAAAGAAATAAAGAAAACCCCTGTTTAAAAACAAAACAAAACAAAACCCTGCCATCACATTTCTGCAAGGGACATTTTAAGGAACCCTGCCTCAACCCAAACAGCTCTGGAATGGAGGCTACTGTCTCAGTGACTCTGTGGATTAACTCAAGCTGCCCAAGCATCATCATAGAAAAATGCAATTCCTCTACATCATCTGGAAACACCAAGAGCTCCTTCATAAATCATAATGAGCCATTCTCGCCAGTAACCGTTAAACGTATTTTTGAGGTATTTGGTTGTGTGAGGAGAGAATACACTAACTTAACTGTTTGAGCACATGGTAGTTAGGGAACGTGACATCAGTGTGGTAGACTCCATCCACTTTACTTAGGAGCAGCCATTTAGAACACTCACAGCACAATCCTGAATGTAGTGTATGCTTGCGTCTGAAGCACAAGCCTCTTTAAAACATGCATTCCTGCAAGGTGCTGCTTCACCCAACTCTCAGTGGTGGAACCGGTAAGCTCTGCATGAGACTCTGTCACTGGGCTAGTACCTGCTTCTCCTTCCGGGGTCCACTCACTCAACCTGAGACGATGCTTCCTGACAAGCTCGACCGCTAGCCTTTCTGACAGCCTGCAGGGCGCTGAAGCCACGTGAGCACGAACTGGGAAGCAGAGAGGTCACACCAGACATAGCCAAACAGGAAGCTCTGATCTCCAAACCAACCGGGCTCTGATGTGACCACCGCTGACTTTTTTCTTGTTCAATTCAACCTTTAAAAATTACCCCAAAAGTACTCCTGTAGCACAGAAAACCTCATCATCAAATCTTACATGGCCTGTGCATTCGCACTCGGCTTGGAATGCGACGTATTCCTTTTCTTTGCTGTACATTCCAATCGCTCTGTGGGTGGACACATCTTGACCCTCTTCAAACTGCAGATCTGCAAGGCTGTCAAAGAGTTTGGCAAGGTGACGTGTCACCTAAGGTAATGTGGAAAGATAAGAGCATTTTTTACCGGAGACATATTCAGGTAACCTAGTGAGGATGCCATGTGAATTCACGCAACTTTCTTTACACAGTTAGAGTTGTCTCAAAATGTTCTTCCTCAAAATAACCATCACTTCTTAAATTCCAGAGTTTAAAATGACCTTGATGGGGGCACCTGGGTGGCTCAGTCGATTGGGCAACCAACTCTTGATTTCGGCTCAGGTCACCATCTCGGGGTTCAGAGATGAAGGCCTGCATGGGATTCTATGCTCAGCATGGAGTTTGCTTGAGATTCTCTCCCTCTGCCCCTTGCTCCCTACCCACCCCGGGTTGCACACACACTAAATAAATACATCTTCAAAAATGAATGAGTGAATGAATTGGCCTTGATGGAGGAGCAGCCAGGCACTCTGGCTGCATCATCAGGTGTTAGGTAGTGAATGCTTACCATAACAAGTTACCTTTCTTTTACTTGGAGATGATTAGACACTTAGCAACTTCCCTATCTGTGCCATATACCGGTAGCAATCACCCTGCTGGGAATTTTGTGGTCAAGTCTTAAAAATTCAGATATATTCTTATGCTATAAAAAAAATCATTTACTACAAGAAAGCTGTGTTCAAGGATTTGAAAGGGAAATATACGTTACATACAACCTTACTCTTGTGTTGGGTCTCATGTTAGTGTGCACATGCTTTGATACTTAAGTGTACTCTATGACATATTTATTACATAAAGTAAGATTCTCCCATCTTATTGACAAGGAAATTGAAGCTGAAATGCTAGATGACTTTGTCAAGTTGACAATGCTAAAACCAAGTGGCTTTTAGATGTTAAGTCTCCAAATCCAGGCCATATCTATGAAGTTCAAACTCTTCTGGCATCATTAACTTTGATACCCTAAATCATGGCATCTCCAAAGGAACCCCCAATAACATACTGAACTCTACTGTAGGTGCCAGACTATTTGAAATATAAAACAAACCAAATTAAAAGACAAAGATCAGCATTTCCTCAGCCAGAAGCCAATTTGGAGATTAAAGCCTAACTGGAATACAGAATACCAGAAGAACCACACTTATCCACGTAGGCCTGTCAGCACAGATCAGGACAGCGCTCCCCAACTAGAGGTGCCGGCACCGAGGAATGGAGGGGAAGGCGTGCGTTCTGAAGGCAGGCTCACGAGGAGAGCATCAGGTGAGCCACTCGGCCTCTTTTGGGGTACAGAGAGTGGCAGAGAGTGAACCTGAGGCAGTATCAAGAATGGGAAGAAGAGGTCCCTCCTTATACATGGTACAAATAAACACTGCTGAGTGGAAAACAGTTGGGTGTTCCCCAAAAAGTTAAACATACAATTAAGACCCAGCATTGCCACTCCTAGGTATATACTCAAAATATTTTTTTTTACAGATTTTATTTATTTATTTGACAGAGAGAGATTACAAGTAGGCAGAGAGGCAGGCAGAGGGAGAAGGGGAATCAGGCTCCCTGCTGAGCAGGGAGCCCGAAGTGGGGCTCAATCCCAGGACCCTGAGATCACGACCTGACCTGAAGGCAGAGGCTTTAACCCACTGAGCCACACAGGCGCCCTCAAAATATTTTAAAACAGGTACTTGTACACAAGTGTTCACATCCTTGTACACAAGCATTTACAGCAGTCTTATTCCCAAGAGCCAAAAGGCGGAACCAACCCCAATGTCCGATGATGGATAACTGGACACAGTGCGGCACATACATACAATGGGATGTTGTTTAGACACAAAAACGAAGTACTGATACATGGGACATGGATGAACCTGGGAAACATGATGCTAAATGAAAGACCATATATTGTATGATTCCATTTAGATGCAATGTCCAGAACAGGGAAATCCCTAGAGACAGAAAGCACATTGGTGGTTGCTGGGGGCTAGAGGAAAGAGGGAATGCTGAGTGACTGCTTGATGGGCATGGGGTTTTATTTTGGGGTGATGGAAATATTTTGGAACTAGACAGAGATGATGTTTGCACAACGCCGCAAGTGAACAAAATGCCACTGAATTGTATATTTTCGCAGCATTTTCACCTCCATTAGTTTATAAATGAATGGCAATGATTTTTTTTCTGTCAACAAATACTGAAATATCTAGATGAGCAATCAAACCTAATCGATAAATGGGCAGAGGACATGAACAGACACTCCTCCAAAGAAGGCACACCAATGGCCAACAGACACATGAGAAAATGTTCAACATCACTCAGCACCAGGGAAATAAAAATCAAAACCACAAGATACCACCTTACACCAGTCAGAATGGCAAAAATTAACAAGTCAGGGAACAACAAGTACTGGCGAGGATGTGGAGAAAGGGGAACTTTCCTGCACTGTTGGTGGGAATGCAAGCTGGTGCAGCCACTCTGGAAAACAGTATGGGGGTTCTTCAGGACATTAAAAATTGAGCTACCTTACGGCCCAGCAATCGCACTACTAGGTATTTACCCCAAAGATACAGACACAGTGAAAAGAAGGGGCACCTACACCCCAGTGTTCATAGCAGCAATGTCCACAGTAGCCAAACCGTGGAAGGAGCCGAGACGCACTTCAACAGACAAATGGATAAAGAAGATGTGGTCCACATATACAACAAACTGTATACTCTACAATGGCTAATTCTCTGTTATGTAAACTGCGTGCCTCAACAGAAATGAGAGGCACTGACAGCCAGAAGATGGTTGCAAGCTATACAGCATTTACCAGCAGCCACAGATGCCATCTCTACAATGAGTCTTTCTTGAGATACAGTTTAACCGGACTTCAGAACTATCCCAACAGCAGCTTCTAGACCACCACCAACCTGCCTCAATCTCCTGCGTGACAAGACCAACACCAATATTGGTTAGGAACTCCGTAAGGTTGATTTAGTCTGTGAAGTTTTTGGCCTTAACATTTGTGCTGTTATTGGCAGTTTTCATCCTAAAGAAAATCACAGCTGGAAATCTGGGTTTAAAATAGATGAGTTTTTGAGCCTCTCACTTACTTTAAAGGCAGACAGAGCAAGAGCTGATGATCACTGCTTGGGTCATCACGTTCTCCTCCATCCCTGTACATTACCCAGAGGACATTTACCCACAGAAAGTATCTCCAATAATCTAACGATTCACTGTCACAGCTGAAGTGGCCAGGAAGTGCACAGATGTTTAATGGCTTCTACTGTGTAATGGGCCTAAATAATATTCAGGTGAAAGCTGCAGGATAAATGAGACCTCCACTATTAGACACACTCAGACATTATTGCTTTGGTGAGAAGACAGTTTCAAAACAACTTCTAGTCTGGTAGTCTCTCAATCAGTGACCAGGAAATGCAAACCCCGTGGCTTGCAGCATTTTTGTTACCCCTAGCATGCTTGAAGTTGGGCGTTTTCATATCCAGTCTTCCAGTTAAAGCTTCTGAGACAACAGAGCTGGTTTTTTTCTTGTTTTTGTTTTTTAACTAATATGGATCTGGGTGTCCTCAAATTTGTTCTATGTCTATGAAGATCTCAGTATTTCTTAACACTAAAATAAAATTCTTTACTAGTGTGATGTTCAGAATGTCTTTTTATGATTAAAAAGCAAAATGAGTGCCTTAGAGGCCCCTGTTTTTATTTCACTAAAGAAACAAAGGATTTGAACACTTTAAATCATAAACAAATCAATAACATCATCATATCGTAGATAGGTTCTAAAAGTTTAGGAACAACAACAAAAAAAGGTTACTCGCTCAGTTTACAGTTTATAGCAATCAGGGACATCCACCCATTACTGATCAGATACAGAGGCAGTCCTTGCTTCAGACAGTAGTGTGGCATCATAACAATGACTGCGCAATCTTACTAATTGATGGGAAACTTAGTCCTCGGACTTCTAAAAATCTTTATTAAAACATTAAAATCCCTCTCACTCCTGGTTATAGAAGTACAAGGAAATAAAATAAAAACTATAAATATTTAGTACAGTACAATTTATTAAAAATACTGATGATTTTTATTTTATACAAAACTTATCAGGGGTAGTTTGATTAGTGTTTGCCTTCTTAGAACTTAAGACACAGAGTGAGCATCTTTTCTATGCCTTCAAGAATTGTCACACTCCTTTCAAAATCTGGATCACCTGCCAGCATTTTATCTTTGAGTTTTCAATGTCAGCAAATTTCTTTTAGAGTTTCTTTAATCTGCAGCTATCTTTGGGGGACTGGTATTTCCCTCATTTCCCTTGGGACATTTTCTTCCATTTTGGCACAGTAACTGTTTTCATTTGTATCACTAAGTTCATTTTCACTGAAATCCTCTGGCTGCAAATTTAGAATTTTTAAAATGGTACAGAGCATTCCCAGTGAGCATTCTAGAACTACATCTATGTTTGATTCAAATTTAACATTTAGCATGATCAATTTTCGTTTCTTTACTAGGCTTCCAATTTTACTACAAATTCCCTCCTTTTGTTATGTGTATCTGTAAAATGTTACATGGTTCATCACTGTCCCTTAACAACAGAAAGGATAAAAACGTTGTGTTATGTTGTTACAATGGAATACCACTTAGCAGTGGAAAAAGTAGCACATAAGAGATTGGTGAATGTATATTCAGGTATTTAGGCATGATATGTAAATACCTCATTAATGTGCTTGAATTTGCTTCTGCAGTGTAACTAAATACCCCAAAGTTCAGGGTTTTAAAACAGCAACACTTTCTTTGCTTCCAACTCTGTGTGTCAGCCTTTGGGTTGCCTCAGCTGGTCCCCTCATGTCTGTGGTCGGCTGGTGATCAGTGGCTTTGCTCATGTAGGTGCGGGTTCCCCAGCTCCTAGCATGGGACGGCCTGTGCTTCTCCTTCAGCAGGCTAGCCATGGCTCCCTCAAGATGTGGTAGTCAGAGGTTTCTGAGAAGCAGCAAGAGGGTATGCCCTAGCATGTGTGAGCTTGTCAAAACTCTTGCTAATGATACGCTGGGCCGAAACAAGTCACATCACAATCCAAATGGAGATACAAGCTCTAGCCTGGATGAAATTGCACCATCACACTAATAAAGGATTACTCATGAATCCTTTGTGGAAGGAGGGGAAGAATTTGTGGCTGTTTTTACATTATTGTAAGTCCTTTTTGTATTTCTTTACATACTTTGTTTCATTTTTTGCCCAGAAACCAAAGAGATAGTGCCTACTGTGTTCCCTGCTTGGTATACTGGGAAACTGATGTTCAGAAAAGTCAAGTCGTAACCTAGTCACTCATCAACAGAAACAGGGTTTGAGCTCATGGAGCATTTCAAGGGCTCTGTTCTTTCTTATCCTTCTGCCTTCTGATGGATGGCTGATGTGCCTGTCTTGTCTCATGCCATACAGTTAACATTTCAATGCCGACAATTTTTTGTGTAGATCCAGATTTCCATCTGGTACCATCTTCCTTCTGCCTGAAGCACTTCCTTTAACATTTCTTGTATTGCCAGTCTGCTGGTGATGAAATCTTTCAGCTTTTGAATGTCTGGAAACATCTTTACTTTGACTTTACTTTTAAAAGATATTCTCTCCCTGGATAAAGAATTATAGGTGGATTTTTTTTTCTTTCAGTCTACTACTCTTCTCATTTGCCTTGTGAAGTTTTTCATCATGCTTATGTTTACTCCTTTGTACACAGTGTGACTGTACGGATGATCTCTGGATCTCTTTATCACTGGTTATGACCAACATGAGTGATCTGACCTAGGTTTCTTTGTAGCTTGTGCTTTGGTTCGCTGAGCTGAAATCTATGGATGTCTACTTTTCATCAAGTGAGAGATCCTTTGGCTGTTATTCCACAAGTATTTTTTCTGGCTCCCTTCCTCCACTTGAGGATATCAGATATACACACATATGGAACTTTCTTATCTTTTCCATATCTCCACATCATTTTTTGAACATACAAATATAGCTATAACTTTTAATGTTTTGGTCTGTTAATCCTAACATTTGTCTCCATTTTGATTGGTATGTTTCCTCATTATGAGAGTTGAAGATTCCTTTTTTTTTTTTGAGAGCTGCATATTCCTCTTTAGATGCCTGTCATCTTTAATGGTAAGTCACACATTGCAAAGTTACCCTGCTTGGAACTAAATATATTTTTATTCCTATCTTCTTGAGCTTTGTTCTGGGATGCAGTTAAATTCCCTGGAAACAGTTTGATCTTTATGGATCTTGCTTTTAAGATTTGTTTGGCAGAACTGGAATAGTGCATAACCCAGGGCTAATTCTTCCCCCTGCTGAAGACTCTAACAAGCTCCTCTAGAAGTTTCTGCGGTTCTCTCTCTACAGTTCTCTCCTCTTCGGTACTCAGCTCTGCCAACTCTTGCTCCCTTCTTCTCCTCGGATTCTCAGCTCTGAGCCCTCAACTCCAGGAGTGCACCAAATCCTGCCTGGTTCTCCCTCCCGGTACCATGCCTGGAAACTCGCTTGAGAAAACAACTGTGACCAGCACAGAGCTCACCTCTTCTGTTCCAAGTCTCTCATGAACTGCTGTCCTCTGCTGCCTGAGGTCCAGTGTCTGAAAAGGTCCTGCTTCACATATTTTGTCCAAGTGTTGTGTTCTTTCAAGCAGGTGGGTAAACCCAGCTCCTCTTACTCCATCTTGGCTAGAAGCACACATGAATCTTTCTTTGTGACTTTAATTTGCATTTCTCTGATGATTTACGGAGTCAAGCAACTTTTCCTGTTTACTGGTCATTACGATACCTTCTTTTGTGAACAGCCTGCTTATGTATTCTGCCCAATTTTATACCCAATTATCGATCTGTCCTTACTTCTCTGAATGTAGGAGTTAGCTGCATATCCTGCATATGAGTCTTTTGTTTGAGCCACTGACAACACCTTTCCCTACTTTGTGGGTTACACTGTTAGTACCTTAACAGTATCCTTTGATAAGGCAATGTTTTCAACTTAAATATAGTCAAATCCATCAACCTTTTCCCTACACTCAATACTTTCGTGTCCAACTTGGGAAATTTTTGCTCAAGTATCATTCTTTCTTGTAGGTTATATATTTCATTGTTGTACCTTTCAATTTTCTACCTATATCCACCAGAACTGATGTTTTAGATACTGTATGTAGTAGATGCCTCTTTCCTCCCATCCCTGCGCATTTATATCCAATTCACCTCTGAACCGTTATCATTGTTTGGTTCTCTGGATAACATCTTCCTTGGTGGTTCGATTCCAGTTTTTATTTTTTATTATTTTTCTCTCCTCCTTTCAAGTTCCATGATACTGATCAAAGTTCTGATCAGCTTTTCAGACTCTTTGTCCTATCCTGTAATGGTCAAATGTTGCCAAGGAAACATCAATAGCAAAAATCAGGCAAATCTATGGTGTCTTTCTGCTCATATCTCAGGTCCTGAGCTCTAGACTTTTCTTCAATGCTCTTTAAGAACTCTGTGATGCATTTAAACACATTTATTTAACCATTTTATTCAGCTTTTCTCATGGTTCCCAGAATGCACAGTACTCTGTGAAAAGCTCACCTCTTATGGCCAGAAGCCCTGCCACCTGATCTTAAGCTGAAGCTAAACAACCTCCGTGAGAACCAGGAGTTCTAGATGCCACAGAAAGGCTGAAAACTCCTTGGTGACAGGATCCCACATTTATAAGGCTTAATTTTCAGATCTCATCACATTAAGGTGGTATTTTGTTTTAATCCCACATTGTAATATCCCTGATTTTGTTGTGTAAGTAATAACTTGGTTGTCGAGAGGATTCCTATAACGGAGTGGTAACAAAAATCTTAGCAGTGGCAATACATTTGCAAAATGAACCAAAAAAAAGTGTATCTACTGTTACACAATTTGTGGTTAACCAGCTATTAAGTACTTTGTGAGGATAATCAAGGATAATCCCCAAGGGATATATAATTTATGACATATTTAAAGTGAGATGGTCTATTTTCTTGTCACACAAATAAATGGCTCAGTCCTTTGAGTATAAGGCTGCCTTTATAGGAAGGCATCCATGTCCAACATGAAATATTCCCCACCTATGTCATGTGACTCTGCTCTCCACTTCTAAGACAAACTACACCTAGGTGAGCAGCTTCTACGCCTTGCTGCTGACTGGAAGGTTGGCGGAGAAGACGGCAAGATGGTCAAAACCACGAGCATCTTCTGTGCTTGTTTCCTTCTACTGCCTCTTCCTCATTCCATCCTTAGTCCCAGCCCAAACTCAAGGGCAACCCCTTCGTCCACTTTATTTACCTAACAGCCCTCCAGCTTTCTGCCTTCTCTAAGAAGTTGCAGTTGTTCACTGATTGTGCTTCAAGTAAAACTCATTCACTCTTGCATGCCCTCAACTAACCACTTGAATTGTGAGCCTTTTTCACTGTAGTTGTTGAAGGAAGACTAACCTCTGTGAGAAAAGAGATTGTGTCTCCCCACAGTTTGGAGACAACCAAATGCTAGCACTCTATAGAAACACACTGTGCTTGTGGAAATGTGGGGTCTTACCTATGTACCCCCAAAGATCTAGTTGGGCTTTTTGTCACCTAATATGAAGCCCATTCCTCACAGCATCTTTCCAAATGCCATATTTACAGTCCATTAAAGCTATCGCTTTAGTGTTATCTGTGTGAACACCACAGATTTGGGGATTTTTTTAATAGACAAGTTGGCAGATTTCCTCTAATATAGATTTGGGTTGACACCACTGAAGGACATTTCTTTTATTTTTTTTATTTTTTTTTTTTTTTTAAAGATTTTTATTTATTTTTTTGACACAGAGAGAGAGAGAGATCAGATCACAAGTAGGCAGAGAGGCAGGCAGAGAGAGAGGAGGAAGCAGGCTCCCCGCTGAGCAGGGAGCCCGATGCGGGCCTCGATCCCAGGACCCTGAGATCATGACCAGAGGTGAAGGCAGAGGCTTTAACCCACTGAGCCACCCAGGCGCCCCTGAAGGACATTTCTTGATGGAAACTTTTAACATTTGAGTGTATGTATTTCTGACCACCTCTTTTCACTTTTTAAAAGATTTTATTTTTAATTAATCTCTATACCCAACGTGGGGCTTGAACTCACAACACCAAAATCCAGAGTCACATGCTCTACCAATTGAGCCAGCCAGGCACCCACTGATCTTCTCATTTTAGACACTGAACTGTGGCCTTGATTTCCAACCAGTGGATTCCTAGTGGCCACATAAAAACAAGTAAAAAGAGATAGGCAAAATTAACTTTAATGTATCTTATTTGACCTAGTATATCTGAAATGCTTTCAACATATAATAAAAAAATATTAGACATTTTACATTCTTTTCTTCATAGTTAATCTTTCAAGTCAGGTGTATATATTTATAGCATGTCTCAATTTGGATTCTTCATCAGATATACTTGACCTGTATTTCAATTTCATAAAATATACAGTTGCAAACGTAGATTTACATGCTCAAGTTGATTCAAACACACTTCTGTTTTCCAATAACAGAATCAAGTATCATTGTTTAAATTTAAATCCATTAAAATTTATTAAATCCATTAAAATTTATTAAATACACTAAAATTTATTTAAAAAGTTAAAAATTCAGTTATCCAGGGGCACCTGGGTGGCTCAATTTGTTAAACATCCGACTCTTGATTTTGGCTTAGGTCGTGATCTCAGGGTTGTGAGATTGAGCCCCTGCTTAAGATTCTCTCCCTCCCCTTTCTCTGCCCCTCTACCCCCATGCTCTCTAAAAATAAATAAATAAATAAATAATAAAAATTTCAGATCCTAGGTTGCCCCATTTCAAGTGCTCCCTGGCCACGGTGGCTCATGCCTACCCTGCGTTAGACAATACAAATGCCGCTCATCCCACTGCAAGCTTGTCTCCCTTTAGTTCATCTCCATCATGGAGAAGCTTTCACTCATCAGGCAGTGGACAATGGAGGAAAAAATGTGCAAACTCCTCTAGGACAAAAGGATCTTTCAAATTATTAGGAATCAGTGGCTAAACACATCTTGACTACATGAAATTGTCAGCTATGGGGCGCCTGGGTGGCTCAGTGGGTTAAAGCCTCTGCTTTCGGCTCAGGTCATGATCTCGGGGTCCTGGGATCGAGGCCCGCATCGGGCTCTCTGCTCAGCAGGGAGCCTGCTTCCCCCTCTCTCTCTGCCTGCCTCTCTACCTCCTTGTGATCTCTCTCCTTCTGTGAAATAAATAAATAAAATCTTTAAAAAAAAAAAAAAGAAAGAAATTGTCAGCTATGTGAAGGCACCGTGTAAAAAAGGGACTGTTATTCTGTCTGCCTTTAACCACTACACCAGCCACTTGAAAAAAAACCCAACAGGATGTTTTTCTAAAGCGGGGAATCAAAGAATGTCAATAATGAATGTGTAACTTCAAACCTGTTGCACATAACTACCACGCAAAATATGTCAATGAATCCTGCAAGTGCACCTCTAGGTGTGTATTTCCATAACCAGCTCCCAGAGATTCTGATTCTGCAGTTAGCAGGGCCCACACAGGGGTCCTTTACAGTGGTCAGGCCGTTGGGAGAGCCGGGTGAATTCCGGAAGGAGGACATCTTTACAACTTGATCTTAACCAACTTCCCAGCAGCTAATCCTCACCAAAGGCACTCTAGACACACTAATTTCAACCCTCTGGCATTCCAACTCACTAGGGAATTTCTGCTTATGGGATGGAGGTTGTAATGCTATCAGACCTCCCGGGCTGCAGAGAGCAGGCTGATCAAATTCCACAATTAACTGCAGGAACTCCCACTTTAGCCAACACTCTCAGATTGAGTATGGTGGGTGGAGGGGGGGGGGTGCTGAAGAATTCAAGTCATTCACAAGATGTCAACATGAGTTATCTCCCCACAAAGGGTTTCTTTTCTGGCCAAACTGCATTGTTACTACACAGGCTGCAGTGTCCTTGTTATTTTGGTCACACTGCAGGGAGCACATTCAGCAATCTAAGACAGAAGGCAAAGGCAGAGAAGCTGTGTCTGGTAGTCCAAAACAGATTCTGATATTGAAAAGCAGGTAAAAGTGTAGCAAGACCAGGCTCTTTGGTTTAATTGCCAAAACCATTAACTAACTATTCCTGACTAAGCGACCAAGATCTCCGAAAGCACCTTCACTCTGCAGAACCACTTGAGGGAAAGAAGTGGACCATGGCACTAGGCGTCTCAGACTGCCCTCAGCTCCTCCTCGCTTCCCTGCCCACCTTAGTCACTCCTGAGTGGTTATCTGTACCACAGAGGAAGTGAAACACCTTTTTTATTAATACACCTTTACTAACAGTGGGATACCATTTTATGTGAATTTGAATTGTTAGAAGTTTCATTAATGTAACTACAAGAACTCAGTGGGATCACATTTTGAGCACAATTTAAAATATCTATTTCAAAAATAGCAAAAATCTAATCCTTTCAAAATGCTCAACATCGCTTGGCATCAGGGAAATAAAGATCAAAACCACGATGAGACACCACCTCACACCAGTCAGAATGGCCACAATGAACAAGTCAGGAAACGACAGACGTGGCGAGGATGCAGAAAAAGGGGAACCATCCTACACCGTTGGTGGGAACGCAAGCTGGTGTAGCCACTCTAGAAAACAGTATGGAGGTTCCTCTAAAAGTTGAAAATAGAGCTACCCTACAATCTAGCAATTGCACTACTGGGAATTTGCCTTAAAGATACAAAACGTAATGATCCAAAGGAGCACGTGCACCCAATGTTTATAGCAGCAATGTCCACAACAGCCAAAGTATGGAAAGAGCCCAGATGTCCATCGACAGATGAAAATGTGATATATATTTGTACAGTGGAATACTAGTCAGCCATCAAAAAGAATGAAATCTTGCCATTTGCAACAACATGGATGGAACTAGAGGGTATTATACAAAGCGAAATATGTCAAAGAAAGATTATATTATCTCACTCCCATATAGAATTGAAACAACAAAACAGATGAACATAGGGGAAGGGAGGGAAAAACAAAAGACGAAATCAGGGAGACAAACTGTAAGAGACTCTTAATCATAGGAAACAAACTGAGGGTTGCAGGATGGGAGGGGGTTAGCGGGATGGGGTAATGGGGTGATGGACATTAAGGGCACATGATGTAATGAGCACTGGGTGTTATGTAAAACTGGTGAATCAGTGAACTCTACTTCTGAAACTAATAATATACTCTATATGAATTAACTGAATTTAAGTTTAAAAAGTGCTCCAGAATTAAGGTGAAAATCACAGGGTAAAAAAACCAATCTAACCCTTCCAAAAGCTGGCAGGTTAGGACATCTATAAACCATGTTTACACTGTAGCCACATGGCTGGACCCCCCCCCCTTTTTTAAAGATTCATTTATTTGGCAGCGGGGTGGGGGGGCTTGCAGTAGAAGGCAGAGAGAGACAGAGTCTCCCAAGCAGACTCCATGCTGACCGTGGAACTGGATGCAGAGCTCTGATCTAAGTCAAAACCAAGAGTTGGACACTTAACTAACTGCGCCACCTGGGCGCCATTCACCGGACCCTTTCAGTGGCAAGCAGCAGCACCTGCCTCTTCGGTTAGCACGGGGTAGAAAACACTGCCGGTGGCACTCATCAGCCCGGCTACGAGCAATTCTGGAGAGCTCTGTGCTGGGCTCTGAATACTCAGTTTCACTTTAATTTAAAATCTTTTCACTGTCTTGTACTATCTAGTCACTCACTAAGGAGTGGCAGCAGTACTAGGACTGAGTCCCACACCCAGACTGGAGATGTCGAAGTTCTGAGTACGAACCAGGAAGGAGGTGGGGAGAGGGCCTCATGGCAAGTTCCAGGGACATCAGAGAACACTCCGGTATTGAAGGGATGCTGAAGACATAAAAAGAATGATCTCAAAGGTACACCTTTGAAGTTTATATGTATTAAAGAAACAATTCATCCTATGACTTAGAAAGGATAATGAAAAAAAAAAGTTGGCAAGGGGGACGCATGTACCGGTGAGCCAACGTGTCGTCCAGCTAAGGCGTGAAGCATTGCTGGATTCTTTGGAAGGAGGTAAAGTGAGAAGTACGGTTGTGAGCTGTGCCCCCAGCCACAGCCTAGGGCTTCTGGTAAGGACCGAGAGGCACCAGGTATGGGCATCATCTGAGGACAGCAAACGGGTCAGGACAGCCTAGTCCCTCCAGGGCCTGTAAGACACAGCTCAACCCCTTACCATCTTCTACTGCCATCCGCCCTTTCTATAGCCGGTACCCCCGGGGCAGAGGGGACTAGAGGCGGCCCTCTCACACCTGCGAGTTATCAGCCCACGAGGGGATGCCATATCTTTTCCTCACTCCTTACGGGGCAGGTGAAGGCCTGTTTTACTCAGCCCCCACTCTTAAGTCATCAGGTGAGAGAGGTGAGGGAGAATCACTCATAGAAGCTACCAGGGGCTGCCCGAAGTCCGTCTGTGACATGTCCCTTGCTGGCCACCTGCCGAGGTGGAAAGGAAAAAGAAGATGTAAGCCAATGGCTGATTTCACTGCCCAGAGCAAGAACTGGAAGTGCCAAGACAGAGTCAACTCTGTGGTATATATCCCCTAGGAAGTTCCCTTCTGCCCCCTGAGTCCCAACACCCATTTTCCACAAGGGACCCAACACATAGGTGCTTGCTGTTGAGGGCAGAAAAAAGTCCGTCACTGCTGTGGTAAAAGAACCAAGAACAAGTACTAATAAACTATGACTGACAGATGGCGTCCCACCTCCTCTCCATGATAAATGGGTGGGAAGGGGATATATAATAAAATAATCAGTCTCTCTCTGCCAACTCCAAATTTATGACATGAAAGCCTGGCCTCAACACAGAGGTAAGACTGGATTTGTAACCAGACCTTGCTGAGTTTTTTTGTTTTGTTTTGTTTTTCCAAATAAGAAAAAAAGACCAGGATGTAGGATACCTACCCCAAGAGGTTTGCTACTCAGTTCGAGGAGATTCAGCGGGGCACATTTGCAATTAATAGTCACAGAAAATAAAACTCCATGTCTGTACACTCTGTGGTGAACAGTGTTCAATAAACCAGTCATACAAATATTTATTATGTTTAAAGAATGTAATTAAAAGAAAGACAATGTTATCCCAGTTACGGATTTATGCATCCCTTCTAATTTTCATACCGAGAATTCAGAACTATAAGTATTTTGGATTTCCAAGTCTTCAGGAACACAAACCTATAATGGAATATGATACATTCTACTGCACAATCACACCCGAAGGTCCAGCTGCTGGTCACGCCAATGTTCCCAGGAGGCTACTGAAGCTCAAGTGTGGTTATGACTGCTCTGAGACTAATTTAAGGGAAAAAACACCCCAAACAACCAATTGTGTGATACGTAAATGAGAGGTGGATACACTGAGTTGCTAGTCAATGTAATCAGAGGGATTTTATTTACAAGGCCATCTGGAAATTAGCATGGATATAGGAAACCATAACTGAGGGCTGACCCCGGAAATGTTGCCCAAGTTCGACGAACAAGTCTGTCATTAACAGCATGACTGCACTTGGACAGCAGCAAGAGCCATCCTACCAAATTTAGGCTCCAAGAGAAATGATGAATGAAAGAGAAAGAATCAAGATAAATATTGTGTCCAAAGAACAGGAGAATTCAGCAAACTACTGGGTGGACAGATACATATTCCCAAGACAATGCATAAAAACACCTCAAGAAAGAACACGGAGAGAAATCCTCAAAATAAAGCACAACTTAGGGGGTTACCATCCTCTTTTATACGGTCTGCTCTGGAAGGAAGAGCCCCTGTCGGCTGTCACCCCTGAAAGACCTCAATGGATGTTAGCAACTGAAGAGATGCAAGTCAAAGGCAACACCCTCTCAAAGTTGTCAAGAAGGAGTGCTTTGGGCTTGGCACCAAGTCTGTCCCGTGATCTGAGCCCTCAGATGACAAAAGACAATAGCTGCTTTTATTTGCTTTAAATACTGTCGACAGGTGGTCTGTTCTTCCTGCACAGGTAGGGTCACATGAGAGAGTTAGGGCGACGAGGAGCAGGACGGGATGCCCATCCACCTCTGGCACCACTTTCATCATGAGGAAGGTGACTCGGGGATCAGGGAGCGAGAAGGAGACCCAGCCATGGTCTTGTTCCAAGGGAGCCATTCTGTGCTAGGAAAGCCACTAACCAGGCAACAGATGCTCCAGCCCTTCTCCCAGAATTCTGGGGGATTTGGAGCCATATTTCTTCCACTAACTTCCTGCAGGTCACTAAGTGTTGCACATTTGATACCCTTTCCCTTTCCTGAGGATCTAGGATTTTTGTTTGTTTGTTTGTTTTTAAGTATGCTCCACAATAAGCGTGGAGCCCAGTGGGGGGGTTTGAACTCACAACACTGCGATCAAGACCTGAGCTGATATCAATAGTTGGATGCTTAATTGACCAAGCTACTCAGATGGCCGAAGAACTTGGTTACTTCAGCACCAGCTCTGACATCCTTCTGTTGCTGCATTACAAGTTTTTATTGCCAATTTTCTAGTTCCTGATGCATGTGACAAGGTAGGTAGGTGGCACCTGACAATGGCAGAGAAACTGTGGCATTCCTTAGCTGATATAGAATATGAGACTTCCAAAAAATATACATTACCTGCTTAGGCTGAGCTCCCTTTGAGAGAATGTCAAGTAAGTCTGCAGAAGAGATGAAATAGAACCGCGGGAAGGCCACACGCTTGGTCTCCAGGTACTCAGCAAGGGCTTTTTCACAGAGAGAAAGCCTATGGGAATGGAAACTCTTTTGAAGCCTATCGTGCACACCCAGTTATTAAAACATCAAAAAAACTAAGCCCAGCTCCTCTCATCTGTCCACTCACCATAAAAAGCTCACTGTCTAACACAAAGCCTCACTCCTCTTTGACACCATCATCTTGCTTGTGACTAATCTATAAGTCATGCCAAGTAGGAGACAGGTACACACACACGCAGCATGGGCTGAGGCTAAACAGAGGTTAGACTTAGGTTGATCTCACTTTTTATTTTTTTTTTTAAGATTTATTTTGAGAGAGAATGAGTGAGCGAGCACAGGAGGAGAGGAAGAGGGAGAGAATGTCAGAGCACAGAGCCTCATGTGGTGCTTGATCTCCCAACCCTGAGACCATAACCTGAGGTGAAATCAAGAGCCAGACTGCTTCACCGACTGAGCCACCCAGGTGCCCCACTTGTCACTCTTCTTAATGACATTCTTACTCAGCAAGGGGAACTAGGTTCCACATCACTCATCCTGAACACAAAGTGCATTAATTAAGATGCATTTGGTTCAAGGTCTTCCTTTACCCACTGAATGCCTATAAAACACACATGGCTTCAGCTCTCTCTGGTATTCAGAGGAGTCCTAGTACTCAGAATCATTTCTGCTTTATGGTTCTTGGCAGAGATGACCCAGAGGCATAACCCCCAACCCCCCAAGATCACAAAGAAATAATTAACTTCTGGGGCTCCTGGCTGGCTCAGCCTGAAGAATGTGTGAATCCTGATCTTGGGCTCATGAGTTCAAATCCCACACTGGGTATAAAGATTACTTAATAAATAAACTTCTAAAAAAAAAGGAAATAATTAACTTCTGTGGAAATCCACCCTTTTAAAATTATGGCTAACTTTGTCTCTAGAGAACTTACAGATTAGGAAATAATTTTGCTTATGTAATATTTTTTTTATCTAGAGCTCGTTTCTACCTTGCAATAAAAAGTGATCAGAATTCTGCACACCTCTTTTTTCAGTAGCTGACTGCCCCTTTTAATCAAAAGCTAGAATATCCTAACCATCATTAGTGGTGTAGAATTCCATGTGAAATTACAAATGGCCCTTAAGGATTTCCTATGTACTAACAGGCTTTCTAACGGTAATTTCTAGTATAAGCTATACACAAAATAAACAACTGGAAATTACTAAGTGCAAACCAAGTTCTTGGAATAGAGTAGATGTTTAATAAGTATTTGCAGCATACTTCAATAAAAGAAGTGATTGATCAATCATATCAATACTCTTGATGATATTCCAGTTTTACTACTATGATAGTTCTTTTGGTCAAGAGAAATGTATTTGATTTACATTATATGCACACCATCTACTATGTCCAAGGCAACTAGACAACTCTAAGCAAAACTGTAAAGTAATTTAATCCAGGTCTATCTATAATAACACGATGTTAGATACTGTAAGATACTTGAAAGCAATCTCATAAAATTATAACAAATTGATCACTTTATAGTTTTATTCTTACCTGTACTGTAAATCTTTAAGTTTTTCATAGAGATTAGGTTTGCATGTTGCTTCTAGAACATTCTTTATTTTAGCTGTCTTCAACATTAACTCCTGTATGAAAGTATAAGATGGAACCACTGGTATTAGAAATTACTTTTCTCAATTTTTCATCCATTTGGGGCATTTAAAAATGAGGAACAAACTCTGAGAAAGTAAGGTTAAAGAGACTTCTAACACCATACCTATTCATTTCTGCTTTTAAACTTTTAAATGAAGATCAAAAACAAAGTGTAATCACAGTTTTTATCAAAATAAATTCCATGGGCATTCCCACAATTCTGGGTCCAAATGAACAAAAAGAATAAGGAGGAGAACCCAGAATCTTAAACTGGACATTCACATATGAAAAGGGGATGAGCACTGAACAGCCCATTCTTTCTTCCTTTAAAGTTAAAATAGTATTCCTCTGGGAATTCTTCTTTAGAAGAGAAAAAAATAGTTATTTCTCATTTCTATATAAAGAGGTATACCCATTATTCTTTGCTGAAAGTCTTTCAAATCATTCATCATGATCATATATGCATCTCTGGGTCTTTTCTTTGGCCCTTATAAAATCAACAAACAAGTAACTAATAGTATCATTACTGGCATCCGCTGCGCATTTACTTCACGAAGATTAATGTTATATCGCACCTTACTGCAGGGCTTAAGGGAAGTATCAGGCTTGCTGCTGCTTTTTGTATGGCCAGAAACTAAAAACGGTTCTTACATTTTTAATTGGTCGAAAAAAGTCAAAAGCAGCTTAATACTCTCTCTCACATGAAAATTCTAAGGAACTCAAGTTTCCGTGTTGATAAATAAAGTTTTACTGGCGCATAGCCACACCCATTTGTTTACGTAGCATCTGTTTTCTTTCACACTACAATGGCAGCGTTGAGTAGTTGTGACAGAAACCATACACAACCGCAAAGCCTAGAACACTTACTATACAAGCCTTCACAAGAGCTTCCTGCTCTTCCTAAAAGGCAACCATGTATTTTTATAAATATGATACCCCAAATCATGGTTCTTCACAAGATTTTCAGATTGTTTAGAAAATTCTGCTAGCCTGATGATTCACAGACCTGTACCCCTCGGGCAAAGAATAAAAATAAAATTAAAAAAAAAAAAGAAAAGAAAACTCTGCTAGGATACAAAACAGTATCTTCTATTAACCTTAAATTCAGCATCTACTCCGTCAAATCTTCTAGCATCTTTCACAAGCTGGATTCGAATGTCTTCTGAACAAAGAAAGATGCTTTCCAGGTGAGACCAAGTTCGCTGGACTTCCATCCAAGTGAAGATGACCACGTCTGCTATGTTTAATTTATTTTGCCAGCTTAACACTTGCTCAATAAAATACTCCACATACTTGCTCTGAAGCAGACTCTGCAATTGAACCTAAGAGAAAGACAAAGAATTTTAAGTAATAGGTCAGTTGGTAAGTAGACTGCAAGTACCATGAGGGAAGGACCATACTTCTTCTGTTGATTCCTGGATTCCTAGAATCTAGCATGCAGTACCTGGAACAGGCATTCAGTATTGGCTACATACATCAACTAATGGCATTAAATACTCATATTGACATGTTTTCAAAAAAAAAAATTACGGGCAACAGCTTTTCCTGTGTCTTCTATAAGAAGACCATGTATCTCTTCGTAGGCAGAAAAAAAATACTGTGCTCCAGAGTACAGCTTTAAGAATTAAATTTTATTCCTTCCTCTTGTCTCATTCTCTCCTTGGGGTCCCTCCCTATTAAACATTGCAAGGTTATAAATACTTTTTCCCCAATACTGAAAATAAGAAAGCAACTTCTCTGCAGCTTCCTAAGCCCTTGGCTTCCATTTTCCTCCCTTCTTGGTCGACTACCAAACATGGATGCCAAGCAGTCTGGTGAGCACTTCTCTCCATTCTCTGACATTGAAATCTCAGAAAGTCACTGAGTAGAAAGGACTCTTTTCCTTCTCTTTCACCTCTAACTACTTAGTACGTTTGACTCGTCTCCCCCAGAAACAATTTTATTAAGCTATTACTGACATGGTACATGAAGTTTAAAGTGTACCCAGTGGTACTGTGATACATACATATATTGTAAAATGGTAACCACAACAGGTTCCTTAATTTCTCCATTCCTCATGGAATAACCTTCTTTGGGGTGTGGTAATAAGTTTTATTCTTCTCATAACTTTCCAGTAGACAATACAGTATTATTGACTGTAGTCACCACTATATACTTTACATCCCCAGGACCTACTTAGCTTATACCTGGAAATGTGTGTCCTTTGACCAATGTCTCCACATTTCCTCACTCCCCAGCCCCTGACAAGCACTGCTCTCCCCAGTGCCCCAAACACTCGTCTCTGATTGCCATTCTTTACTGACTTACCAGCCCAACTCACAACGCTCTCCTCCCCAACACAAAGCCTCTCTGTCACTTCTTAGACCCCT
The DNA here is from genome assembly GCA_002007465.1 of Ailurus styani. Classification (NCBI taxonomy): domain Eukaryota; kingdom Metazoa; phylum Chordata; class Mammalia; order Carnivora; family Ailuridae; genus Ailurus; species Ailurus styani. Next base: position 2,015,623 of record LNAC01000234.1, read on the forward strand.
TGGAGCCCCACCATCTGTCTCCCTGCGCAAGCCCAAGTTCCTTGAGAGTATGTGTTCCTACCTTTTGTTCCCAAATGGTACCATGCCCAGAGTCTGGGACAAGTAGATTCCCAATGAATGAATAAATACTGAGTACCGGAACTTAGAAAAAGCCTAAAACTGCCATCTAAAAGAAAAAATCTGTAATCAAAACACCCATCTTACTTGGTTGTGCTCTAGAGTCTCAAAAAGTTGTTCATCGGATTTTAGTAATGGAATGCCAGTCCGGTAGTGAACTTCGTAAGAGAACTCCATGGAAGCCCAGGTCTGACTGATTTCAATAATAGCCTAGACATAAACAGCAGTTAAGTATGTGCACAGAAGTTTAATTTACAACGAACATCTAGGCTAGCAACTGAAATTAAAACAAAAAACAAAAAACTTCTTTAATTCTCAAAAAAAATGTTATCCAATATTATTGGCCTCATTATTTTCTTGCAAATAATTCATGGTGATGAGGTTCAGAGAATGCATTCCAACTCACAAAACAAGCATGACTCTATAATCAAATTTCTGTTGGATCTGAGTTTTACACCCTTCACTGAAACAGAATGCCGGAGCAGAAAGGGACTCCGAAAATTATCTAAAGGTTTAACAGAGATTGTGTACACATCAGCCAGCAGGAGCCAGGTTGTGCTTGGAGTACATGAATGTGAACTAAGGTGAGTCAGTTACCACATTGTACCTTAGTTTCCTCATCTGTAAGACAGGGCCAAGAGTATTACCAACCTCAGAATCAAATGTAATATAAAGCACTTAGAGCAGTGCTTGCAATAAAATAAATGACATGGAGTATTTTCTGCTATCACCAGCACCCTCACCACCAGCGCCTGCCAGCACCACCCACTGGGCCGACCCTCCTGTTTTATGTGTGTACTGTGGCTTAGAAGAATTCAGTTTCCTGCCCAAGTCACTCACACACACACACTAGCAGCAGAGAAGAAAATGGGCCTCAGGTGTCCACACACCCGTGGCACGGGTACTTTTGAGTCTCAGTGGCTACTGCACAGAACTAGTTCAACGTAACAAGGAACAGCCCCAAGACACCACCTTTTCTGTCCCCAGCTCCTTCACTGCTTGATCCACGATGCTTCGGACAGCGTCTTCCACTTGGTGTAACTGCAATGCTAACAAATCTGCCAAAGTTGTGGCTTCGTTGATAGAAAATCTGACCTAATTAGGAAGAGGAAAGGGCAGAATTTACATTACTTGTGTAGTAATGGTTCCTGTGCCTAATGGCCAGAAGGCTGAATCACAGCTAAATATATTCAGGTCAGGTGCTGAGCACACCTCTGGTTCTGGAAGGTGGGGACGATTGAAGACACTGCTTTTTAACTCAGTTACTGAGGCATCACCCACCAGAAGCTAGGGCCGAGGTTCAGGCCATGTTCACACTCCACTACTTTCTTTTGTTTCATATCCTTCCCTTGTCAGCTCATTTCTTACGTCTTTGCTCACAAAACCCATTTTTAAAGAGAATCACAGTGTTCATTTATTTTAATTTGGTTGAAATCCCAGGAATCAGAGAGTAGCTCATTTGTCTTTTCTTCCTCAAGTACTCTATTCACTGGACATAATTCCCAGTTGCTTCCGTGATTTAACTTAGTTTTCTCACTAATTTAATCTGAGGTCCTTGGCAAAAAAAAAAAATCTCTTACTCATAGTGTCATTATTCATATTTCCCATGTGACAAAGTACTTCGCATTTATTTCCTCATCATCTTGTTGACTGCTGCCCCTCCCCACCACGACCCCAGTATTTGCTGAGAAGCTCTCTGCTCTTCCTAAGTGCTCAAACCCAACCACGCCCCTCACCCACGAAGAGCGGACCCTGCCCCGGTGGTTACAGGAGAGCCCCTTCCTCTCCTGCGGCTGCTAACACCCAGTCCCCGCTTCTCGGTAGCTGCAGCCCCTCTGGCTCTCCCCAGCCTCTGACTATGGTTCTTCGCGGCCATGCTGTGCTCGACACAGGGCTTTAACCTCATCTCGCCCGATCCTTACGAGATTCCTCTGATGTATGAGGGCCCACGGCAACCTCCCACTGCAGTAATAAAAAACAAAACTCAAAGTAGGGAGGGGTTAAGTGTCTTGTTTGAGGTTACAGAGTCAGTAAAAGACCAAAGGAGGGCGTCTTAGTTCAGGCTGCTGTACGAGAGTGCCATCGACGGGGTGGTTTAAACAATGAACATTTATTTACTTGCTCACTGTTCCAGAGGCTGGGAGTCCAGCACCAGAGTGCCAGCGTGGGCGGGGTCCCGGTGAAGGCTCTCTTGGTTTACGGATGTCTGTCTTCTTGCTGGACCCTCACATGGCTGAGGGTAGAAATTTCCAGTCTTCCATCTGGTTCTAATGGCACTAATCCCATTCATGAGAGCTCTACCCTCCTAAGCTAATTATCTCCCCAAAGCCCCACCTCCAAATGACATCACACTAGAGATTTAGGCTTCAGTGTATGAATTGGGGTGGGGACTGGGGTGGGATGGGTTGGGGGATGTCACTTCGTCCACAGCAGGGGCTGAAGGAGGATCTTTGCATGATCAGTCTGTTGGTTCTATCTTGAGGAGCTCGCGCTTCCCTCCGTTTGACTTGAAGTCTTCTCACAAATCCCACTTCATCCCAGATGAATAAGGTAAACCAAGGAATAACACTTCATAGTCACAAAAATATTCAACTAACAAGACCCAGGAAACTGACCCCAATGGCCTTCATCAGTTGGTGCCAATGCCTCTCTCTGAGCGCAGGGCTCTGTAACTCCATGACTGCTCTCAGGGAGGCCGCCATGTCCTTCACCATGCTTTCCAGGCCTGCATAAGCATCCCATACACGGACTTCCTTGTCTAATGACCAGATTTCCTAAAATTAAAAAAAAAAATCCCCAGATATATTAGTACATTCCATAATTTGTGTTCCAAGAAAAGAATAAATCTATCTTTCCCTGGATTACAAAAGAGTAGAAGCATTTAAGCCCCTTGGTTAAGGACTAAAGCCAGAGAAATAGAAAAGGATCCACTCATCTGTCTGTCATGAGTCCTCTGCATACAAGCCATTTGGAGACACTGGTTTCTTATTCAAAGGCTCTCACCGGGTGTCCCATGAGGAAACCTCATGAGTTGAGGCAAACATGTTCTGAGAAAAAAGCAGAGCCCTGCCACTTTTTAGCTGCCTTTCACTTCTGTGCATTTTGGCTTTATCCGAAGAGGTTCTACCCTCTTCAGAGGGCATATGATTAGATATCAAAGCACTATATTCAAATCAGCTCTGTTCTGTATATACTGAGCCCCCTTGGGATAGGATAATAGTCCACAAGAACAAAGATCACAGTATTCCATATATGTTCCCAAGGGGCATGCTATTTTCAATTAGTTGCCCCAAATCCCAGAATCAAAAGCTGTCTTTTAATACAAAATAATGTTTGCCAAGGAAAGAATTCAAAAGTTTTCGTAAGCCTAACCTCTCAGCCCTGGTACTTTAAATCTTAACATCCTCGATACTGGATATCCAAAGGAAGTTCAAGATCATAGCTGCCACTCATCAATCCACTTGCCCTAATGTGCTTTCATTCACAAAAAGGCAGGCTTGATTAGAAATGCAACTGGCTCAGGGTTAAAAAAAAAAAAAAAAGAAAGTACCGTCTCCTATCATCCTGTTTGAAGTAAATAAGGACACGCAGCCCAACATACCAGATCCTCGGTTAGGCAGGCTGGAAGGAGGTGGGGCTGAGAAAGAGAAATGGTTGTAATCGACAGTTATGGAACTTGCCTTGGCAAACCTTCTGAGTTCTACATCCATCTGTTCCACATTAATCTGTCTCCACTGGGTTTTAGTCCAATTATCAATGCTTCTCTGAAAACGCACAAGCAGATAAAAGTGTCAACAACATTTGGTGAAAGCAAGTCTCCACAGCAAAATATATAAACTGATGATACACAGTGATTTCATCATCCAGTGAAAAGTCAATTATTTAAGTATTAACTGCACTTGTCAAAACTTCCCTATCAGCAAAACAAAAAAGTTGTCAGGACATGTCAAACTTAAGGTGAAAACATTATGATATATTAATTTCCAGTAGCAGTGACAAATTCCATTTACATACTATCATTATCATTTAATCCTGAGTACTCTGAATTGATAAGTGTATTACCATTAAATACCAGGTTTTAAAATTCTGCATGTAACACAAAATGAGCTTCCATAAGACAGTCTTCATCCATTATCGACAAAATGCTCGTTTACTTCTTGACCATGTTCTATGTCCCTTAATACATTTCTATAAGGCTTTCAACTAACTTCAAAGAAAATTAGGTATAATATGTGTAGCAATATACCTGGTTCCCCAGAACTTACTTTTACACTTAAGTTTGGGGCTTAATTAACAACATGCAAATTAACTTCAGTCAGGTCTGTTACATATGCACATACATGTAGGTAGGACTGTATGCATGAATTTGCACGCAAAGGTCACCATGTACATGTAGTTTATACTTATGTATTGTTTTCATTTACATCCTACATAATCTCTGAAAAGAATCTGAAGCAGTCGACTCATTATACAGTTTCATTCAGATCCAAAAAGAAAACAACTGAGATTTTGAAGAATCTTCTCAAAGGGATAGACAAATTCTAATTTGGGGGGTAGGGGACTATAATGCCCACAGATTTGAAGACATTATAAAACCCCCATGGACTGAGATACTAAAAATTGCCTACTTATACAAAAGAACTATTAAACAAACAAACAAAAAACGGCAGTGTCTTACTGTAACGTAAGTAATGACATCCCAGAGGCCCTTGAGCAATTTTATTTCTTTGCGACACTGCTTCATCTGTTTGTACTCGGGAAGAGCCACTTCAAAAAGGTGGGTAGATTCTTGCATCTGTAACATTTCTTCTTCCAATGCCTCAAGCTCTTGATTTGCCTGAGGAGAAAACACACACACATACATGCACCTCAACACCCTTCACACCCAGTGAACAGCCAGAGAAAGAGAAGCTACACGGCTCTGTGAACCTCTGGTAGGTCCACATTTGCAAACTCCATTTTAAAATGAAAATCAAGGGGTGCCTAGGTGGCTCAGTGGGTTAAGCCTCTGCCTTCAGCTCAGGTCATGATCTCAGGGTCCTGGGATCGAGGCCCGCATCGGGCTCTCCGCTCAGCGGGGAGCCTGCTTCCTCCTCTCTCTCTGCCTGCCTCTCTGCCTCCTTGTGATCCGTCAAATAAATAAATAAAATCTTTTAAAAAAGTAAAAAAATAAATGAAATGAAAATGAAAAGAACCCGGTAGTGTAATTATTGGTCAACGGCAGGGTTCTGATGAGCAAACTCACGGCTACTCAACAACTGAGAGGAGACTCGTCATCAACACCATCAGCACCATGTCAGCAATCATGCCCGCACCCACACTTCAGCAAATGTGCTCTGGCCTCAGATGTCTCTGAAAACCACCTTCCCGATTCTCACTGTACAGCTGGAGACTCGAGTCTGGGGAGCCAACAATGAGGCTCTAGAGCTTCCACTGAAGAAGCAACCACTTCTTTAAAAAATGTTTCAGATCTAAGAAATATCTAGAGATCACCAATAGCACGAAATGTACTGAAGAGGATTCAGGAAATAAAACCCTGGAGCTAAAGAGGGCAGAAGAGAAAGTTCACTGTACGATGATCTTTCCCACAACTGGTCTACCATCCCGTCCATGGAGGATACTCTGTGTTATGCCAAATATAAGTGGAGTCATTTTTTTTCTTTCTTGATAAGCCAACTCTTTATTTTAGTTTTTATGAACACAGGAGCGTATTCACAAGGCCAAAGTTACAGGAGGACGGAGGAGCCTGTGGGGCAGAAGCAGCTGGTTCTCTCTCCAGTTCTTCTGGGCGTCATTTCTCGAACTCTCGATTCTGTGCACAGGCCGCTCCTTCGTCATTTATCAAGTTGAGACACTACACTAGGTTACTGGCTTTGCCAAAAAAAGAAAAAAAGGACTTGACTTCATTTTTCCACTTTATGTTTTCTCCCATCCTCCTCTCAATACCCAACTATTACTTTAGTTCTTCTGGTTTTTTTTTAATTTAAATACCCGTACTTAATCCTTTTTGCTTCATCAGTTTTCAAGTGTCCTGATTTCCTACTATGTCAAGAAGAGTATCAGCACTTTTGTCTTCTTTCATTATAGGAGTTACGGATTTCATTTTTATAAATTACACCTTTAATAAAGGAGAACCACAATTCTCTTAGCTTTACCCATTTTCTGTGATGAAAAATCCCATGCACATCAAAGGGAACCATCCAGCTTAGGACTATGTTATCAGTCACTTCTAATGGACTCCTCAGTTTTATTCCCCTCCTTCCCACTACAGAATTAACCACCTAATTTTTATTTAATATTCTCGATTTTTTTACTACCTATGCATGCACAGCTAAATGCTAAAATGTCAAAGTTTATTTCTGAAGTTTATGTGAATAATTTTATACTCTATATTAAGACATTTCAATTCATCTTTATTCTTGAGGCATATTTATATATATTCATGAGACTGTGCAAAATTCATTGATTTCTACTACTGTGTAAGCACTACCTTGCATAAATACTGCATTTAACTTATTACCTTGTAAGGATACCGCAATTACTGTTTTCTGCTTCTGATGGTCATTTAGGCTCCCTGGGTAACCAGTCCTCACGCTCCCAAACATCTCCCTGTCCCCTGGTGTGAAATGTTCCGTTTGCCCCCACGGCAGCACAGGCTTCTATGCGTGCCACTGCTTTCCACCCTCGATTCAGCTCCTCCATTGCTTTCCCTGCCCTTTAGGAGCTACCTCTTCTTTTCCAGGGAGCTCAGCAATACATTTCAGGTTGCACATCTGTGCATGTGTTTCGTCATCTGGTTGACCGAAGGATTTTTCGAATTGTCTAGGGCACTGCACTCCCCAAAGTCAACAGCCCTTCTGGTCAGCATTTTTTCCATTACTCATACTGAGTCATTCCTAAATATACACACCTAGTTATGTTAATTCAAGTGTGTCCTATGTCTTTGGCTTTGAGGAAACAAAAGCACGTAATCTAAGTTTACCAAGGAATGAGTTATAAAGGAGAGATTCACCATCGAGAGATTCCCTTTGATTCTGGAGGGTCAAAGGCTTCTGCCTGGTGGAGTGAGGTGCCTTGAGTACTAGAGACTACCACACCCGCCCAGAACCAGCATATACACGCCTCTAGATGAAGCTGCTTAGGTGGGCATTAGATGTGCACACACACACACACACACACACACACACACACACTCACACACACACACACACACACAAATGACTTCAAAATAAAGGTAACCCAGCCCTACTATATTCAAAACATCCCTTGACAATCCTGTAGGTACCAAGATAAATACCTCTTGACTTTTAAATATTTAACTCTGCCGTTACATTACAGCACACAAAAGGTAGCATTCAATAAATAACAGTAGCAAATGTTTACATACAGCACATTGGTTAGTCAAGTAAAAATGGCTCCCCTTCCACAATCTGTTCAGACCACCTGCAATTTAGACAGTAGACAGAAACTTTAAAAACCCCACAACTCTATTAGCATATTCTAACCCACCTTGCATACATTAACAAGTTTCCTACAGCCAAGTGCAGGAGGAGATCTTGTGCTCCAGAATGGTGCTTTCTGAAAGGGGGTAAAGCAGGTAAAACTAAATTCAAGCCAGAATGTGGACAGGGAGGTATAAGCTGTGAGTCCACTCTAAGTTTTCTACCAGGCTAAGGAGTCTAGCCTCTCTCCAGTATGGAGTCGAAACAGCATGGCAGCCTCCATGAAGATCTCAGAAAGCTTCGCCACTCCTGAATCTAAATTTCACCACCATTGCTCATTTTGGCTGCTAAGTTAAGAATTCCTAAAGAAACCAAAGTGTTATTTTTCTAAGAATCTTTTAAAACATTATTTTCAAGCCTCATGTGAACTACTCACCATTTTGGGTTATTTGCCCATTATGTTTGTTCTTATAGTCAACTCTAACGAAGCTGTTTATTAGAAACTAGGACTGTAGGACTCCATAGTATTTGTATCCCGAGTTAAGTTATGGGGTTTCTTTATGATGGTTAAAAGTCGCTAGCAAGTATCACAGGGCTAACAATTAATAGAGGATGAAATTCCTGATTAAAAAAAATTTGGACAGCTAGAATTTTAATACTATTTTGTTACTGTGTAATCCCCAACATCACTCAATTACACCTGATGGTTTCTTTATCTGAAAAGAGGAGCTGTATCATAGAGATATTTTAAGAACCATATTTAAGCAATATGGTTAAAGTTCTTGACACATTTACATAGTAAGCACTTTAAAAATAGTTATTTTCATTAGCATGATCCCTTTGATAATGACGGTGGTTTTGAGAGTCATAATTTAAAACACTATTGGGGTGAATGGTTCATAACCTGGTTTGTAAGAGTTAATTCTCGACTGCTATAACTAACTGCTATAACTAAGGCAAAATATCTCAGTAAGTCACTGTCTAATCTGACTTTCTACAAGGGCTATGAAGCAAAAAAACGATTGAGATCAGCATTACCTTATCAAGCACCGTGTAGGGATTTTCTGCATTAAAACCAAGAGGAGCGCAGAGTCTGAATCTCTCTCTGAACTCGGCCTGCTTCTGCTGATGAGGGCAGAAAAAACTGAAGGTGAATCTCAAACAATAGCTTCAGTTACCCTTGTAAAAAATCTCTCCCTAAAACAAAAATAAAACCAACGTAACACCCACAAAACTTGGTAGTTCGCTTACATCGAAGGAAGTACATTTTTTCCTTATGAGGGTGACTTCTGCATTCTGGAGAGGAGAGACGGCATGTCTGACAGTTACTGCAATCTTTTTGGTAGTTTCCCATCTTTCAGGTAATTCCTACGGAAACAAAGGTAGAGATGGGAAAATACTTCAGTACCTGAATTAAATGAACTCCACAGGATTCAATTATTCCAGCTCCTATACATTAACCCATGACATCTTCACATTCTTCTGGAACAGAAGGACTTTATCCCCAGAAAGATGCCCGCGGCTAACAGCTCCGAGCCAGGCTGACCCCCCTGGCACCACGGGTTTCCTACCTTCCAACCATAAGCCAGAGTTGTCCTCTGGTGTAAGATCTATCTCAGGATACAGGAAATCTTTTCCAAATACACACCAATTTCCAAACTGTTTTGGTGTTAAGGCAATAAAATTCAAGGGCTCCGGAAAGGACGTCCCTGCTGTCTAACACGTGGAAATGGGAGCCAGGTTTAGCAATTTAGCAAGGGAAGAAAGATGCTTTGAATCTGGTGGGGCACAGAGGAAAGCATGGAGTTAATCTCATCCTGCCTTCTTCTCTAGCTTCCAAAGCTCTGTGTGTACTCTGTCTTGATGGAGAGTTCGAGCATTTAGGTCAGGTTCATTGCTACTAACCAGGATTTCTGAAGTGAAGAGAGGTCATGGGAAGGGAAGGTTAATTTCTACTTGATGCAGGACAAAAGCAGCAATAAATAGTTCAGGTAGCAACTCAGCTCTGCACTGCCTGACTACAATGCAAAGAGGACAACAGCAAATTATTTTCTTTGAAGAGCCGTTGTGCGTACATGCTGTCGAAAAGCATTCCTTGTGCCCAGACGAACAGAGCATTGTTTCTCTGGGTGATCTCCCTAGGACACTGAAATTGTTCTGTCACACAAAACCACCCACAGTGAGGGGACCGTACTTGTGTAGCTCAAGTGCAAAAACAAAGGTTCTAAAGACTATTTTTGTAAGCCTCAGTAAATATTTGATGAATGATTGAGTAGCTGCCAATCATGAAGAGTACGCCATGCTAAGTGTCAACTGTATCTGTGCGGGGATGGAGTACCGGAAAGATAAAATGTGTTCTTCCACTTAAATTGTTCTGCAATCTGTCAGAGTCAATGAGAGGCGCCTAAGAACTACTCTGAGGGACAGAATGCTCAGAAGGTGACATTCCTGACGGAATTACCGAAACAGACCAGAGACCAAGAGACCTGGGCTTTAAACCTCCTTGTCTGTCATCTTCTTCTACCCTTCTCATCCAAACTGCACACCCTCCTCTTTGCAGTCTCACTTCACCTTTCCAATTGACCTTGTGGGAACCTAACCGTCACCTGGAGTCCCTTTGGGAGTAACGGGTACAAAGATCACACCCCTGGGGCGCCTGGGTGGCTCAGTGGGTTAAAGCCTCTGCCTTCGGCTCAGGTCATGATCTCAGGGTCCTGGGATGGAGGCCCGCATCGGGCTCTCTGCTCAGCGGGGAGCCTGCTTCCTCCTCTCTCTCTCTCTCTCTCTCTCTCTCTCTCTCTGCCTGCCTCTCTGCCTACTTGTAATCTCTCTCTCTCTGTCACATAAATAAATAAACTCTTTAAAAAAAAAAAAAAAGATCACACCCCTGCGCTTAGGCCCCTTAACCCTCACTGACTACAGTAAACCTGCTGTTACCTGCTTCTCATTTAGGGATTCCAAATAAGCTTCCACTTGATACAAATAGATGTTCCTTGAAAACCAGAAGATCAGATGATCTCCAAAGGTTAAATGATAGCATTCCCCCAAAGAGGTAGCACTGAAACTGTGGCTCAAAGTAAAGACCAGGTTCCAACAGGCAGAAATGAGGGCAAGATCCTTGAGATCCTGCAAGGTAAGATGACCTTGGGGTGCGGGCTGGGAGCAGAAGCGTGCTCAGAGGGAGGTACTCAGGGGCTACATGCCATCTGTGAAGGTCTCTTAACAACGAGGGACTGGACACAAATCTATACATTGAAGTCTAATCCTGCTTCCAGACTGTACTGTAGAGAGCGAGTGAGGACACAGCCCCTCAGAGGGGCTTCTAAGCACAGAACCCAGCATGAGCAAGTATTTGAGAAACGTTGTAACTGCTAACTGTTAATGATTATGCAGAAGAAACAGTAACTATCACAAACTGCTTTAATTAAAATAAAATTGGGGCACTGGTAGCCTCCACGTGAAATGTGTATTGCCTTTGAGTCTTATTTTTTCTCTTGACTAGCCTGAATTACTGACGGAGGCAGACACATAGCTAGAAGTGTGGCCCACTTTCGAAATATTAAAAAAGCCTAACGCTTTCAATAATTCATTAACCCCAAGGAGCCAAACTCTTATGTGCAAATTCTAGAAGGCATAGCTAAAATCCCTGATATCCATGACCTGTGTTATGACAGGTTTCTCTAATTTAAGGTCCAAGATCTGGCTCAAAGAACATCCAAAGCTTTCTAAAAACAAATATTTACATTGTGCCCCATACTATTTCATCTCCATTCTTGTTATGTATCTATGTATCCCCATCTCATCACCGTGTCTAAGTGGATTTCAGTTCTAAGCACAGTTTTATAAAGAGAACTTAGTAATTCATCTGTATTAATTCTTCATAGTCTCTAGAGTCAAAAGACAGAACCTGTAAATACACTGTTGCGTTTCATCCTCACAGAACAAAACCAGAGATATAAAAGACAGCAGCTGCTGTGAAAAGTTTGGCAACTTAGAATCACTCCAAGACCCTACATTTCACTTCTGTGTTACAGAAGAAATTTAAAACTGATACAAAAGCAAGCAAACAAGCAAGAAAAAGAAACAGGTACCCAAATAAATACCTGCGTACCCACGCTCATAGCAGCATTATTCACAAATGCCGAAAGATAGCAACAACCCACATGTCCAAATGTCCATCAGTGGATCAAAGGCTTAACAAGTTGTGGTCAATGCAAACACAATGAGCCAGTGTTCAGACACGAGATGAGTGTGGCACTCACATGCCGCAAGGCCAGTGAAGCTCCAAGATACCCGGCCAAGTGAAAGAAGCCAGACACAAAATACCCCAGATTGGACAATTCCATTTACGTGCAGTATCCAGAGTAAGAAAACACACAGACACGGGCAAAGACTGGCGGCAGCAAGGACCAGGGGCTGGGAGGGAGCGGGGAGGAATGGGGAAGGATGGCTAGTGGGTGCGGAGGTGCTCTTCGGAGTGACGGACATGTTTTGAGATTAGAGGTGGTGGTTACACAGTATTACATCTGTACTAAACGCCATGCACTTTCAAAGGATTACTTTCATGGTATGTGAACTGTGAATTTCACCCCAACGAAGAAGTGGGAAGCTGGAGACCATACCCATTTTAGAAGTGAGGCATTGGGAGAGAGATTTTACTCGAGAGGAAGCACGCTCTGAGACAAGCAAATGGGATGGCCTCATACAGTACTTGAGCTCCAGGCTCGAATCACTGAACTAGAATTTAATACAAGGTTTTTTTTTAATGAATGTGTCCACTGCGCACACTTGCCAAGTTAAATGTAAGCCCCTGCTGGACCCTGGTGGATAATGGAAATGCATGATCTATACATCTTCAAAACAGGCCTGTGAGGAGAAGCTTGGCTGTGAGATTTTGATTCATGGTTTCAGTTCTAACTAAACAGACTCTGCTTGTCACTGGGCACAGAGCAGCCGCCAACTCTTTCTAGAGCACAGAAACAGGAGGACGACCCAGAACTCCTATTTAGAAGAGAGTGATTTCTCCATTACTTGGGCTTTCTTTATTCTTTATTAAAATATCCACGATGTTTCTGAAAACTAGGACACTTCTCAACTGAGAGGCAGCTTTCGACGAAAGAGAACAGGGATGTGTTTCACGTCTGGGAGGAACGGTCAGGGAACTCCAAGGAGCAGCTCCGAGGCCGTTTGCTAAATACCTCCTAACAAGAAGGCAGTGGGCACAGCAGTTGAGATGGAATATCCTGGCATGAAACATGCCTAGATTCATGCAGGCCAGACTGACGACTTGTGTGACCTTGAAAAACGTATTACATCTCTTTAAGTTTCAGATTCCTAACCTGCAGAATGCCAATAGTTGTCTCCAGTGCAGGTTGTTCTAGAACGTCCTTAGTGAGGGCATGTGAAGAACTTGGCTATAGGAGGTGCCCAGTGTATGTTAATTACGGGTATTTTTTCATGACACTTACCTCCAGCTGAATATAGACTTGCTCAGGCATCTTCTGGCCGTAGTTTTCCAAGAGTACGATTGTTTGTTTTAGTGGTTCAAAGAGTCCGTCTGTAGTTCTCTGTCGGCTTCTTAGTGCCAGAAGATGCCCCATGATACCAACTAAACCATCGTGATCACCCTCACTTAAATCTCTCTGAAGTCCAGCATCTGTCTCCTTTAGAAATTCTTGGAGCTCATTCAGACTAGTACGTACATATACACACACACACACATATACGTACACAAATACACGCAAACCCAAAGAAAACTCATTAAAACCTTTAGAAGGAGAAGACTTCTGATAGTCAACAATGAAAGTAAGATTCTATTTAAACATCACTCTTTATCTCTGCTAAAAAACTGGCAGTTTTGATGTTCTTAAAACTTATGTCTCAGGCGCTTGGGTGGCTCAGTGGATTAAGTCTCTGCCTTCAGCTCAGGTCATGATCTCAGGGTCCTGGGATTGAGGCCCACATCAGGCTCTCTGCTCGGTGGGGAGCCTGCTTCCTCCTCTCTCTGCCTGCCTCTTTTCCTGCTTGTGATCTCTCTCTCTCTCTGTGTCAAATAAATAAATAAAATCTTAATAAAATAAATTTTAAAAATTCCTCTTAAAAAAAAAACAAACATATGTCTCAGCTTTAGAGAGCAGTCAGGTGTTAAAAGCTATAATTCCAAATCCCAAAAGCATAGAAGGCTACCTGTCTATGACAAATCTCAAGAGATGCTCCTGAAACAACCAGCTCCATTTCTTAATGATGTTCAGCAAGCTCACTTTGAAAGGCTTCATGTCCACCTTGAACCAACCATCAAACACTCTGAAGTCCTCAAATTTGCTCATCTGAACATACAAAGCTTCGTAAATGTCAATCTATAATTAGGAAAAAAAAAAAGAAGTCCCTGAACGGTTCAATGAGACAGGAGAAACTACAGTGAATGCCGAGGGTTTTCCTTGCCTGCTCTTTGAACTGTTGGAGAGTTGGCGGTCGTTCGGGGACTTCTTCGGGCGCGTGAGCATCCATTTCCTCAGATGACCCCGCCTGGCCATACAGGAGGAAATGCTTCATACACTCAGCTTGGTCATCAACCCAGAGGTAAGCGTGCGTGTCCAGGGTGTTTCTGAAGTCCAGGACTTTGCTGATGACATCTGCCACTCTCTTCATGATCTCCTGCCTGACCTCTACCAGGCCCAACATATTCTCCATGTCATCCTAAATGAGAGGAAGAGCAAGCGTTCGTGAGAACCCACCTCGCTCTGTCAATCCCAAGCAAGGTAACACCACCCGTGGCCATCTGTCAAAGGGAGAATAGTCGGTGAAATCAGAAACTGTGTTGTTCTTTTCCCTGCTTCTCCTTTCCATGGGCTCCCCATTACCTCCAGCTATGTTTCAATCGTTAATATCAAAGGTCACACGCCTCGCTTTTTCGAAGGCAATACCTGATAAGTCGCCATCTCCAGATGTGTGGCCACTCGCTCCATCTGGGCAGACACCCTGCAACTGCCACCGAGCATTCCTTCTACGAGACTGTAGAAGCCGTCCCCCGCCCCTCTTTCTAGAGAAGGCCTGAAGAGAATTTCAGGGGGCATTAAGATCATCTGCACTTGAAAAAATGGCACAGCTTTCAGCTGTTTCTCCGTGTTCATCAGAAAGAAGTCTAAGTCATGCATGATGGCTTGAAAAAAGCCTTCTACCACCATGTCATCGATGAACTCCACATAAATCTTCCAGGTATCCAGACAAGGATGGGCTTTGAAGAGCTTCCTATTTTCCTAAAACATAAATAGTGACAGAGGGGTACCAACTATAGTGAGTACAAAAATGAAAGCTTTCCACTGAAATGTTTCTTTAAAGAAGGGACTGCATTTCTATGCATGAGATGGGAACATTTAAATGCCAGGTCATAGAGCCTGAAGCTGAACAGTAAGCATCTCAGCAGGCTTTGTAATACTTAGATCGATTATAACATACAATTATAAATTATAACTAAAGGAAAAATCATTATGAAAATTGCTGTCTTCAAATATAAACAGGAGATAGAGGATTTTTTTAATCCATTCTCTACGTCTTGGATGTAGGCTCCAGGTCTTGCTCTGTCCCGAGCTCTATGTGGCCCTGGGCTTTGTCTTCCATGGCCTCGTGTGTAAACAAGGTTTCCCAAACTGGTCTTTCAGAGAACACTGTTCTGGAATAGCCAAGATCACTAAGTCTGCAAAGTGCTGTGTACTCGAGGCCTTTCCTGGAGATCCACTGTGCTACTATTAAAAGTCGACTTAACTTGGTTGAACCAAAACAAGCAACTAAATGACAAATACTTTGTGCAAACCACCTATAAACAGCCCATGGAACAGTAACTCAACTTGAGGAAAACCAGCCTGGTGAAATGAAAGCTTCCTTTGTGCTTCGACAGTGTTAAGTTCTTCTACCTTGACATCTCCCCAAAATATGGGCAATGAACAGGTCAACAGGGCATGATAAGGTCAGACATGAATACTGCTAGAGGTTGAGCATACAGTGTGGCAGGACTAGGGACACAGATTTGAAAAGGTCAGGTGGGCAGCAGGGGTTGATCCCAGAGCTACCTTTCTGAGTGGTAAAGGTTACACAGTCCATCCAATCTGGAGGGCAGATACCTCAGGCAGAAACTGATCACAGAGCAAAGGAGACACTTGAATCAGAGCTGATGATAAGGCAGATGATACTCTGCCCTTTCTTTGATCATTTGCTACTGTGGATATTATGATCCATGATTCAAAAAATATGTGTTACATGCAAGAACCACAACTACAGAAGTGATAAAATAGGGCCTACATTGGAAAGTTCTTAGAGGAATTTCTTGCCCTCAACAAATTTAAGGACCTCTCCCTTAAAGGATGCTGTCTTGCCCATTCACATCTGTATATATCTGTAGTATATGTGGCCCACACCCCTGGAGCTATGTGTTGTGCAGTAGATATCCTAGGCAACTGTACACAGCAGTCCTGGCTCCTTTGTAGGCATGAGGAAGGAGAAGTATAGATCTTACAGCTAGAAAAAAAAGTCCTTAAAGACCAGTTTGTTCAGTCTATTCATTTGAAAAATACAAAAACAAAGACCTAAAACACACCAAGCGTCACAGTGGTGGGAAGTTAGCACCCAAGCTGGAACTACAAATAGGACCTTTTGACCTCCCAGGGTAAGGCTCTTCCAAATGTATCACAGTATAGTACCTGCAATTGCCTCACTGTTTATACTTTTTCATCCCAAGATATCCAGTTTATATATTACAGTGCTATTCATCATAATTGTTTTATTTTCAACAATATAAACAGGAAAAGGGAAGAAGAGCTTTGGGTCACTCAGTCATGGCTCAGATCCCTTCCAGACATAATCTTCCATGGTTCCACTCTTCTCTCATCATCTGAGACTCTGCCTGCAAACTATCCCTTGGAATCCCCCCAGCCACACAGGGTGCAGCCTGAAAAGGCAGAAATGGACTACCCTCTGCAGCATTTCCACAGCTTTCCCCCAATGACACTCTTCAGAGGTCGTCTGAGAACCAGGCTCAAAATCATGGGCTGATATGGGGGGGGAGTGGATCACAAAGATACAACTTCTAGAAACAATCATTCCAACCCTATTTTGAAGTTGACTACCCTCGAGTTAGAACCTCTCTCATACTGAGAACAAGGACTCCAAAGGTGTTTAGTTTTTGACTTGAGGAAAAAAGAAGAGAGTCCATTTATTAGAAAAACTCCAACCTTATTCTCTGAGGGGACCACATTCTTAGAATAATCCTCAATGACTCCTTTTATGAAGCTCCACATCCAGCCTGTTAGGAGATCCTGTTAATTCTACTTAACTTAAAATATATCCAGAATCCAACCACTCCTAATCGCCTCACGATTAGGTGTCACGGCCCGAGCCCAGACACCACGCCTCTGTCACCTAGGTTACAGCCACATTAACCTCCCCAGACCCCTGCTCCCCGTGCTTTAGTTTCAACACGACAGCTGGACTCTCTTCCAAATCAAAGTTAGATCATGTTTACTTTCTTGTCTTCCAAGTCCTGCCATGAGCTCCCCATGGAGCCCAGGGTAAAAGCTGAAGTCTGTACAAAGGCCTGTGAGGACTTCCCGGATGTGCCGAGCCCCTCCATCCCCTCCTCACAGCCTACGAGTATCTGACCTGAGCTCGTTGTTCCCTGCATCCCGCTACTCCCCCAGCAGGGCCACATTCACCTCCCGAACAGCCAGCACCTTCCTCCCTGATGCCGGTTTCCTCTACCTGGAATACTCCTTTCCCACCGGTCCTCCGTGCTGACTCTGTAACCTGGCTCTCATCTTACCATCTCCTGCAGGCTCATCCCAATCATCCTGTTTAGCCCCCCTCCCCCGCCAACTGAGCCCAGCATCGGGAACTCCTGCACCCTGCTCTCATTTCCTCTTGGCTCTGCAGCACTCAACCAATTCTACCACCTCAGCCTTACGGCTGCTGTGTCTGACGTCTCTGCCCTCGCCAGGATGGGAGCCCCACAGAAGGGGGATTCACTCAAATATCTCCAGATATTGAGATATCTGTTCACTCAAATATCTCAAGAAGCTAAAAGGGTCCTGGGCCCATTGGAGGCTCACCTGAAGTATGAAGTATTGAAGAAGTGAATGATAGTGGAATATTAAACTACATAATTGGTTATAGTCTATTTCAGCAGAAAAACCATAGTCCGTCGTTCATTCTCTCACTGAAAGTTAGCCTAGACACAAGTGTCTTTATTTTACACATAAGGAAATTCAGGCGTGGTTTCTGGAAGAGACAGACTAAAAACCCTGGTTTTTTACCTTCACCAGGGGCAAAGTCCAGGCCATAGTGCTTTGTGATGGGTGTGTGTGTGTGTTGGGGGGTGGTGAGGGCTGTTGGTGCCCTGCCCAAAGCAGAAGGTCATGGTCAAGGACTGCATCGATCTACAGAGATAATTCCATATAACAAACATGGTCAGAAGGAAATACAAATTATGTTCTTTTGTTCCCCATCCTTTTTCCCTTAGGAAGAATGGAAAAGGAACTTCCGCACATCTCCCTCACCGGAGCCGGCCCTCTTTGAGCCCATTCCTGTCCTCTGTCCACCTCCTTCTGGTTACTGCAGATGAACTCTCCAAGTTCCTATCCACAGCCATCTCCCACATGTATTTACGAAATCCCTTTCCTTCCAGGACTTTCCTCCAACCATTATTTCCCCTCTACTAGATCATTCCAGTCAACACACCATCACTCAGAAAGATCAACCAACATTAAAGATAAAACCCTCCCCCTCCCTGACGCCCCAGGCGCTGCAGAGTTTTCAGTTCCCGCCCCATCAGAGCTCCTCAGGAGCGTGAGTGGCTTTCGGATCCCGTCTCCCCCCTTCTTGTCAAACACTCCATTCTAGCTTCCATTGTACCGCCTTAGCTCTGTCACAGTCGCCAACGGCTTCCGTGGTGCAACATCTGACTGCCAACTCCAGCCCTCATTTTCAGGTCTGGAATCAGGACGGGACAAAGTCAAATGCTCCCTCCTCCTTGGAATGCCTTCTTGGCTTGCTTTCCAGGACAGCATCTCTCTGGATTTTCCTTCTGCTTCACTGGCCTCATCAGCGTCCTGTGCTGGACCCTCCCATTCTCCCTGGCCTCAGAAAGGACTTCAAGGGCAGTCCTTGGAGTGCCTACAATTAATCCCAACACGACCGCATCAAGGTCCATGGCTTCACATATGACATACATACTCCTGACTCTCAAGTCTATGTCCCTGGCCTGGACTTCTACCCCAAACTCCAGCCTCGGCTGCAGTGCCAGGCTACCCAAAATATCCCCTTGGGCATGTATCTCTGACCCAAAGCCTCTCTTTTCCATACAAAATCCACTCTAGCGCAGTTCTTCCCGTACCAGTAAAGGCAAACTCCAATTTTCCAGTTGCTCAGACCAAAAAATTGGAACTCACCGCTGACCTCTCTCTCTCTCTCCTGACTCATCACAGCAAATCCTGTTTGCTCTGCCTTCAAAATATATCCAGCATGATGACTACTATCCCTACCATTCTGGCCCAAGCCATTATCACCTGAATTATTAAAATTATCTCCCAAAGTTCTCTCGACCTCCTACCACCTCCTTGCCCCCCTCTGATTTACATTCAACAGGGCTGGCCTTTGAGCAGAGTGTCTGGCTGCCACTTCACCTCATGGTAAAAACCCAAGTTCACAGAACGGCCTGACAATCCCACGTATGTGTCCTCAATCCCTTCCAAGCTTCATCAACTACTCCTCCCCTTGCAAATCCTGCTTCTGGCATGTTGGCTCTCTGACAGATCCTTGGACAGACCCATTGTACGCCTTCCTCAAACTTCTGTACTTGCGCTACCTAGAGCATCCTTCTCTTGATATCTACATGGCTCATTCTCTTTCCCTTTCGGTTCTCTGCGGAACTGCTACCTTGGTACAGAAGCATTTCAAACCACCTCATACAAAATACACCCCGTACCAATGATTCCCTATCCTACCTGCTGTATTTTCCACCATTTCTCCTATTCTATGTATGTTATTTTCTCTATCTCTTCCAATTAGAATGTAAGGTCCAAGAGATAAGGGACTTTTTGTTTGGTTGTGTTTTCTTTTTCTGCCTTGTTTCGTTTTATTTTGTCTCCTCTGCAATTGACAACTCTGAAATAGTGCCTGTTACTGTTTTAAAAATGCAAATATTTGTTAAAAGAAGAGTGACTACTGTGCACCCTCAGGAGAAGGTTGGGAGGGTTGCAGGAGGTGATGCGGACAAGTCGACTGGTATCTACAGGCGTTCCACAAACCCTGCGAGCTATGAACAGCATGCAAAAGAGCACAGAGCTAGGACAAAGACAAGGATCCCATCTCTGGGCTTTCTGTTTCATCAATATAGCTCACAGTCCAATCTCTTCCCTCAGGAACGAAAATAAGCAAGGGCTGCAGAAGTTAGAGGCAAGCCATGCAGATTCCTCCATTTTAAAATGCTGAACAAAACCATTCATAAAGCTCTCTCAGGCCCAATAAAAGAATCCTACATTATTAGGTTGGATACGTCTGCTCTTTTCTCAACTAATTGAACAGAACTTCAATTTCCAAACCTCAAAAGCCATTACCTCCACCAAGTTATGTATCCTGCAGCCATCTTCTTGAATTTGCTTGTATTTTGTAGCAAACAGATGGCCCTTGTCCTCCAAAGTCAAGGCAGCCTCCCGTCTGGGCTCCTTCCTGGGAAGGAACGTACACTCGGCCCAAGCCTTCAGGGTCTGCTGGATCACCCTCACATTGCTCTGCGTGCGCTCCACTCTGCGCACCAATTCAGATGTGGCCGCCTTCACCCGCTCGATGTAGCCCCAGCAGTCATCCTGCCAGGTCAGTGATGTCGCAGCGGCCTGCAGCTGCTCCTCCACGGCCCTCAGCTCATCCTCCACCAGAGGGTACTCCACTTCCAGGAGAGTCTGCTTCAACGTATTATATCCTTGCACAAGAAGCTCAAGATTTCCAACGTACTGGACAAAAGGAAATCCCAAAAGAGAAAGTGCCAAATGTGTTAAAGCTACCTATCTTAGAGGCACTGAAGCATTATAGGTCTATGCGTTCCTAATTATGAATCAAAGTACTTCTGTTCCAAAAATGCCCTCATATCTACAAACACGCACCTTTAAAATAGTGTTTCTTTTTCTGAAGATGGTGAATGCTGAATCTGGTATGTCGGGTTTCTTCAACATCAAAAGGTATCTCACCTCTCTCAAAACAGCCGTGAGCTATTAAAAAAAAATCAAGGTTTCTTTTTACTTTAAGAATGACATTCTCTTTTAACACGTTAAATCCAAACACTTCAAATTTCCGCCAATGATGGCAGGATTTCCGAATTGTCAAGGTGAAGAGACTGTTGCTTCATATGGCTTTTAAAAGCAATCTCCAGACATTCTTATGATACAGAAACAAATAACAATGTTACTTATGGCTATGGCACACCATCAGAGGAAGAATTCAGGCAAAAACAGCAACACATACACACCCAGCTGTGAGATGGAAGGTTGTGCATGGACCTCTATCTTTTCCCGGAACTGTTCTTTCTGTCACAATGTTTGTTTTGAAAACATTAAGTGTGTTCCAATACAACTGATAAACTAGCAGTGTAGGCATACCACAAATTTTGTCTGGGCTGATCTGCAGTTTCATTAGCAAGAAACACTAGGTAAATGTTAAAACTGCACCCAACTCCACTGAAAGGCTTAGAAATATGCAAAATGCTCATATCCCAGCAGCCACCAAGATCTCAGGTCCCTCAAGTACAACAAGCCACACCCATTCACGTAGAGGGGTACAACTTTCTGCCTGGTCTC
Organism: Ailurus styani; assembly: GCA_002007465.1. NCBI lineage: Eukaryota > Metazoa > Chordata > Mammalia > Carnivora > Ailuridae > Ailurus > Ailurus styani. Next base: position 2,037,017 of record LNAC01000234.1, read on the forward strand.
AGATAATCCCCCTTCCATCACTTCATAGTAACGCACAAACCATCACCTGTCCAACACCCACTTACATGAGGAAACTTCCAGTCTTTGTCAAGACGAAGTGCCGTATTTACTGTAGTATTTATGTATTGCTTAGCCACTGAAAATGTGTAAAATGCTGTTTTTCCTAGGTTCGTATTTTTCTAATACACCACTAACAGCTTTTAAATACGAAAGCCCAAACCCCCATTTTCCCCTAAGTGCTGTACTTTTTATTGTGCATTCTTTCATAGCACAGTGATTTTTAGGAATGCATATGTCATGTTGAAAGGACTATACCTCTACATCACAGGTTCTGAGAAAAAGACTGCGTAACATGTTTACAAGGTAAACCAGTTGACCTCCTGAGGCTGTCGAACCACAGGTGTGTTCACCACACATGTTCACCACAGGTGTATTCACCACAGGTGTTCACCACAGGTGAACTAGTACCATACTTTTTGTGTTTTAAAATCCCTTCAAGAACAATCACAGGAATTATCCCTGAAATTGCTCAGGAATTTAGTTTAAGTTGGTTTTATAAAATCAGAGGTGGAAGGAATTCTAAGTTCTCTCAGTCACGTATTCATGTATGTGTGCTAAGGTTTGTAAACATAATTAAATGATGCTATTCTTTGTACTATTTTAGGACAACAGATGAGAATTTGGGTGCAGATTATGATAAACAGATCCAGGGAGGCTAACTTTCTCACTTCCTACCTAGACATACATTCGAACTGACAAGAAAGACAGAGCAACTACAAAAAACAGCATGTAATCTTCACTATCTAAAAAATTAGCCAAATGTTTATTAATTTTTTTGTAAAGGCAACTTAAAAATAGATATTTTCACATGTTTGCCCTTTCCTATAAAACATATTCTTTTAGGTAAATAGAGAAGTTTATTTTGTGCTTCCTACCAAACTCTCAGAGATGGAGACAGTTTAAAATACATACATACCTACATATATATCATTTTTCAGATCCATGCACATATAGTACATTATCTATAAATATATATACACAGACACATATATAATTGCTATTAAAGTTCCTGCACTTTCATTATTACGTAACATGTAATGAAATTCTGAGAAAATAAACTTATCTATGAAATTTCTCTATTAGGTGGTTTATCATAGGATAAAAAAGATATCTTCAATCAAGGTAATTTTCATCCTAGATATATTTAACGGTTCCTATTATTTGGGGGCATTTGTATGTTGTTTTATGTTTTTCAGAAAACTGTTTTATAAAAATTACCAATTTAACAAACATATTATAGTTTATTGCCCCTCTGAAGATTATTCTCATTCCATACATTTTGTGGACACCCCAAATCTCACATGATAAAATTTTAATTAACAAAAAGCACTGGCATATATGCTACAAATATAATTCAAGCCAGAAAACTCTTATAAAAGATTAATGCTTACATTCAATTGAGCTAACGTCTATTAAGTATTACCAAGTGCCCAACACGATGCTAGAAACACAGAACACAAAGACAAAAAGAAATGCACCCTACTCTCAGCTCATTATCTAGTAAAGGTGGAAGTGATAAATAATTACAAGGCAAAAAAAAAGAGTAATTGGTATAGCATTTGGGAAACAAATCTCTCAAACAAAGGGCTATTAGAAGTTGTTTTCAGTTATAATCCTCATACGACTGACATTCTCTCAGAATTAAATATAAATGACTGGAAGTATCAGGAATATACGTGTAATAAAAATGGCATCTTTAAAACAACTTAAAAACATCAAACCCCTACCTTCGGGTCAAAGTTGACACTGAGAAGCCCATTTATGGCACTAAATTTAATCAAGGGTTGATTCAAATTGAAGTCACAGATTTCATCCACGTTACTTTTCCATTCATTATAAATACGATTTTCAAATTGGTCTAGCAGAGCAGTCATTTCAATATACTTCTGATCAACTAGGGCATCTTCAGGACTTTCCGAGAATCTGTGGGAATAGGATTTTTCTACTTTCCTATATATTAGATTTCAGTTTAACTACTTTACAAGGAAATATACAATAGAAAGTAAAATAAAATGCACTATAAAAAATAGGAATATAAACAAGAAAGGCCAAATAATGCTTATGAACGGTTTCTGACTAAAAAGACAGAGTTATGAAATAAATGGAACTCCAGAGATGGTTATTTTCTGCTACTGACATGAAGTTACAATTTCTACAGAGACGAGAGGAAGGTACAGCAATCTGGAAAATAAAGGGGTGCTAGTTACTGAAGAAAAGGAACCAAAAACCACCAACATACTGTGGGTGCCAAGGAAAAGTGAGAAGAAAACACCTAAGGACCTACAACAGGGAAACATATGGAAGTTTTAAGAGTCCCAGTGAATGTATTCTAAAATCATGGGGGAGGGCGCCTGGGTGGCTCAGATATTAAGCATCTGCCTTTGGCTCAGGTCATGATCCCAGGGTCCTGCGATCCAGCCCCACATCGGGCTCCCTGATCAGAGGGAAGCCTGCTTCTCCCTCTCCCACTCCCCCTGCTTGTGTTTCCTCTCTAGCTATGTCTCCGCCAAATAAATAAATAAAATCTTTTAAAAAATAAAATAAAGGGCGCCTGGGTGGCTCAGTGGGTTAAAGCCTCTGCTTTCGGCTCAGGTCATGATCTCAGGGTCCTGGGATCGAGGCCCGCATCGGGCTCCCTGCTCAGCGGGGAGCCTGCTTCCCCCTCTCTCTCTGCCTGCCTCTCTGCCTCCTTGTGATCTCTCTCCCTCTGTGAAATAAATTAAAAAAAAAAAAATAAAATAAAATAAAATAAAACCATGGGGATGAAGCCTTCTCAATGAACTCAGCCAAGGAAAAGCAGTAAATAGGGCAATGACTCCTCAAGTGTGGAAACGAACAGTTCACTGCCCTCTATAAAATTTGCCTGTCTCATTAGGATAATTTTGCCATGAAATAGGCCTAATAACTTACAAATAATGGAGAGAGGCGAAGCTGGACCAAAATGTCTGAAGTCGTTCGAAGACCTCTTTAGCCCATTTGATGTTGCCTGCGGTAAACGGCATATTCTTGTGAAGAACTACATTTCCACGTTCGATCTGAAAAATCATATTTTGGTGAAGAGGAAGGAAGAGAATGTGTAATCAGAGTGCATTCCAACCTTGAAAGCAGTTGTTCAATTCGGCGGTTTCACAATACAAAGACATAAAACATATGTGTTAAGTAACCTGGTTAGCAGAGTTAGGGTCCTAGAGCAGGTTCTTCATCTGCATAAGGAAACCAGTTAAATAAAGCCATATAAGGTTTACTGTCCCTATCTCATCTTTAGGCATCATTCAGTAAAGTTCTAGTTGATGGGCATTACCCACAGAAACGACGCTGGATGTGCTCGGCTTCACCCCCTGCTTACCTGTTTCAAGTGTTCATTATACAATTGCTTACACATATCCAACTCTGTGTTCAACATGTGCAGTAGCATGCTGTAATGTGGGCTGAAAATTTCCATGACAACTGGTTTCTCTAGAAAATTCCCAAATACGGTCAAAAGCTGTAAAAATCAAAGTTAAAAGGTTATGAACCATGGATTTTTAATGCAAATACTCAGTTATTTCCCCCATTAAACCTCCTACGTGCCTAGAATTAAAGCAAAAATCTAGAACCCTACAGGAATCCTGAAATAGCTCCAAATCTAAGACACGTTTCCAATAAAACACTCAATGTTATTTCCCTCCTCAGCAGAAAATGAGAGGAGTCAGAAATTAACTACTATCTGTCAGCAATCCCTGCTCACAGATAACACCACTTCTTCCTGCCGGGCGCCAGGGAATGTTTGAGAAGATGCTTTGCAGATAGAAAATCAGAAGGAAAATGTATGTCCTCTTTCTTTGTTCCTCCCTCCTGCACAGGTACTCTTTCATTGTAGAATATCCACATTGAGGACCTCCAAGTCACACCATTAATACTTACACCGAATTAATCAATGGGACTGTCCCATCCGTGGCAGCCCACGTCCCCATGCCACACAACCCAGCCATCCCAACACCATGGCCTGAGGCAGCAGCAGTGACCTCTTGCAATGACAACCACTTCACAGGCAGACAGCTCCTTTGACAGGAACGTCCTACCTCAAACTAATGCCTTGAACTAATCACATTCTCTCTTCTTCAAGAAGAGAACCAGGACATCACAAGCTGAACCTACAGTAGCCAAGTTATGAGTGAGCAGGAACTATTAGCAAGCAGAGCAAGCCAATGAGTAGGGAGACAGGGGCGGGGGACAAATTACCAGCAAGCAGAAAAGTAAAGGTCCTGAAACTCCTCACTCAGTCCATGCCCCTACCCCACACCCAGATCCAAACTCACCTTTACCACCAGCTTCCACAAAGCTCAGCTACCTGCGGAGCTTAACCTTGGATTTCCACTAGCCTCCTACCTTATTCTCCATAGGGGTCCTTCTGTGTGCCAGTGTGAGACAATTTTCTTTGCAAGCACGATAATTAAAATGCTGGTTTCAAGCACACATACTCTCTCTCTCTCAAATAAAATCTTTAAAAACAACAACAACAACAACAAAAGATACCTCCTTCAAAGTAAAATATAATCAAGATGGCAGAAAACCATATACCAAGGTCTGTGCCTTGTTAGCAATATGGCCCAAAAGAAAATTTTGTTATTCCTCTTAAGGAAATAATAGGTATTCCTCAAATTTGTTTTCTTTAACAATTTGTTTTCTTTAAACACCAACTGTTGCCAAGGATGCGGAGAAAAAAGGAACCCTCGTGCGCTATTGGTAGGAATGCAAGCTGGTCCAGTGACTGTGGAAAATAGTATGGAGGTTCATCACAAAATTAAGACAAGAACTACCGTATGATCCAGTAATTGCACTACTGGGTATTTACCCAAGGAATACAAAAACACTAATTTGAAAATATATGCACTGCAATGTTTACTGTAGTACTATTTACAATAGCCAAATATGGAAGGAGCCCATTAAGAGATGAACGGATAATGAAGTGGCGTATATATATTCAGTGGAATATTATTCAGGCTTAAGAAAGAATGCAATCTTGCCACTTGCAACACAGATGGATCTAGAGCATATAACGCTAAGAGAAACAAACCATGCAGAGAAAGACAAATACCATACATTTTCACTCATAAGTGGAATTTAAGAAACAAAGCAAAGGAAGAAAGAGAAACAAAAAATCAGACTCTTACTAACTATAGAGAACTGATGACTACGGGGGGGAGGGGTGAAATAGGTGATGGGGATTAGAGAGGTACACTTACTCTGAGCACTATGTACAGAACTGCTGACTCACTCTATTGTACACCTGAAACTAATCTAACACTGTATATTAATTATACTGAAAGTTAAGTAAAATAATGGGGGGGAAAACCTCTTTTCTTTAAAAACAGCTTCATTATTAACATTCTCTAAATATTTACATCAACTAAGTTCACTGAAAAAAAAACACAGTGAAAAAATTGTACAAAGTAAAATGTAAATCAAACCATATCTCAGAGGTCAGTTTAGACACATTTGGCTTCCCACCCTGGTAATATCAATTATAACCAGTAGAGAAACTGTTAAATACTTTAAAACCTGCTTTGTTAGCTGCTCCCTAGCAAAATGCTTATTAACTTTCTTCTTTCAACCACTCTTTCGTTGCCTGGGTTTCATCTTAACAATCAAAAGCAAACACTGACTCACAGATTTAATGAAGCAGTGCAATCCACCAACACCAGGGAAATATATTTACTTCACAATTTGTTCTTTTCAAACACTTAACGTACTGACCACTATTGAAATACCAGAAGCTCCCCAGCTGCGTCTCATCTTGCCTACCTGATACGCTTAGTGGGACTCAACTCCAAGTACAAAAAAAGAAAAGACACACACACAAATATTCTTTTGGGAGGCCATAGAGCCAGCTAATAGTAGTAAGGGAAGCCTTAACCTTTTAGGTAGTACACAGTGTCATAATTTTTCAGCATCACAGCTACAGAAAAACTACCCTCTGGGAAGAGAACAAGGGTCATGTGGACCTCTTGCTTCCTTGTCCTCACGAAACTGAGAGCTCTTTTGGGAAGAGTATAGACATTTTCCTTCTTCTCAATCTCCAAAGATTGAAAATGGACTCCTACCACATGCTTCTTTCCCCGACGGTCCCATTTGAGATCTGTATGGTCTACCTTTTCTTCTACTCCTCATGGCTTTTCATAATGCCCTTGCCACTATTCAAGTAGTACCTATTTATATTTTTCCTGGGTTTGCCTCTTTCCAAGATGTTTTAAATCTGTTCCCACCTGAACCATTGTACACATCACGATTTTATAGCTTTCAGTTATACTGCCTGAAGACTTTTCTGGACACTTCATCTTAGACATTTCATTCCACCTTCATGTAGACACATTGTAAATTTTAGAGGAACACCCAGTGTTTCGCTTCCTTTTGTTTTTTTATCAAGTGCCAACACTGTGGGCTTTGAACTAGTTTCTTATTCGAGTAGAAGAGTGTTTGGTCCCAGCGGACTTCGTGGTCATGTCTTGGCCAAGAGCAGGCATGAATCATGGTCTCCAGAGAACCATCTGCAAATATTTATTCCCTAGGACCCAACGGCACTAGGTCAGAGTTCGTCATCCTGTACCTAGGGTAGAAATCATTTTTTCCTCAACATCCCATCCTGTAATTTTTTTCTTCCACCATGACTTTTACTGCAGTTTACCCTCATCTGTGAGTCACTCCAGTACTTTGACTACCAGTCCTCACCCCAACCTCAGTTATTAGACGTCTGCTCTAGGAGACATTGAAGAATGGGATCCAAGTAGAACACCAACTGTGAGATGACGTCCCAACCCTGCAGAGCTACTGGGCAGGGGCTCTTGTTGTATGTTTCCACAGACAAGATACAAATAGGTACAAAGTTAAAGACAAAAAACATGACAAAAAAACAAAGTTGTTTAGAAAAAAGTAAGTGGCATGGACTTGAACAGAATCCCTACCAATAGCTGTGCTACGGGAAGGAGAGAGACTTGAATTAGAAAAAGTAGGAGCCTCTGTGAAGGGAACAATCTACATTCTTTCCTCCTGTTATTTATAAAGGCATGAAAGCAAAGTAGCTCCAGCAACAGAGAGTACAATACACTATGGAGGCATTACGAAAATCATGAATTCTGCTGTGAAACCAAGAAAATATTTATGATTCATTCCTACTTGGAAAATGTTACCAAAGAGGTCAGCCTCTCATGTCACTCTTGTCAAAGGGATACATGTATGCATATGCACCTAAAGAAAAAGTAATTTCTGAGAGATGGGATCACAGACAGCTTAATTTTACAATAGTAAGCTACGTATTTTGGCCAACAGCATCTCAGTTTCATCTACCAGCTCTTAGAACAAAACAACTATTTGATCCTTATGAATTTTTTTTTTTTGTAGGCTCCGTGCCTGGTGTGGAAACCCATGTGGAGCCTGAACTCACAACCCTGAGATTGAGACCTGACCTGAGATCAAGAATCGGATGTGTCACCACTGGACCACCCAGGCCGTGATTGTTGTGAACTCTCAGTGTTAAAATGCACTCCTGGACCCAGAAGATGATTGCACCTTCACCACCACCTGACCCACCATGTGAATTTGAAGGTCAAAATCAAACAAGTTTCCCATATCAAGAGAATGGAAAAGTCTGGGTCTGTTCTCTTGTTTTGCACTGCCATTTTCAGTGAGTTGGGCCCATGACCCCTAGATGTGTTTCTTCGGAAACAGAACCCTCCATTCCTCTTTCGGGATGTCATTTGGTTTTACACCTTACTTGCAGTTCTTTCTTTGACAAGCAAGTATCACATGGTGTCCCTCTTCCCCACATCCTAAGCTGTCCCTTTGGGAGGTCTAAGAAGATGCATTTCTTTTATGCAACTCAGAATACAGAAATAGTATACTGCCTTTAATTCTCTGTCCAACATTTCTTCATGTCTTAACATCTGAAAGTGAACTGTTATATGATCATGGAATCATCATTTTTTGGGCATTTTATTTATATACAAAATAATGGTTTGTCTGATGGAAAGTATTATACAAATTACTATTTGTCTCAGTTAGAGTAATGAAGTGGGCAGGTGAACCTAACACATGTAAACAATGGTATAGAGAAAATCTTCCATTAACAGGTATTTTTCTCTTTTCACGGTGGCTTAATTTTGAATCAGGATTTCATAGGCCATGTCAAACTCGCTCTAAAGGTAACGAGAGCTAAAACACTAAATTTTTGAAAATATCAATCATCCGAAGTCCCAAAACTGACCTTGTCCCCAAGTAAATATCATTCATTAGTGCAGTATGTAAAATTTAATTCACTGAGGTGAATATAAACAGAATGTGACTAGTTAATAGTTCACCTGGGTCAGAAAGGAATGTATTCAATCCTTTCATCTAACAGTTGAAATTATTCGTTAGCGAAGTATTTTTTAATGATAGCTTCTTCAGAACTAACCTTAAATGCAGCTTCTAAACCGTTGCAGTTAAAGAAAGCTTCACAAAGAATCGTCCCAAGCCTTCTGTCAAAATCCAAAGTTTTGGACTTAAACACAACATAATCACTTTCAAATTCCTGTAAGATTCAAAGTGAAAGGGTTTACAGCAAAGTACCCAACAGTGAAAAATAGCCATCACAGAGGCACGACGCACCTCCCTCCCTCCCACTCCCTCGCTTGTTCCCTGTGTCACCCTTCCCGCACCCCTTCCCTCCCTCCCCCGCCCCATCTCTCTCCATGCATGCTTCATAGCAGGATTCCAGGGAAGATCAAGAAAGAACTGCATCTGACTAACTGTTCAAAATGGCAGCCTTGGAGGAGCAGGGAGCCTTCAGCCCCGGCAGCCCATGTTTCCCCTGGCCTTTTCACTGGCTGAGACCCTGGCGTCAGCACCCACCAGTCCGCCCTCTCCCATTCCGTCCTGAATAGAAATGATAAAGCAAAGCTTTTCCAAAAATCACAAAGAACCCATTCTCATCACAACTTCAGCCTAAGGTTAAATAGGAAGGTGCTTTGTTTTTCGCGGAGCAGAAAGCCTAGCAAGCGGCTCTACTTCTTGAGGCGGGAAGTGACACCACAGGTCTGGCAGAAAGCATTCACTGGTGATCCACGTGAGACGCCACGCTCTTCCCTTTCCCCCGCGTGTTAGTGTGCAGTTCACAACCCCCGCTCTCATCATCCGAAAGAGCGAAACCACTGGAGAGTAACTACCAGCTGCGGGGCAGGGCAGGTCCCGGTGAAGGAGCCCCAGAAAGGCACACACGTTGGGCTTTCCAGTCAAACTGCCTGGAGAGCGCCCGCCGCACACTGAACGGGATGAAGTCCTCTGTTCCCTCTGTCAATCAAGCCTCCACTATTGTTAACAGCCATAATAATGGCAGCGAACATTCAGTTTTCTGTTCTCAATGCTTTACATTATTAACTCGATGTGCACAACCACACGGGACGTAGGTCATATGGTTTCCATTTTACAAGTGACAAGGCAGACTCAGAGAAGGTAAACCATCTGCCCACAGCCATACCACTGCTAACTGGCAGAACCAGAATTCAAAGCCTGGCAACCATGTTTCAATGTTGCTACAAAGGACTGCCCCCTCGTGTGGACTCGAAGACGCCCGAGAAGAGAGTGTACTGGCAACGTCCTAGGGCACAGTGTGTCACACAGCACGATGTTATAGTTAGCATCAGGAGGACGTCTCCAGGTCCGAATGAGAGACACTCTCTTCATTCAAGCATCACTGACTTGTAAAAGTAAACACAACCGCCCAACAAGTCGTAACAAGCCTAACTTATCCCTCCTCTCACTACGGCAACAAGAAACTTACGACTTAAGATGCTCAAATAGTATTTAAACAGTGCTTAACACCTCAGCAAGGGGAAAATGCAAATCTTTATCCCAACTCTCTCTCCCTCTCTCCCAAACTGTTTTACTCATTCAGTCCAAATTCAGAACAGCCAAGGGCACCTTTTCCACAGAGAAGTCAAACTCACCTTGTACAAATCTCAATTTGTCAGCTACTCGACAAAGCAGCTCTTTTAAGACACCCAAACAGAAATTGCAGCCATCTCCTTTGCTCCCCTCTCCTGGTCAAGGGCCATCCATCTCTTCTCTTAACCACCTTGTGAGCACATCCACTACACTTCCTGTCTCCAGGTGTCATGCGGTCCAGATCACTGTCACCACTCACCCAGATTTCTGCTAACCACTTTCCAACTACTTTCTTTGTCTCTATTATTGTCTCTCTGAATAATTCCTCAAAGTGCCGTTGAAATAAGCTTTCTAAAACAGAAATCTTATGTCACTCTGATTTTTTAAAGAGATTTTGAGAGAGAGATAATGAGAAATCAAACATGAGCAGGGGAGGAAGGGAGAAGCAGGCTCCCCACTGAGCAGGGAGCCCAACCTGGGGCTCAATCCCACATGACCTGAGCTGAAGGCAGACGCTTAACCAACTGAGCCACCCAGGCGCCCTGTCACCCTAATTTTTAATTCTCCAATTCATAATCCCTATTTTTTAAGATAAAGTCTCAAGCTCTTACCATACCCTACAAACCCTATGTGATCTGGACCATATTGATTGCTCTGAACTGTTCCAGCACCTTCCCCCCTTTCCACACTAAGATCTTGTCACATCTTCTCTCTCGGCAGGATACAATTCCCCACTAATCCCTTTCTTTCTACCTACTCTTCACTTGATTAATTTCTATTCATTTTTCAGTTCTATTTCTCTTTCAGTTACTTTCTCAATTTCCTTGCACCTCCTTTGGCAAGGGGCCCTTCCCAAATCTTCCCCCCTAGCGCTCTGTACTTTAGATACCATAGCACTGAGCATCCCAGGTAACTACGTACCTGTATTGTCCCCTGGACTCACAGCTCTGGGAGTATAATGAATAGGTTTAGTTTTCAGAGTTACCATACCAATATTTAATGGGTTTCTTATAGCACATAGCTGCTTCTCAATAAATACTTATTAAAGTGTCAACAACATGCTGATATTACTCAAGGATCATTATAAACATGTTTTTCTTCTTCATCCTGACAACTGCAAAACTGCCCTTTTTAGTGACGTGGGAAATTACTGAAGAGTCTTAGCTAGAGAAATGCACTAGTTTGACTTAGCTCCAAAAAGGCACGCATGCTGCTGGGGGAAGAGCAGAGCCAAACAGAGCCATGAAAGGGGCTGAGGAGGCAGTTTCAGGGCAAAATCAGTCATCTGGGTCAGAGAGGAAATCTGGATATATTTTCAGGGCTTATCTGACCGAACCTGATGTTTTTCATGAAAAAAAGAACAAGATCATGAATGACTCCAAGGTCATGCGCCATGTAGCCCACTAGGTGTGCCATTTGAGGAGGTGGAGAGGATAGGGAAGAGGTTTGAGTACAGGTAGAGGTTCACTTTTGCAAGTTTATTTTGAGAGGTCTATCCAATATTTAAGCACAGACATTGAGCGGGCAGCTGAATGTACGCTAGGAGTTTAGGATTTAGAAAGACCATTCACCATTACATACCACGTGTTACAGGCTTTCAGTAGATGTTCTTTATGCAAATTGAGGAGGTTACTCTCTGTTTCTATTTCTCAGAGTTCTTATCAGAAATGGGCACTGAATTTGGTAAAATCTTTTTCATGCATCAGTTAACACAATCATGTTTTTCTTCCATAACCTCTTAATATGCGGGTTTTCAAACATTAAACCAGCCTCACATCCCTAGAATAAACCTCACTTGCACGTAGGGTGTGCCCTTGTTTCGTACTGCTGAGTTCTGTTTACAAATACTTTAAGAATTTTTATGTCTATATTTATGACAGAAAATACTCTATTTCACACCCCTCCCATTTTTTTTCCACTACCTTCTCTGGTTTGGGTACTGGGGTAGTAACTACTAGATTTGTAAGACAAATTAGGAAGTATTCCCTCCTCTTGCATTTCTGGAAGACACTGTGTAGAACTGATGTTAATACTTAAATATTTGGAGAAATTCTCTAGTGAACAGTCTGGGCCTTGACATTTCCTTTTGGAAAGTTTTTTTAAAAAAATAATTCCAATTTCCTTAATACAGTATTATTCAATTTTTCTACTTCATTTATTACAGAAAAAAACGTCACCTATGTGCAGTGGTGGATATTAAATAAAACTGTGATAATCATTTCTCCATATACTTCTATGTCAACTCACTATGGTGTACAACTAAAACTAATATCATATTATATCTCAATTTTAAAAGTTATCTATTTCTTATTGGATGAGTTGTGATAGTTCTGGTTTTTGAGGAATTGGTCCATTTCTTCTAGGTGTCAAATTCATGCGTGTAGAGGTTGTTTCTTGTTTTGATATTTCTGTTATTCTTTTGATGTCCACAGAGGATGTAGTGGTAGCCCATTTTATTCCTGATAATGGTAACTTGCTTTCTCACTTTTTTATCTTTCAAAGAATTAACTCTTAGTTTCTTTGATTTTTCTCTATGTTTTAAATTTCATAGATTTTGCTCTTTTTCTTTCTGATTGCTTTGTGCCAATTTTGCTCTTTTCTCTAGGTTCTTAAAGTGGAAACCTAGATTACCAATTTGAGACTTTCCTTTTTTAATGCATGCCTATGTAGTGCTATCAATTTCCCTCTCAGAACTACTTTGGCTGTTCCCACAAATTTTGGTATGTTATAGTTTCATTTTTATTATGTTCTCTACATTTTATTTCCCTTGAGATTACATTTTTGACTCAATGGAATACTTAAAGATGTGATTTCAGTCTCTGAGTAGTTTAAATTTTCCTATTAACGTTTTCATTATTGATTTCTTTTTTATTCCGCTGTCAACAAAGAACATACTCTGTACCATTTCACATCTCTTATATTTATTAAGGTTGTCTATGGCCCAGGATATGGCATATCATGGTCTATGTTTCATGAGCATTTGAAAACAATGTGAATTCCGCTGTTGTTGCATGGAGTGTTCTATAAATGTTGATTAGATCTTTCTGGTTAATGGTAATGAATCCTTGCATATCCTTGCTAATTTCCTATCTGCTTATTCTTTCAATTCCTCGAAAGGGAGCAATGAGGACTCCAACTTGAACTGTGCATTTGCCTATTTTTCTTTTTGGTTCTATCAGTTCTGAATCACATATTTTACTGCTATCTTCTTTGGTGCATACACATTAAGGATTGCTAGATCTCTTTGGTGGATTGACCTTTTTATCATTATATAATGTCCTTCTCCAGTAATTTCTTTTTTGCTATGAAATCTACTTTATCTGTTATTTATATAGCCATTACTACTTTCTTTTGATTCACATTTCCATGATGTGCCTTTTTCTGTCCTTTTAATCTACATATATGGTTATATTTGGAGTTCCTGAAAGAAAGCATACAGTAGGGTCTTTATTTTTTTAATCTACTCTGGCAAGCTCTTTATATTGGTGTATTTTGACCATTTACTTTTAAGGTAGTTATTGCTACATTAAGGTTTAACTCTGTCCCTTTCCTTTCTCTTCTCAGTTGTTTTTCTCCATTTCTTGCTTTTTTCTGCAGCCCTCCATGAATTTTTTTAGACTTACATTAGATGTATCTATAGTTTTTAAATGTGTCTTTGTATTGTTCTAGGTATTACATATCTAGATACATACATACATTTTTACATTAGATGTACATTAGTTATCACTGTCTAATGTCATCATCTTTCACAAGTTCAAGTAAAGTATAAAATCTTACCTCCCACAAGCAATGAGTCAAGGAAGAAATCAAAAAGGAAATGAAAATACTATGTTGACACAAGAGTTCTAGGAAGATGGCAGAGTAGAAGGTTCCTAAGATCACCTGTTCCCATGACACACAGTGGCAACAAGTACATGTAAGGCAAGTCATTCTGAAAATGACCTGAAGATTAACAGAACACATCAACCATGCCCACAGACAAAAAAGGAGCCACACTGAGAAGGTAAGGAGGGGGCAGAGATGGAGTTTGGGAACCAAGCCCCTGGTGCAGGGACCCACAAGTGGGAAGGATATCACAGATGTGAACGTCCTCCCTGAGGAACAAAGAGATCAAGTCACACATTAAGCATCCCAGGCCTTGGGAATCCATACCTAAAGACCAGCTCCCATAACACAAGGCTCTGAACAGGGCTTGGGAGAGCCAGGATATTATAGGAAACTGGGGTTTTCCTTAAAGGGCCAGCATGCTGTACCACCCTGTCCAAGGCCCAGCAGAGAGCAGCAGTTTGTGAAGTACCTGGGTTATAAGTGAAGGAGCTTTACTGAGCTGTTTTAGCATAAGTGAAGGGGGAGGGATCTACAAGGGCTTTTCTTGCCCTCCTTCAGCCTAGCTGACTGGCTGCCTGTTAGAGCCAGTTCTGACACTCTCCATCTGTACTGTTAGCCTTGTTCACTTCACCCCAGCATTCCCCTATAGACCCACCTCCCCAGGCATGCACCCCTCCAAAGCAGCTCCTGCCCCTGACAAACTGGCCTCTCTACTAGCTGTGCCAGGAGCTAATCCTACCCACCAGCAAGTCTGCACCAGCTAGAGCCAGGCCTCTCAGCCAGCCACACCTGGGCCAGCCCTGCCCACCAGTGCACAGGCAGTAGTCATAGCCAGTCACTGCAGACAGTGGGGCTGGGGGCCAGCAGCAACCACCAGCACGACTGCAGCAGTTGCAGCCCAGTCACAACAGGAGGGTGCATACAGCCCACGCAGGGGATATCCTGGGACTACCTGGTGCTGGTGACCGGAGGGTCCCACAGGATGCGTTCTAAATAGTACCGCTACCTTCAAGACCAGGAGACATAACTGACCTCCTAATACATAGAAATGAAGGAACAAAGGCAAAATCAGAAGACGGAGCAATGTGTTCCAAGCAAAATAAAAAAATAAAACTTCAGAAAACTAAGTGAAATGGAGATAAGTGATCTATTTGATAAAGAGTTCAAAATAATGGTTATAAAGATTCTCACTGACTTTGAGAAGAGTGGATGAACTCAGAACTACAGCAAAGAAAAAAAATATGAAAAAAGAACCTAGCAGAGCTAAGGATACAATAAAGGAAAAATACAGCAGAAGGAATCAAGAGCAGATTAGAAGATGCAGAAGAATGGATCAATGATCTGAAAGAGTGTACTGGAAAGTACTCAAGCTGAAGAGCAAAAAAAAAAAAAAAAAAAAGCATATATTAAAGTACCTCTGAGACAACATCAAGCATATCAACATTCACATTATATTATGCCCAGAAGGGCAGAGAGAGAAAGGGGCAGAACATTTATCTGAAGAAGTAACAGCTGAAAACTTCCCTAAACTGGGGAAGGAAAAAGACACCCAGGAAAAACAGAGAGCCCCAAACAAGATGAATCCAAGGAAGTCCACACCGAGACACAACAATTAAAATGTCACAAATTAAAGAAAAAGGAATCTTAAAAGCAGCAAGAGAAAACAAATTACAATGTACAAGGGAAACCCTATAAGGCTACCAACTAATTTTTCAACAGAGACTTTGTACCAGAAGAAAGTGGCAAGATATATTCAAGGTGAAAGGCAAAAACCTACAACCAAGAATATTCAACCCAGCAAGGTTATCACTCAACAAGGAAGGAGAAAGTATCCCAGAGAAACTAAAGCAGTTCATCATCACTAAATCAGCTTTAAAAATTGTTAACAGGACTTATTTAATCAGGAAAGGCAAAGCCATAAATAGAAGAAAATTAAGAAATGAAAAAATTTCACCAGTAAAGCAACAGAAGTAATAGTAGTAGATCAATCACTTCTAAAGCTAGCATGAAGATTAAAAGTAAAATCAGTTATATCTAAAAAATTAGTTAAGGGATACAAAGAATAAAAAGATGAAAAATAAAACATCATATACATAAAATATTCCAAAGGGAATAAAAATTTGAATTTAACTGACCATCAACTTAATAAAGACTGCTCAGTACACAAGATATTAAATATGAATCTCATGGTAACCACAAACCAAATAAGTATGATACACAAGAAATTTACAGAAAGGAATCCAAGCATAACATTAAAGAAAGTCATTAAGTAACTAGGGAAGAGAGCAAAAGAATAAAGAAGAACTACAAAAACAAGCAAAGAACAATTAAATTGATACTAATTACATACCTATCAATGACTACTCCAAATGTAAATGGTTTAAATACTCCCATCAAAAGACACAGGGTGACTGAATGGAAAATAAAATGGGACTCATCTATATGCTGCTTACAAGAGACTCGCTTCAGACCTAAAGACACATAAAACTTCAAGTGCAGGGCTGGAAAAGATATTCCATGCAAATGGAAGTGAAAAATAAAAGGTGGGGGTAGCAATACTTATAGCAGACAAAACAGCATTTAGAGCAATGACTGTTAATAAGAGACAAAGGCATTACATAGTGATAAAGGAAATCAATTCAGCAAGAGGATATAACAATTGTAAATATCTATGCATCTAAATGTGTTACTATATAAATAGAAATATATAAAGCTAATATTGGCATAAATGGAGAAACTGACAGTAATACATTAAAAGATTTTAACACCCTGCTTACATCAATGGATAGAGCATCCAGAAAAAATCAGTAAACACTGGTTTGAACAACACAGTACGTCGGATGGACCTAAGAGATATGTACAGAATATTCCATCCAAATACAGCCAAATACACATTCTTTTCAAGTGCACACAGAACATTCTCCAGGATAGATTACATATTAGGCCACAAAACTAATCTTGATAAATTTAAGAGGACTGAAATCCTATCAAGCATCTTTACTGACCACAACAGTATGAAACTAGAAATTACAAGAAAACTGCAAAATACAAAAACATGGAGACTAAATGTGCTACTCGACAACCAATGGGTCAATAAACAAATCAAAGAGGAAATAAAAAAATACCTGAAGACAAATAAAATGGACAAAGAGTGGTTCAAGATCTTTGAGACAATGCAAACAAAAGCAGTCCTAAGAGGGAAATTTATAGTAATACAGGCTTACCTCGAGAAACCAGAGAAATCTCAAACAATCTACCCTTCCACCTAAAGAAACCGGAAAAAAATAACAAAGCCCAAAGTTCTTAGCAGGAAATAAGATCAGAGAGGAAATAAGTAAAGACTAAAAAAATGAAAAAAGATCACATCAATGAATCTAATAGCTGGTTCTTTGAAATAATGAACAAAAATGATAAACCTTTAGCTTGGCTCATCAAGGAAAAAAGAAAACTCAAACAAAATCAGAAGTGAGGCTGCCTTCTAGTCTCCCAGGCCCGCCCCACCTAAAGAAATGAGTGGTGGATTGGCGCCAAGTAAAACACAGTGTATGTATCCAACTTGCCCTTTTCCCTGACCAACAATGACATATACCAGATATTTTCCAAGTATGGCAAAGTTGTAAAGGTTACTATAATGAAAGATAAAGATACCAGAAAGAGTAAAGGGGTTGCATTTATTTTATTTTTGGATAAAGACTCTGCACAAAACTGTACCAGAGCAATAAACAACAAACAGTTATTTGGTAGAGTGATAAAAGCAAGCATTGCTATTGACAATGGAAGAGCAGCTGAGTTCATCCGAAGACGAAACGACTTTGACAAATCTAAATGTTATGAATGTGGGGAAAGTGGACACTTAAGTTATGCCTGCCCTAAAAATATGCTTGGAGAACGGGAACCTCCGAAGAAGAAAGAGAAAAAGAAAAAAAAAGAAAATTCCTGAACCAGAAGAAGAAATTGAAGAAGTAGAAGAAAGTAAAGATGAAGGGGAAGATCCTGCTCTTGACAATCTTAGTCAGGCCATAGCTTTCCAGCAAGCCAAAATTGAAGAAGAACAGAAAAAATGGAAACCCAGTTCAGGGGGTCCCTCAACATCAGATGATTCAAGACACCCAAGGATAAAGAAAAGCACGTATTTCAGTGATGAGGAAGAACTGAGTGATTAAAATTATATTTATTATGTAAATATCATTTAAAAAATTTTTTAAATCTTGGGGTACCAAGTTCAGTTGAAATTAAAGATTACTTTTAGAATTTGAGCATAAAAAACACTTAGTACCAAATGATTTTTTTACTATAAAATAGGTTCATAGGAAATTGAAAATAATTTTAAAGTATCATGTTTCTGTCTTGCCTTAGCAGGGTAATAAAAATCAAGATTTGCTAGTTACCATTAATCTTGAAAACAGTTCATTTGAATCAAGAAGAAATCTTAATAATATAGTATTGCCATTGTCATCCCAAGAAAAAAGACCAATATTAAAAAGATGTGTTTGAGAACCTCAAAAAAAAAAATCAGAAGTGAAAGAGGAAAAGTAACCAATAGCACAGAAATACAAAGGATTAGAAAAGACAACTATGAAAAATAATACACCAACAAAGTGGACAACCTGGAAAAAATGGGAAGATTTCTAGATCTTTCATGCTATCTTCTAAGACTAAATATGGAAGAAATACAAAATCTGAACAGACCTGTTACTAGTAACAAAAATCCATCAGTAACTAAAAATCCCCCAGACAAAAATCCAGGAGCAGGTATCTTCCTAGGTGAATTCTACCACTTTTTTTTTTTCCTACCAAACATTTAAAGAAGAGTTAATACTTATTCTTTTCTAACTATTCCAAAAAAAATCTAAGAGGATTTTAGTGATTTTCTCTTCTTGTAGTATTTTTATTTGGTGAGTTGGTAAATGCTTCCCAATTTTTATTTGGTGAATTGGGAAATGCTTCCCAATTCTTTCTATGAGGTCAGCATACTTCTATCAAAACCAGACAAAGACACTACAAAGAAAGAAAATAACAGACCAGTAACCTTGATGAACATAGATGCAAATATTAGCAAACCAACTTCAACACCACATTGAAAGGATCATTCACATGGTCAAGGATACATTAACAAAATGAAGGATAAAAATCCCATTATCATCACCTCAATAGATACAGGAAAAGCATCTGACAAAATCCAACATCTAATCATGATAAAACTGTCAACAAAGTAGGTTTAGAAGGAATATAACTCACCCTTTCAGAGGGAACACACCTCACATTGATAACAGGTATATCTGACAAACCTGCAGATAACATCATTCTCAAAGGTAAAACGGTGAAAGCTTTTCTTCTAAGATCAGGAACAAAACAGGTATGTCCACTCTCACCACTATTATTCAACATAGTACTGGAAGTCCTCACCACAGCAATCAGATAAGAAAAATAAATAAAAGGCATCCAAACTGGTAAGGAAGAAGTAAAACTGTCAGTATTTACAGATGACATGGTACTATATATAGAAAACCCTTAGGATACCACCAAAAAAACCAAACCAAACAAAAATCTATTAGAATAAATGAATTCAGTGAAATTTCAGGATACCAAATTAATATACAGAAATCTGTTGCACTTCTATATTATAACAAACCGGCAGTAAGAAAAATTAAGACGACAATCCTATTTACAATTCCATCAGAAATAATAAAATACCTAAGAATAAATTTAACCATAAGGACATCAAAGACATGTATTCTGGAAATTATATAACAAAGAAAATCCCAAAACTAGATGGTTTTGCTGGTGAATGCTACCAAACATTTAAAGGACATTTAATACCACTCCTTCTTAAAATTTTCCAAAGACTGTAAAAGAGGAAATATTCCTAACTCATTCTATGAGGCAAACATCACCCTGATAGCAAAGCCAAATAAAAATACTACAAGAAGAGGAAACTATTGACTGGTAGTCCTCATAAGTACTGATGCAAACACACTCTACAAAAACTAGCAAACAAAATCCATCAGCATATTAAAGGAATTACATACCATGACCAAGTAGATTTATTCCTGGAATTCAAGGCTGGTGAATGACAATCCATGTAATTGATTCAATGTAATTGATCAATGTAATTTACCACATTTACTAAAATGGAAGAAAAAAACCCCCAACCATCTCAACTGATGCATAAAAAACATGATAAAATTCAACACATTTTTATGATAAAATCACTTCAACAAAGTTAAGAATGAAAGGAAACTTCCTCAACATGATAAAGGCCATCTATCAAAAATGCACAGGTAATATCATACTAAATGTTTAAAGGTTAAAATCTTTTCCCTTAAGATCAGCAACAGGACAGGATGCCCACTTTCACCACTTCTATTCAACATAACATTACAAGTGCCAGCCAGAACAATTAGGTAAGAAAAAAAATTAAAAGTATCAAAAGTGGACATTAAGAAGTGAAATGATCTCTTAACAGATTAAAGGACTGTATATGCAGAAAACCCTAAAGATTCTGCAACCCTCCTCCAAAAAAACTATTAGTGGTAATATATTCATCAAAGTCACAGGATACAAAATCAACGTGCAAAAATCAGTTGCATTTCCATACATTACTGATGAACAATAAAGGTGATCCTTATAAGATATACAAAATTTTTTTAAGAGTTTATTTATCTGAGAGAGAAAGAGTGAGCACAAGCGGGGAAGAGAGAAGGTTTCCTGCAAGCAGAGAGCCCGATGTGGGACTTGATCCCAGGACCCTGAGATCATGACCTGAGCTGAAGGCAGAAATTTAATCAACTGAGCCACCCAGGTGCCCCAAGATATACAAAAATAAACTTAAAGTAGATCAAGACCTAAATGTAAGAGTTAAAATATGAAAGTCTTATAAGAAAACACTGGAGAAAATCTTCACGACATTGGATTTGAAATCATTTCTTGGATAGGACATCAAAAGTAAAAGACAACAAAAGAAAAAAATGGATAAATGGGACTTCAAAGTTAACTTTTTTGCATCAAAAAACACTATCAGGAAAGTGTAAAGACAATGGACAGAGAGGGAGAAACTACTTGTAAATCTTATATCTAATAAGGGATTAATGTCCAGAATATAGGAAAAACTACAACGAAAGATTCCAATTCAAAAAAAAAAAATGGGCACAAGACTTAAACAGAGATTCCTTCACAGATATAAAAATGACCAACATTACTAGTTATTAGGGAAATCCAAATCAAACCATAATGAGCTCTCACTTCACCTTTTTTTAGGATGAAAATCCCTAGGATGGCATTGGGATGCCATTAGGATGGCAAAGAAAAAGAAAAAGAAGAAAAGAAAGAAAATTACTAAGTGTTGGTGAGGACATGGTGATCTTGAAATCTTTCTGCACTGCTGGTGGGAAAGCAAAAATATTCAACCACTATGTAAAACAGTTTAGAAATTCCTCAAAAAGTTAAATATAGGAGCACCTGGGTGGCTCAGTCAGTTAAGCTCCTGCCTTTGGCTCAGGTCATGATTCCAGGGTCTAAGGATGGAGCCCTGCATCGGGATCCCTGCTCAGGGGAGATGTCTGCTCCTCCCTCTCCTTCTACTCCTGCCCCTTCCCATTTGTACTCACACTCTCTCTCAAATAAAATCTTTGAAAAAAAATATAAAATTACCATATGATCAAGCATTTTTTTTTAAAGATTTACTTGAGAGTGTGAGAGTGCATGGGGGAGGGGGAGGAACAGAGGGAGAGGGAGAAAGAGAATCTCACCAGACTCCCAACTAAGCACAGAGTTGGAGCTCAGTCTAAGGACCCTGAGATCATGACCTGAGGCAGAAGTGAGAGTCAGACACTTAACCAACTGAGCCACCCAGGCACCCGCAATCAATCCTTTCTAATCCTACATATACCCCAAAGAAGAGAAAGGACTAACAAATACTTATATACTATTGTTTATAGCACCATTATTCATAAGAGGCAAAGATAGAAACAACCCAACTATTCATCAATCTAGCCTTGAAAAAAATGAAATTTCAACACATGCTGTAATTGGATGAACCTTGAAGACATTACGTTAAGTGAAATAAACCAGACACAAAAGACATCATACCAGTCCACTAAAATGAGATATGTAAAATAAATGTGTTCAGAGACAGAAAGCAGACTAGAGATCACCAAAGACTGAGGAGAGGGGGCAAGGGAGAGTTGTCATTTAATGGGTACAGAGTTTTCGTGTGAGATGATAAAAAGTTCTAGAAATGGATAATACTAATGATTGTACAACACTGTGAATATACTTAATGCCATTTAACTGTACAGTTAAAAGTGGACACAAAAGTAAAATGTAAAACATGCCTTACCGTAATTTTTAAATTGGCAAAAACAGAAAAACCTTACTTCCATTTTGATCCCTTTACGTTCTTCCATTTAAAATATAATGGTCTTAAATATTTTCACCACATACACTTAAAACCACAGTGTTCTAATTTTTGCTTTCACTGTCAAACAATTTAGAAAACTCAAGAGGACAAGGAAAATCTTTTTTTTTTTACACATATTTTTCATTACCATGTTCTTCCTGTCCCAAGCCTCCCTGTTTTATCATTTCAAGTCATGAGAACTTCCTTCAGCTGTTTTCTTAGGGTCAGTCTGCTGGTGATAAATTCTCTTAGTTTTTGTTCTTCTGAGAATTTGATTTGTCCTTAATTCCTGAAGGGTGTTTTTCATTGGGTAGAGAACTCTGAGTTAACAGATTTTTTCTTCCAGGGCTTGAAAAATATTTTGCCATTTCTTTCTGACTTGCATGATTTCTGATTAGAAATTCCCTGTCATTCAAATCATCTTTCCCCTTAGGCAAGGGTTTCCTTGTTACTTTGAAGATTTTTTTGTCTTCAGTTTTCTAAAGCTTAATTAAGTTTCTTGGCATAGAATTCTCTGGACTGATCCTTGCATTTACCTTTCTGAGTTATTTCCTCTTGAATATGTATATTTCTATCTCACCGAATTCAGCACGTTTTCAGCCGTTATTTCTTTGAGACTTTCAGCCTCATGGTCTTTCTCCGTGTCTAGCGACACAAATGCTAGGACTTGTGCAGTCTCACAAGCCCCAGAAGTTCTGTTCCTTCACTTTCAGTCTATGCCCTCCCTAGTGTTCAGACTGAGTGATCTCTATTGCTCTACCTTCCAGTACATGAATTCTTTATCCCTCCATTCTGCCATCAAACCCCATCCCTGTGCTTCATATTTCGTTCTATTTTTCAGTTCTAAAATTCCCATTTGTTCTTTCTATCATCTATTTGCTGAAAATTGGTATTTCTCTACTGAGGCTATTTTTTATTTGTTTCAAGTATGTTCACAATTACTTACTGAATCATTTTTATCCTGGCTCTTTAAAACCTGCGAGAGAATTCTAACATCTCTGTCACCTCAATGTTGCCATCTATTAGTGGTCTTTCTCATTCGGAAGAGATCTTCCTGACTCTTGGTATAACAACTCATTTTCAATTGACTCTGAACACTTTCATATTATGAGACTCTGGATCTTGAAACTTGTTTTTGCTGATTTTCTCTGATACTGCTCCAGCCTCATTATTACAGGTAGAGATAGAAGTCCAGGTTCTCACCTGGCATTGGTTAATACTAGAGTTAAGGGAGCTCTTTACCATAGCCGGGCATTCAAGTTCCCCACGTGGTCTCCACAGATGTCACAGCGTAGGTGACTTGGTTACCACCTGGCCATGGTCAAAGTCCTGAATCTCCAGCAGCCTTCCTCTGACACTACCCCAGGGGGTAAGGATGTTACTGGATGAGGAAGAAAGTTCAGGATTCTCATGGGGTCTCCACTGACTCCATAAAGAGCTCTCTAGTGGCCAGGCTGGATGACAATCACAGCTCTCTAATTAGACAATCTCTAGCACCACCCCAGTAGGGAGGGGGGCTGAGTCACCTGTTACAGACTTTTTTTTAAAAGATTTTATTTATTTGTAATAGTGAGGGGGGGTGAGGATGAGAGAGAGAGAGAGAGAGAGAGAGAGAGAGAGAGAGAACAAATAGGGGGATGGGTAGGCAGAAGGATCAGGGAGCACAATGTGGGACTTGATCCCAGGATCAGGACCTGAGCCAAAGGCAGATGCTTAACTGACTGAGCCAACCGGGCATCCCCAGACTGATTTTAAGTCTAGGCTCCCCACTGGGTCTTTGCTGGCAGGAATGGGAGTAGGACACAGTCAGTTTCTTCTGTAGGGTTTGGCTGAACTAGAGACACTATGTCTGCAAGTTTTTTTTACTATGCTGCCCCCTTCTTAAGAGTAATCAGGCTTTTACTGGGGCAAGTTATGTCTGTGTGCATTGGTGTTTCCAGGTTGCCAGTGTATCCAGTTCCATGTCAAGGTAAATTTCAGGTAACAAGAAAAGTCCCTATCCAATTGGCCTTCTTTTAATCCTACAGAGTCTTATGTTTATTTTAGATAAAGTAATCAGTGTTTAGCCCTACTTACTAAAAGTTATATGGAAAAGTATGTCTATATCATCTTCCCAGAAGAAGTTCCTAAAAGAATGTTAGGAACATTCTTTAAAGGATGTATCTTTAAAGAATGATATCTACTACTTTTACGTTTAAAAATAAATAGTACATAAATACAATGGAATAATATGTAATTGTTTAAAAAGTAGGCAATGCTTTTGTAGTGATACAAAATGACTGCCAAAATATATTAAGTGACAAAAGCAAGGTGTAAGTCATGTGCAGAGAAGGCTATCTATGCAAAAGCAGACTACAGGAGAATCCATACATGGATTTGCTAGTGCATGAACCGAGTATTTTTGGAATAATGTACAAGAAACTCCTAACAGTAGATGCTTTTCAGGAGGGGAAAAAATGGAAGATTAAGGAAAAAAACAGCAGGATAAGAAGGAGACTACATTTTTGCACGTTACATTTCCAAAAGAATATTATGCTTTCAAAGAATAAATTTTATCTCGAATAATAAGCAGGTGAGACATGAAAATCCTGTAGATGGCTAACAAGTTTTTATCACTAAAATTAGAACACACTATACAGTAATAGAAGAATTAATCATTCAGTAGACTGGAACAGAACAGAGGACTAACCGCAGGAACTGGAATACAACCTAGTATGGATTAAATCAAGAACGACTTGGAAAATGTATTTTAGATTCTGGTATAATGACAGACTGGAAGCAGAAGACACGGCATCTTGGATCAGCTCCCCTTGGGGCACAGCCCTCGAGTGGTTTCCTCCAACCACAGCACCCCCCTTCCCAGATGAACTTACTCCCTTCATTTCAATGAGGAGAAAATAAGGGAGGCAAATACTGAAGAGAAGAGTCGGAGTGGCACAGGGGAGAGAGTGCTGGGCATGGGCTTCAGAGTTCAGGGCTGGAACCGGTTTCCCTCCCACGGGAGGGTGGAGTCTCAGATAATTTGCTTGTTATACACCTGGGCATCACTCTCAGGGTTATAGTGAGAATGAAACAGGAACACGTGAAGATTCAGCCCAACTCCTGGTACCCAGCAGTTACTCAGTAAATATTAATGGACTCTGATTAACAGAGACTAAGTGGAGCCAAGACATTCCTCTCACGAAGAGCCACCACCCCTGATTAAAGAAAATTCTCCAGGGCACCTGGGTGGCTCACTGGGTTAAAGCCTCTGCTTTCAGCTCAGGTCATGATTTCAGGGTCCTGGCATCGAGGCCCGCATCGGGCTCCCTGCTCAGCGGGGAGCCTGCTTCCTCCTCTCTCTCTCTGCCTGCATCTCTGCCTACTTGTAATCTCTCTCTGTCAAATAAATAAAAAATAAAATCTTAAAAAAAAAAAAAAAAGAAAATTCTCCAGATAACTAAGCAAGTGACACCTCAAAATGTCAGCAAAGCAAAGCTGCCAGGCCTAAAGTGATCTGACTAGCTATCAAATACAACTAATAAAGCAAATCTCTTAGCAAGTTTGTTATTTTAATACAATACTGTTGTGTCATTTAATATCAAGCTTGCCAAGAGACTAGAACATGATTCACTAAAAAGAAAGTATAATTATGTGGTGTGATAGAGGTGCTAATTTTCATTACAGTAACAATAATATTACAATATATGAATGTATGAAATTAACAAGTGGTACACCTTAAAACTACACAATGTTATATGTCAAATCAATTTCAACAGTAAACAAATAATCCATTCTCTCCCCCCTTAATTGTCTAAATCTCAAAAGTTCCATAGGAAGAAGTCAAAGAAAATACCTGAAGTAATCTTTCTATTCAAAAATAATTGAGAAACCCAGAAATATTTTTAAGGATATGCCTGAGAAAATCCCTATGTTCTGTAAATGGACCACACTGGCACACCTCTTTTTGCCTGATATAGGCTTGAGATTGATTGAAAGAAACCAATACTAGCATAACCAAACACAAATTAGCAAGTATTTCTTTAATTTACTTTAACGTATTTGAACCACTATTATACTAAAGTCATGATCACTCAACTACTATGTTAGCACTCGCATATATTAACCAGGGACCAGGGAACATGCAGAAGTATATGCAATGGAAAGAGAAGGACACGGGGTGGGCTTATGGATATACCTATATGAATAGACTAGGTTAGAAGTAATTTGAGAAAATGTCTCCAAAAAATTACCAACTGAATTCATCATAAAAATCATTACAATGAATTCAGCTAAAAAGCCCCAAATAAAAAGTTTATAAAGCTAAAAATGCATAATGACTGCAACTTTCTGAGGCAACACTGATAACCAAGGCACATGTAAAAAACAAAAAACAAAACAAAACAAAAAAACACCACAAAGTTTTCGACACCTGGGTGGCTCAGTAGGTTAAGCATCTGCCTTCAGCTCAGGTCCTGATCCCAGGTCCTGGGACTGAGACCCACATCGGGCTCCCTGCTCAGGAGAGAGCCTGCTTCTCCCTCTGCCTTCCGCTCCCCCTGCTTTTGCTCTTTCTCTCTCTCTCTCTGATAAATAAAATCTTCAAAAGAAACAAAAGGCAAAACTCTTCAACATAAAAAAAGCAATTAAATGAACTTTTAGTTAATTAGTATTTTAATTTTAAGGAAGGCCCAAAGTTGAGGAGCTTCTAGGTTCTCTTCTAAAGCAAAATAACAATGATAGGAGGATGAAGGAGAACTTCAAGGGCGGGTTACTGATGTCTCAACTCAGACATGGACATCAGAAATAACCCCAGGGGCGCCTAAGGGGTGCAGTCAGTTGGGTGTCTCACTCTTTATTTCGTCTTGGGACATGATCTTGCCGTTGTGAGACCAAAGGGCCCATGGTGGTCTCTGCACTCAGCAGGGAGTCTACGTGAGATTCTCTCTCTTCATCTCCCTCTACCCCTCGCCCTGCTTGTGCATGCACTCTTTCTCTAAATCTTTAAAAAAGGGGGGGGTAAGCCTTGCCCATTTTACTTGCAAAATAAATGGGGCTTCAAAACACTCGATTCCAAAATACAAATACCAAGCAAATATGTACGTCAAGAGCAAATGAATATTGTATTCCTCCTTGTTTGTGACTCTGCCAGGCTTTGGGCAGACAGGAGGATAAATTCAGGACCGCTGGCATTGCCAAGATAGTGACATCAGCTAAACCTCCCTCGTTCTCCGACCCCGGCACTCTGAAAACCTGCCAGGTGTTCCCACCAGGAGGAAATCCAGACTGAGCTACTCGAGCACACCTGAGGATCCAGAGCACTGCAGGTCTCGCACTCCTCTGCCAAGTTGCTCAGGAGAGCTAAGCCAAGGTGCCTCAAGAGTTCTATCCCGTCCAGATTCATGGAATGCCCGCCATGGGCGAGAGACATCTTACCAGGCTCTGAAGATGAGCTCGGCTCTTACTCACCAGGGTCCCGGGTTCCTCCTACTTTTGCACAAAATAGGACACACAATGGCCGTGTCCTCCTGCCATTACTTCCACTTCCCAAAAGCTGACTACAGTTCAAAAGGATAAGTTTGCTGACCTCGTCTTTAACAAAGCTAACTCACTGCACTTGTGCATTACAAAGAATCAATTATTTAACCAAATATAAATACAACAGTGAAGAAATTCACATTCTGTATAAAAAAAAAAAGAAGAGTGAAATCTTTTTTTTTTTTTGGTACCTGGACCTCACCGTCCTTGGCAAACAACTGAAATGAAGCTATTCTTACCCCAGAGCTGCAGGGAGGCTCCCAGGCCACTCCCTGGCTACTAACATGCAGGGAGTGGCAGAAAACGAAAGCATCTACGTCTGAAAGCTCCCCCTTATTTCCTTGAGCCTGAAACTATGAAACTACATATAACACTGACAAAGAACAGTAAAAATATATGAGGCAATATACATGTTCATAAGATATGTAGTGAAGAGACTGAAGCTAAATGTTCAAATAGACCAAAAAATTATCCAATGATTCAGGAAAAGGATAAAATAAAACACACAAGTTACAGAGACCTCAGACAGTCACACAGAAATGAGTTAATGTGAAAACTTCCTTTTCAATACACATAAGCCAGAAACAAATCCAGACTGAGTCCACTGTTATATTAGAAACAGATGTCAATGCTCTCAACTTCTAAATGCAAAGACCTACCTACGTTCCAGTCCCTGATCCACCAGTAAGTAGATGAGAGACTTCGGGCAAGTCATTTAACCTCTCTCATCCTAGAGAGATTCTACCAGATGGCTCTGACCTTCCATCTTTTCTAGCTTTAAAATTATAGGGTTCTATGTAATGAAAATGCAAAGGTACAGTGTTACCGTATTATTGTAATCAGATGGGTCGTAAGTGCTCTGTTTAAAAACTTCACACAGTTCCATAAATTCTTCTGTCATCTCGTGGATTTGTCCATTTAAAATCGCTCCTTTGGTACCTCCAAATTCAAGTCTTTCCAGCTTTTCAAATTCCAATATGTTGACAAATATATCCTTTGTAAAAACATAGCACAATAAAGATCTTTCCACCATCTTGAACAGGACCGGAGCATTTTAAAGTTGCAAAGATAAAACACTTTCAAGCATTCAAAAAAAAAAAAAAAAATCAGTGTGTTAATGGACACTGACATGACAGAAAATTATGATTTAAATGAACAAAGTTACTGTTTTTAAAATCATATTCCCATTTTCACATTTCCTGAGAATTTTCTAGCAGTGCAAGGCAACACCTACTTTACCAGAGCTAAACATACGATTCTGTAATTTTACATCCTTCTAATCCTACCTCAGATCCCAGGGAATATCTAAAATCCTATCTTCAGCCGCATCTGTTTTGCAGGGAATCACCTCCCTTAGTGGAAGGGGGTGAAGGATTGCTAAGGAAGGGGGACCAGTCGCCCATACTTGGGCATTTAGCAGTCAGACTTTGAGAGACATTCAGGCTGATTAAGGGATGGGAATTTTCAAAGCACAAGGCTCTAATTTTGGATGAAATACAACAAATTTTATGATAGCGAGAAAGTCCAAGCTTGAAAGAGCTTTACAAAGAGTCAAAGAAACAATCACTACATCCCCCTTTTTAAAAAACACCCTTAGCCAGGCGGCTCCAACTGCATGTGTGTCTGTACATGCGTGTAGTCAATGTCTGTTGTTGAAGTATCTGAAACACATGTACACGCAGCATGTATTTCCACGTTCTTTTTTTCATGATGGGCTTTAGTATTTTTATAGTCCATATAGTTATACTCTGAAAGACAGCATGGTATTTTAGATCATCAAATGGGTTTTCCAGGTATAGAATCTCAATGTCAAACATATAAAAGGAAAAAAAAAAAGGATACAGTTTAGAGATCCCTGATTTACAATGGTCTTCCAAGAGCTTATTAAGTTAGAAGTCAAAGGTCACTAGTACATAACAGAGTCTCATTTATACTCAGTATACTGAAAGAATCAAAAATGAGTTTAAAAAAAGAAAGAAAGAAAGAAAGAAATCAAAGTAAAGCTTATAAAACAACCTTAACAGCACTGGTCTTGTCAGCACTTCATAATAACCGAGAAAGGAGATCTCCCTCTCTCCCATCCAAACAGAATAAACTATCTCCTGAATGATACAGAACACAACAAGATTTTTTAACCCACCCACAATTCAAATAAATCACAAGTCAATACCTCTATTTTCATGAAACGGTCCAGAAATTTGTCAAATCTACAAAACACCAGTTGAGACTGGAAATCCCATGGTTTTAGCTCCTTATTTCCCTTAAAATAGCTTGCCAATTCTTTTCTATAGTTGAAAAAAGACTTTTTGAAAGTCTTTAAGATGTTAATGGCCATCTGAACCTTTTCCAAAGAGTCTTCAACTTCTCCTTTCAAAAGATCTTCAGGTGAAAGGTACGCTATTGCCTAGGATTTAATAAAAGGAAACTGATCGAAAATAGGTTTTAAAAAAAAATTTTTTTAGTGAAAACACCTGTTTCAATGAATTTTTTTTTAATGAATCATTTTTTTAAAGACTTTATTTACTTAAGAGAGAGCATGGTGGGAAGACTCAGAGGGAGAGGTAGAAGCAGGCTCCCCGCTGAGCAAGGAGCCCAACATGGGGCTCGATCCCAGGACCCCGGGATCATGACCAGGCTGAAGGCAGACACTTAACAGACTGAGCCACACAGGCATCCCTCAATCTTTTTTTTTTTTTTTAAATAACGATTTTATTTGAGAGTGTGAGCAGCACTGAGGGAAAGTAGAGGGAGAGAGGGGGAGGGAAAGGGACAAGCATACTCCACACTGAGCACTGAGCCTGTCCTGGGGCTCAATCTCATGATCCCGAGATCATGACCAGGGTGGAAACCAAGAGACACTTAAACGGATTGAGCCACTCAGGCGCCCCTCAATGAATCAGTTTTAAATAATACATCGCTAGAATTGGGCTAGCAATGCTGTGAGACAAAAAGTAAATTCTAGAAATTCAGACATTTGGATTTCAATGACATACTCATATACATTAGCATTATCTACAGGAGACTCTACAATTTCCGAATATACTTTTTAGCAATGACTAAGTTTTTGCTAAGCTTTGCAGGTATGACAACTGTATAATGAGAATTTGCATGAATATTCTCACTACAAATCTTCTCCATAATTTTTCCTTCATATAAAGAAATACACAGACCAGAGGGGAACTCTTGAAGACCACGGACTTTAAAAAATATGCTCACCTTACCTCGTAGCACTGGGTCATCTGTAAGGTGAGAAAGAGCTGCTATAGTTAACGGTATCACTGGCAATTCTCTTAGGTTGGCAGGCATCTCTTCTGCTAACATTTTAGGACATAAAATCTAGTAGAAATAATGCTATATAAACCAGTTTTAAGTAGAGGAAATGGAAAGGTAAGAGGGGTTTTTAAAAGAAAGACCCATGTGGGGCGCCTGGCTGGCTCAGTCAGCAGAGCACATAACTGTTGATCTCAGAGGCAAAAGTTCAAGCCCCATGTTCAGCATGGAAACTACTTATTTAAAAAAAAAAGAAAAGAAAAGACTTGAGTAGCAGACTCATGTACACTGGTCAGTTTCTCATAGGACAGTCATGTCTACATACCTTCCAGTCCTTCCCTAACCATATTTGTCAGGAATATTCACAATTTCCCTCTTTAAGGACCTCAAGAAAACATAAATTCTATAGGTTCTTTTGTATACTATTCCCTCCTGAAGCATCGTCAACTCACATAAATCATAGGCTTAAATTGTGTATCTTAAATATTGCGGTTACTTAGAAAGTTGTTACATATCTCAGTGGACTATTAATGAAAGCCACTGAGTTCACCTACCAGATGGAAGGATTTTCTTCTAAATGTAGACATAGTATTCTCCTTCTCCCATTAATGGCTACAGTTTTATATGTAATAAAGACTGTGCCATAAATTTGTAAGAAAAATCATGTTTAGCTTCTAAAACCCCTACTGATGAGAATCCGAGTTTGAGCTGTAGACTGCCCATCTGTGCTCTTACTTCCCACTCAGACTGCGTGGAAAATTAAGTCTGGCATGTACGCTGCTAACACTGCACAGGGAACACCGAAGGGAACCACCTGTGGTTAGCCATGTGCGTTATAAAGGAGTTAACATTTTGGTATGGGTTAGGGTTTCCAGAGACCTTTATCTTCATGTATGCTTTATAAAAAATGTGCCCTGTGTCCTTTTAGGAAGCTGGAAAAAAAAAAATCTATGGTGATGACTCAATTGCCTTCTCTGTTTCAGAAGCCCCCTGTGACTTAATTACTTGGATCTAACTTAAGGTCCAGGCAAGCTGTTCATATTTTCATTCTTACTCTTCCTGACAGACCTTCACACAAATGAGACAATCACAGCAATTAACCTCCCAAAGACCAGGGTATAGTACTAATAGTACTAAATATCCTAGAGATCAGAAAATCTAGTCTATATCCTTTCAATGGGCAGCAGGGTGTGCGAGGTAAAAATAATCAACAGGAGGCAGAAGACCTGGCTATGATCCAGTTAGGGGCCACTAACTGCTTTTCGGATATTAGCTAAATTATCTCAGAAGATCTCAGTTTCCTCATCTATTGGGAAAAAAAAAGGTAATGCTCAAAGCTGGTCAATTACAGTAAAATGTTTTACATATTGGTAATAGCAATGTAATTGATATAACCTTTTAAAAAAGAATTTGTAAATATCAAAAGTTATTCAAGGGTCACGAAAACATTGTACCCTTTGATCATTACCATGAACTTATATCAAACTAATGATCCAAGTTAAGGAAAAAGGACTCTTATATAAAGTTGTTTTCTACATATTGCTTATAATAGAGACTGAAAGCAACCTAAATATCCAACAATACAATAATTCTTCAAGGAGCTAGTAAAAAAATAATTATATGTATGATAAAATGCATAAATACACGTACATTTTGAGAGAATGAAGTATAAAGAAGGCTGAATTTTATGGTGATAGATGTGCAGCACTATCTCTATAATTATAAATTGCATGTGATGAAAATATTTTACTATTATTGTTAGTATACCACATATTACATTGTAATTAAAAATCAAAATTGTTATTTTAAAATATGGAGCCTAGTGTAATGGGTAAGAAACTGTGCCACTTAAAAACTGGGTAACCTTAGGAAAGCTATTTATAGTCTCTTAAATTCAAGGGATTTTTTTTAAATTATAAAATGGATTACTAGTAGTATCTCTGTGTCACAACACTGGTAGGGAATTACATTTGTAGTTTTTGTAAAGGTTTAGAAGAGTTCCTAGTGATTAAAAGGCACTATACAGTGCTTCTTAATATAAGAAATAAACTAGACTGCAGATCACTGGGGAAGACTTGGGGAGGGTTCAGCACTTCAGGGGACCCAGGTATGAAAGTTGGCCCATTACTGATTTGTGATCCTAACATGTAGGGACACATTTACTACCAAGTCCACTTGAGAATCAAGGAAATCAGGTCATCGGAACATTTGGACAAGAAGCCAGAAACACTAAGCAACAAAGGAAGCTACATTATTTCCTTGGGACCACTGCCACAGAGTGGAGGCCAGGGATCATAAGGTTACAGGCTTACAGGACTTCTTATAAGCTACCTACTTCAATAAATAACCACCTCTGGAGTTGATACAGTAGCAGGGATTTCTAGTAAAAGTTTAAGTAAACCTCAAAATGAGATGAGGATCCTTTAAAGTGGGTATAACAGAAGTTTTGAGTATAAATTGTTGACTCAATAGGGATCATGGTCTGAAGATCCAAAGGAGATCCAAAGCCATTAGGACCCAGCTCACTTGCTTAACGACAAAGAAATAGAACAAAGCCAGAGGAGAGAATAAAATATAGCAAGGAACTGATCTGTTGTTATCTCCCATCAAGAGCTGCAATTCATCTGAAGGTCAATAGCTTAGAACTAGCTTTGACTGAGCCCCTGTTAAATGCCACACTGGGCACTCAACTTAGATTACCTCTTGATCCTCAAAACAGCCCATGAACTGGGCATTACCCTCACTTACAGATATGGAAACTGAGGTCTGAAGAACCAATTGAACTCCCCCTTAAGTGTTTCAATTAGAATTCAATTCAGGTTGGTATGAGGGCCAAAGTCCTTCTCCATATATTCTACCTCTTTAAAAGCAGAAACACACACACACACACACACACACACACACACACACACACAATTACTAACTCCATCTGGATTTCACCCTAAAGTCTCAGGAAAATTCAGCAAATAATATCATTTTTCAAGTCTTAGGTAGTTCATCTAAAAAAATATTAGGGACTGGATTGAAATACAGTTCCCAAACCACTGCTGTTTATCCAACAATCATGTTTTCTTTACTGCTTGTAACAGCAATGTTCTGGGGACTGGGGCAGCAGGAGCTCAAGCTGTTGGCCTGGTCTACGAGAACACTTTCAGGGTTCCAAGTGCCCTCCAACTCACCCAACCGTACAGTAAAGCATTTTTATTTTCCATGTGAGTCACAGTGTCACCACCACTGGGAGGCATTAGTCTAGATCCGAGATTTAGATCAATCACAGTCATCCACCCTCCTCCAAGCAAGTGACCCAGAACTGTCCCAAGTAGCCTATCTCCTCTGCCACAATGATCGCTCCCAGAATGGAATCAGAACCCACTGGACCAGAACTAAGCAAAAAGGACAGCCCCTTCCCAGGGAAGTTGCTCTATGAGAAGGATACACATCTGGAGCGACTAAAAGCCATCTTACTTAACAAATGATGAGAATAAAGCCCAACGCAGTGACCAAAATGGAGGATGGCAGCGAGCTTTGAAATTATCACCTGAGACCTCTGAAACAAGCTGTTCCAGAAGTCACTGCATTCTTAACTTTTCAGTTCGCACGAATATATACTTTTTCTTTTTCCTTTCAGATCATCCGTTGCAGCTCGAGGCGATCCACTTCTCATGGAAAGCAACCTTAACAACTCACAGTCCGAGCCATACAGATCCTGCTTCTCTGGCATTTGTTTTACAAAGAACTCCTTAGTGGTTCAGATACACTTCCTGCTTACGGAGTTTGCTATGGTAATCGTCTCTCCCCCCAAATTTATATACTGAAGCTCTAATCGCCAGCATGACGGTCTAGAAATAGGTCTTTAGGTGGTCACTATGGTTACATGGAGTCCTAAGAGCAGGACCCTCATGTCATAGGACTGTGACTTTGTGAAAAGAGAAAAAGAGCTCTCTCCCCACCATGAGATGACACAGAGAAAATGCAGCGACTGCAAGCCAGGAAAAAACAAAACAAAACAAAACAAAACCTCTCACCAGAATACGACCATATTGGCACTTGACCTGAGCCCCAGACTCTGAAATTGTGAGAGAGCTATTTCGGAAAATAAAGCCACCCCAGTCTGTAGTATTTCATTACGGCAGCTCAGACTCAGACACAGCCCCAAATGAGAACCATGGGGTTATGTGCCCTCCAAGTGTCTTTTACCTCTCAAATTGTATAATATGCTCTGATTTTATGGGCCCATGAAGAATTAAAGTTCATACGGAATATTTAAGCAGTCCAATTTTTTTAAAACATTTTCCAAGTAAAGAATAGAGAAATATAAACGAGATTTTTAAAGGTCAACTATGAATCCATTTTTTAATACAACTGCATTACTAATTTTTCAGCATTCTTTCTCAGCCAGGTTCTCTTACTTTACTTTCCCAAAGTCTCCCACCAGTCAGTGTTCCTGTGGAAACCAAAGGGAAAGCTACCAAGAAAGGACTATGCCTATCTGCCTTTTCTTATTTAATTTTCTGAGGAGGGGGGAGTGGGAGAGAGGCAGATGGAGAGGGAGAATCCATGCCCAGCAAGCACTGGAGCCCAACACAGGGCTCAATCCCCCAACCGTGAGACCATGACCAGAGCCAAAATCAAGAGTCAGGCATTAGGCAACTGAGCCACCAAGGCGCCCTATCTATCTGCCTTTTATTAGAAGCTACCTTCAATCTCTTTGAAGAAAAGTATTCAATCCAGTAACAAACTGTCCTTTGAATGCACTGGACAGATTTCCAGAGCTTCTCTGCCATTTAGAATAAAAAAGTCACCTGGTCTCTGTTACCGTAAAGGTCCTTTCTGAAAAAACAGAGGAAAATGGTGTTCTTACTGTAAATTAGATTTGCTCTTCATTGATTTATTAAAACCTACCACATGGCAATGATCATTCTTCCTTTTTTTTAAATACTACATACCTTGTTAATGAAGAGATTACAAAACTCTTGCAATAGTACTACAATCCGAGCAGGAGTATTATAAAACTTGGAATGACTCCAGATGAGGCAGGTGGTGTGAAATAAAGGGGCGATGAGCGCACGGATCTGTGGGAATTCCGTCTCCTGGAGACAGCGAACGTGGCTTCTCAGGGGTCTCAAGTAAAGCTCCACATCCTGGGCTTCCAGGAGCGCTGAGAGGAACGAAAACCACCATTAATGGGATGCAGTCTCTCTATCTAAATTCACCTTACAAGTTCAAGAAAATACTGCTAAAGAACACGGCTATACTCAAATAGGGTCCCCTTCCTTTTCTATGGCTTCTCCCACAACTGAGCTACTGTGGGTCGGGAAGGCTTTGCACACAGTCCGAGTGTGGCAGCCAACCAAGAGAGCTCTGGTGTGGTTACCTACACAGCCCAAGTAAGGCGTGACGCAGCACTCGGTGGGGAAACGTACCCTTAAGATCTAAGGAAATTTACTCAACTGCGCGAAACTGCAGGAATAAAACAGGTCTGCAAAGTTGTCACTTTATGGTTGGGGTTACGAGCTCATCACTGGAATGTTAATTTCTCTTAGGTACTTGGTACCAGGACAGTCTCAGCGTCTCATCCCAGTGTCCTATGAGAGTAACTCAAGCAATGACTGCGGACTTTTATATTATTCAAGACCTAACTACTAAAATTGTCAAGTACAGGTGGTAAAAAAATATTTTGCAACTAGAGAAAGGTGAAGGTTGTAGGACATTGTGAATGTAGTGTCATTCGAAGCTACACTTCAAAATGGTTATTTTTATGTGAAATGAATTTTATCTCCATCTTAAAAATCATTAAACAGGGTGAATAAGGAATATTTCCCAAAAATGCAATATACATGAAGAAAAATATTATTAGTGCTTAATGTAATCCAAATTTTCTCTTGATTAAAATTAGGCATTTTAGGGATTCCTGGCTGGCTCCGTCAGTAGGGCATGCAACTCGATCTCAGGATGGGCAGTTCAAACCCCACACTGGGTGCCGAGCTTACTTTAAGAAAACTGGGGCATCTGGGTGCCTTAGTCGGTGAAGCGCCTGACCCAATTTCTGCTCAGGTCATGATCTCAGGGGTGTGAGATCCAGCCTGGCGTCGGGCTCCCTGCTGAGCATCAAGCCTACTTGAGAATCTCTCTCTCTCCCCCTCTCCCTTTCCCCTCCTCCCTCCCCAAACTGTTCTCTTTAAAAAAAAAAAAAAAGTTAGTCCCTTCGATGTACCCTGAATGGATGGATCTCCAACAAACTGCATTTTGCTTCTGAGACTACAAGCATCTTTGATTAACGGAAAGCAGACTTTATTTATGAAGGTAGAGAATGAAGTAAATTCTTATTTTCTGGTGTTATCCCGAAAGATTCCTGTCCAGAGGGTGGGGGGCGGGGTACGGGAACAAAGCAACACAAACAAACCTGCCAACTTTTTTGGGCTCTCAGGGTCAGGAATGCACCCATCCCTATTACTCCACTCAACCGTAATGCATTTTTCTGCCCACCTAAACAATAAAGACCTCGGAAGAAAGAGAGCATCCAGGAACTATTTTCTTCCCCGGTTGTACTCCTGTTTTCAAATTAGTGTGTTTTTATCATTGTTAATTTCAAAATTAAATAATCACATCTGATAAGTGCCTTTCAAATAAGATAAGCACATCTGGTGATTTCACAAGGCCTCAAGGACGTCCTTGAGAGGGGGCCTTGCTCGTCTAACTGACGATGGCTTTGGGCCACTTGTCCTACTCAAAGAGTTTATGACTGAATCTCGAAATCCACGTCCTCCTAAGGTCCCGAGTACCCCTGGGATTTGTTCCTGCATAAGTTTTATCCACAGAAAAAGTTCATCTTATACTAACAGAAAAAAATTTGAGCAGTTTCGACTCACTGAGAACGTACTCACTGCATGTCTAGTACCATGTACCATGTATAATTTACCTTCAATCCAGCGGTTCTCCGCCAGGAAAGGTTTTGCCCCCAGGGGTCATTTGGCAATGTCTGGTGACATTTTTGATGGTCACAAATGCAACAGAGGGGAGGGGGTGGAG
Organism: Ailurus styani; assembly: GCA_002007465.1. Taxonomy (NCBI): domain Eukaryota; kingdom Metazoa; phylum Chordata; class Mammalia; order Carnivora; family Ailuridae; genus Ailurus; species Ailurus styani. The sequence goes on from LNAC01000234.1 coordinate 2,075,016, forward strand.
GCCAGGGACATCGCTCAACATCTAGCAGTGCACAGGGCAGCTCCCCACAACTGACAATCATCCTGCCCAAATGTCAATGGTGATAAACAGTGACAAGAGTAGAAAAGGAAAAAAAAAAATGACAAGGTTGAGAAATATTGCTCTAATTCCAGAACAATTCTGCAAGGAAGGTGTTAATAGGCCAATTTGGCTGATGAAAACCAGAGGCTCAGCAAGTTTAAGATGTACTGAGTGGAGCTGGGACAGGAATCCTGATCTGACAGACCTTCAGACCCAAATATTCCCCCTCATGATCCCCTTCCCAACAGAACTCCTGGGGAAAACGCTGAAGAGATAACCGAACGCTAAAGTGTATTTTAAGTACTTCCTAACCTAACCTTAAAAAGTCATTTTCTAATGTTAGAAACCAAAAAAGCTATGCACCCAATTACCTTACATTTTCAACATTAAAACTTCAGTCTCACCTGTTGCCTTTTTGCTTAAATATGACTCAAGAAACATGAAGAGAAATCAAGAAACAAGAGGACTGTCACCCCTGGGTGACAATTCAGCAAACGAACCCTCCTCACCAAAACTTGGATGAAGACTTTGAGCCCTTTTGAGTTAAGTGAGTGGTGGATGCCAAGCACCAGAGACTCTACCAAAGAGTCACTGGACTAAGTGTAGCCCCATGTTGACTAGGAAACCCCCATGTTGGGCTTCCACTCACCCTTGGCAAAGGCCTTACTCCCATACATTCTGATGAGAACTTCCATCTGGAGCCCGTTTGCTAGGTCCCTAAAATCTACCCTAAAAATAGTTTAGTATAACTGGAGAATAAGGTGCTGATGAAGAAGAATTTATCCTTAGAAGTGCCAAGAGTCATCTCTTCATGAACATGTTAATGGCAGAAGGGTAGATGAGGCTGGGCAGGCAGCAGGCAGGGGTGAGATCAGGCGGGACACCAACACCGGGCCAAAAAACAAGAGTCTTACCATTTTTCACAGCTGTGAAAATGTCCTTCAAAGTTGGAAAATAGCTGCTCTGTTTAATTTTCAGGATCCTAACCATGTTGAGGACAACAGGAGCTCGAAGCTAATTGAGAAAGAAAAGGTAGAAAAGCTGGATTAATGACTACATAGATGCCTTCGGTAATAAAATACTTAAGTTCTAGTCCACTCATGCATAATACACACAGCATTTCATACACAAAGATGTATCTGGTTTCAGGTTGAAAATAATTTTTAACAGCATTTCTTCCTTAAACTTGAATTTTATTTTACATTTATAGCTCCTGAGTTTTCAAAAAGTGTGTCAATTTACACTTCATGTGCAAAATGTTAAATTTTCCATATAAAATTTCTTGCTATGTTTCAGAAAATCAGAGACATGTGAACATGCAAATGAATGTCTTAGTTTTCAGAACATTAAATCAAGTACTATGTCAGGCAAACACCAGAGGAAGCAAAGTTAGCTCTTCCAAAGCTGCATCTCACCACCAAGCAAGACTTCACTCCTTCCTAAATCAATTCAATGAACTAGATTAATTAAATTTTACCATCTTCAACGTCTCCCTGGGGAACCACTCTCTATGCCACAGTGTTTCCAATTATCAAAAGCTGTCAAAATAGTTTCAAAAAGGCAAAATTACTTTTAATCCCCATTCATTTTTACTTTTTTTTCTTTTTTAAGAGACAGAAAGCACACACCCAAGCTGGGGGTGAGGGGCAGAGGGAAAGGATAGAGAAAATCCCCAGCAGGCTCCCTGCCCAGCTCCCAGAGTGAGGCGGGGCTCTATCTCACAGCCCTGAGGTCGTGACCTGAGCAGAAATCAAGAGTTGGACGGCTTAAGCGACTGAGCCACCCAAGAGCCCCCATCCCCATTCATTTTCAAAGCGCACACCACATAGAACTTTGGAACAAGAACAGTCTATTAAGTCAAAGACAGTATGTTAAACCTTTAAAGTGATTAGAAATCACTGTTCCAGAAACCAAATTCTACAACTGACTTTGCTAAGTCAGTTGACAAGCCACGTGTAGGGCTGTCTACTTACTTGATCATAAACGCATGATAGATTCTCTCTCCTCATCATCCAGAAATCCAGTTCAGTTTGAGGACTCGAGTGAAGACCACTCAGCAAAGGCTGCGCTAAATCTTTTTCTACAATCTCTTGGATTTGATGTGACCATTTAATAACCACAGTTTCAATCGCATGGAGTAGTGTCCTTTCATTTACCTCTAGCGTACAAACACTGAAATGATCAATAGAATAATTCAAAAACCAATCACCTCGCCCAGAGAAAGATAGGACTTGGATGGTAAGCAGTATTTATCCCATGAACTAGTTTTCCAAATATAAGTATTTCAAAATCAGATCCTTTATTTTCATAGCCTCAATTTTAGTTGTGGCATCGACATTGTAAAACGAATGATCATATCCTCACACCATTATTGCCCAAAGAATTTGGGTGACATCACGCAATTGTTACACCTTGCTTTTGGGGCTTGTAAGGAGGCTTGTAAGAAGGATACTTGTAAGTAAGTAATAGGTGCTCTGCACAACTTTTTAAAAAAATGATATAGTTCTAACAATTCTCTATCTTACTAATAGTGTTCTGGGATATGATATTAATCGGGTATGTGGGCTCTCCATTGTAGCAACCTATATATACCGTATCATTACATACTTGGTCTCGGAGTATTTCTGATCCAGGTCCGTTTTCCCTGCTATCGTGGGAATTGGTAGAAGAGTTCTCCTCAACATTTTGCCCCGAAAAACATGCATTTTACTTTTCATGACTTCTACATGGCATTCCATGTCTTGTGAAATGAAACAGGACCAGGATTTATGGTTGTTCCTATTAGAAAGAATCGGCACTAAAATCTACGGAAAGAGAAACATTTTCAAAAGAGTTTATAGACAACGTACTCCTTCAAAGATTTTCTTGTCACACAAAATCGGCCACAAAACCACTGAATTTCTTATTCACCTTCCCAGGATATCAAATTTACAAAGAGAGGACACAATCAGTATCCCATTTAGACTTCATCAATTACACAAGATCTTTCAAAGTGGAAATATGATGCAGCTTGTTGTTCATTAACCCGTTCATCAAGCATTTGAGGAGGTTCCCAACAGCTCGAACACTGCATAAACCAAGCACAGTCCTGGCGGGTAAGCAAACTGAGCACAACAGCAGGCACGTAAATGAAAACAATCTTTTTGAATCGCATCGAGGCAAAAGTGAATTTATCTTCTCAAGCCCCAGTGGATTCAAGTTTCACAGTCAAAAAACATACTTATTAATCATATGGCCCTTTTTTGGGACTCCCTCTACCACTCAAATGGGAGCGTCACGTACGTGACACCAAATATGGGAGAGCCTTCAACAGTCATGTTTGTGTTCCCGGGGCCCAGCAGATGTGAAGAATTTGTTGAGTGAATGAAGTTACTCGCCTCTTTCTGCTTTCCCACCCCTTTCTAGTATCGACTAATTTCCAACACTTCTCATTTTTCTGATAATCCGCCAGGTGTACCACCATTATACCATAAAATTCCCATTAGCTCAAATGCTCAGAATACAATTACTCCACCTTCTCAGAGTCTATTTTGACAATACAATCACTTTTGTTTTCTAACGGTGTTGAAACAAATCTTTCCAAGCCGCATTATTACAGTTTCCTGCTTAGCGCCCACTATGTGTCAAACTAGGAGAACAGCAGAGTAAGAAATAGTCTTTGCGGGCGCCTGGGTGGCTCACTGGGTTAAAGCCTCTGCTTTCGGCTCAGGTCATGATCTCAGCGTCCTGGGACTGAGGCCTGCATTGGTCTCTCTGCTCAGCAGGGAGCCTGCTTCCTCCTCTCTCCTCTCTCTCTGCCTGCCTCTCTGCCTACTTGTGATCTCTCTCTCTGTGTCAAAATGAATAAATAAAATCTTAAAAAAAAAGAAATAGTCTCTGCTTGTAATGAGCTCAGTGGGTTAGGTCCTTTGCTCCAAGAACTGTCATGATTCGAGGCATATTCAGGATGCAAAGTGAGACACAGGATAAACACAATATAAAACCTATAAAAATCATTCAGGACTCAAAAGTAGAATGCTTTTGGCAAACTGCCAGTTTGGCCTGCCCACAGGTAGCTTCGGGAAAGGCAGGGTCGTTCACAAAGAGTTTTGGAAATCACAGATTAAAGCTTGTCGGGCGGAACATGCACCGACCCACTGGAAAACTTCCTTCTCAACTAAACCGCAGATTTCATCAACTATTTCTGAACATCAGGCATGAGGAAAATTCTGGTTATTCGGCATAGCTAATTTACTGGGTATGGTTTCAAACTTTCATTCCATTTATGATTCTATGACGAAGCCAACTTCTTTTAAAGTATTTCTGTCACATGCTGTAGATAAAACTGTGAAATTCTGAGCCATGTGCTTTACAGATCAGTCAAAGAGCTAGAGCATCACTATAAACCTCGTTTAAAACAAATAGATCTAGGGTGTGCTATTTAATTACAGTACATCTTGTTAAACTATACACAAAGTAATTCAATTAGTTGAGGGTTTTATTTTGTTTCCATTGGGAAGGGGTTTTTTTGGTTGTTTTGGGTTTTTTTTTTTTTTCCTTTTTGTGGTGTAGAGGAAAAATTCCAAACTTCTTCTGAAAACTAAAATAATTTGAATGTTTACATATTCAATAGATGTACTATGTGTAACAACAAATTAAAGAACTATGGGGCCTTTGTGATGGTTTTCTCTACTTACTTTCTTTGATCTTTTTTAAGATTTTTATTTTATTCATTAGAGAGAGAGAGAGAGAACACAGTGGAGGGAGGAGCAGAGCGAGTGAGACAGACTCCACATCAACTGCAGAGCCCAACCAAGGGCTCAATCCAACAATCCGGAAACCACCACCTGAGCTGAAATCCAGTCAACAGTCCAAACTACTAAGCCACCCAGGTGCCCCCCTTCTTTAATCATTTTTTAAACTGGGGATTTCTTTCTTTCTTTCTTTCTTTTTTCTACAATGGTTCTTTAGTTAATAGACACTATCACCTGGGCATTACTTTCAAAATGTAGGAGCCAGAGACTCTCCCAGACTTCTTATATTAGAAAGCCTAAGGATGGGACCTACCTAGACACTAACTACAAAAACCAAATCATACTTCCATTCGGGCTCAATAAGCCAAATGAGTAATAATGATAATTCACAATTATTGTTTCTTTAAGGATTTGGGTCAATATAATAAAGAGCTACATGACATTTTAAATAGTTTTGCTAAATATAATACAGCTACAAACCACACTGTATGGGAACACGTAATAATGTTGAGCAGATCGGGATTTCAACTTTGGATAGGTTAGATCTGAGACATTACACACTAAGTGACCATGTCCACAAGGAAGGTGGACATCTGAGCTCAGAGTTTAGAAGAGACAGCCAGGCTGGAGAAGTCTGGGAGGCCCAAGCACATCAACGTCAATTCCCATTACTCTGTGGAGCTGAGTCAAACTCCACAAAAACTGCTTAACATTGACTATAAGTGAGAGTATCATTTAAATGAGAAAAAAATAAATATGAAGCCACAAATGACTTTCCCCACCTTTAGTTCAAACAGTTGGTACATTTCTTCCTTATTCTACCCCATTTAAGAAGCCAAACACTGGAAAACTCCCTCAGTACCTTGCAAAGCAATCACTCTATCAGTCTCTCCTTCATTCAGCAGAATTACCAATCCACCAGCCCTTGTATGTAGTGTGTTTCTCGTTCACGTTCAAATCAGAGAGTTCCAAGTTGATGAGCTTAGAATGCAAGTCATGAAGGACCACTCGCACCCCATTTGACTCCACAACTTCCTAATTAAGCCTGCCCTGACAAAAATGTTCCTAGAAGATACATTACCACAACCATCTTCCAATCAACACATGAATTTGCGGTTGGCCACCGCCTTTGCTAGCAACCATCTGAAATACATGGCTGTGTTTGTCTGTTTTTTTTCAACAGCCTCTCCAGCCTTGTTTCTCACCACCTTCCAGCTCTGGTTCCCCCGATTTAAGTCTTATTCATAAATAGACCCAAGTGACCTCGTAAGTGTGTTCTCACTTTTTTTCTCCTTCCTAATACTCAGATTCTTAAGCATAATTACATCAATCTTCTAAACCACTTAAACTCTGAGGTTCTGAATGGTTTATACTTATGATAAACGTACTTGTTGACAGCTTACTCTCTTTCATTTAACATCTTCCAGAGCAGAATGCAGACCCTGGTACTGACACAAATCAAGAGAAAGGTAAGAAAGAGGAACTTGAGAGAGCCGTGTATCTTGTTTCGAGACACTGATGGTAGGTAAAAATTCTAATGAAGAGTGCATCCTTGCCCTTCCAAGCCCCAGTGGATGGCAATTTGGATTCAAATGACCAAAAGCTATCCACATGTCATGTGAAACTCATCAGGTTCAGTTCAATAAAAACTTCTTGAGCTCCAGCTACAGAACAAAAGTGTCCCAGGGGCTTGAAAATTCTCTTAGTGTCTCCCTGAAATCATCTGAAACCAAGTCAGTTCAACAGGAGGAGAGGGAAACCGAGGCAGGATACCAAAGTTGGGAGTGAGAGACTTGGATGGTCCCAAGACAGCAACGATGTGGGAAGCAGAAGAGGCGTGAAACAGGGAGACTGGCAAATCCTAAATATGCTGGTAATCATTCCTACTTTAAGCAGTGGCCTTGGCAGGTCTGAACTGATTACGGAGCTCTGATATCTCATCCAGTGTTTCCCAAAGTTTGGGCACATTAGAATCACCTGGGGATCTTCAACTCCCACCAGCCTCCGACTCCATTCTCATTTAGTTGGGATTGGGAGTGACAGGGCAAGGGTAGGTGAGAAAGTTCCCCGGGTGATTCTAATGTTCAGCCAAGTTTGAGAACCACTACTCTAGTTCTAGAGAACCTGGTCATTTGGCACATCTTTCCTCAAAGCTGGTCTGTGAACAAACACCAAAAGTATGAGGTTAGACAGGAAGAGGATCGGTCCCACCCCAGACCTCCTAAAGCAGCCTGCCTTTAATAAAATCTGCCGGATCCCACATTAAATCCCACTTTAAAAACCCTACATTAAAAAATCCTACCTTAAAAGTTTAACCTGGGTTTCGAGAGCTCTTATCTGATTTAAAGGGAGAGAAAGAGGAATTTTAAAGCAATCACCGAAAACTTTGTTTCCATTACCTTTTCCCCATTATCTAAACTGAGTGACACAGAAACTAAGGGAAATCTGAGAAAACTTGTAATCCTCATTTCCAAAGTGTCAGTTTGTCTCTAGTCAACGTGAAATTTAAAACTACAGCTAATTACAAAAGCGTGTTCAATTCAAGCTGCTTTTTACTTCCATTATTTAGAAACAAAAAGGATGATCCTACAAATTACTGTCCGTTGAATATTAGCACCAGTAAAATCATTTCAGAAAGTCTATTATCATATTCCATCTACCTCGATAAAAAGATTACTGGCCTCTACATTTTTTAAGAGTTTTTCCGAATAATTCCAAGCGTCATAGAGATAAGTTAAAGATTCAAATATTAAAGATAGCCTAGTACCTCATCCAGGAAAGCAGTTACATGTCCAAATGGTGAGGCAGTTAACTCTCCAAATAAAACCGTTTGACAAAAATCATTTACTCCAATATTTTCGGTAATCTTCTTGGTAACATAAACAAGTTTATGTTTTGCATCTCTTGGAATCTGAAATAAGAGCGAGATAATTAGTTTAAGTTCACAGTAAGTTTCCATGTTAACAAACAGGATTTGCTGTATCTAACCTGTAGCTGGATTGCTAGAAAAAGAAGAAACCTGGGATCTAGACTACCTTTATAAATAAGGTAGCTCTGCTGCTTTTCTCCCCTTTCTACAAAATGTATACAGTTTTCTTTGTTCTTTTATAATGCTAATTTCATGGCATTATTGGTGTGGAAATATCACCTTTAAAGGGCATGTCAATTACCCAAGATCATTATATTCCATAACATCTCGTAATTAAAAACAAATATAATGAGAATTTAGACGTTTTCTATCTCAGCAAAGGTTTAATCCTTTTTACGATCTCTTTGTTGTTGTTTGGAAATAAGCCAAACTGAAATGAAGACCAGGCACAGGAGGTTAATTTTTATTTCTAATCTCAAAGTAAAGTGTTTAATGAAGATATTCTACCATTTCCCCAACTACTGAGTTACTTCTTCAGATATAATCATTTAACTTGGGTAATACTGGAGTTAAATGTCCTACCTCCTTTTTTGACAAATTTTTAATCATTTATAAGTGTGAAAATAGCAGAACAAAAAATTTCAACATTCAAAATCCTAAGGCAAAGTCCTGTTGGTCTCTTTGTCTAGTATTCCATTTCCCAACTATTAAAGTGACCACACTTAGTGATGATTAAAACAAACACTTCTACAACATTCCACTGAGGCACAGCACAACACTTAACACTGTAAATCTTGTTCCAAACTTTACCCACTTAAAAAAAAAAACACAATGCTGTGATATCTTAATCTTCAAGTGTAGGAGTAAACTTTAAAAAAAATTTTTTTTAAAGGAAGGAAAAAGCAAAGAAAAAGGGAAAAAGGCAGAAAGAAAGGACTGTCCCCCTCCCTGGTTGGTAACTACGGTGTGTGCGCTGACTGCCGGAGGACTCCTTTTTTAAGGATTAAGTGTTTTACTTGAGATGAAATGTGACAAGCAGTCAGACTGAGCACAGGACAACTCATTCAGGCTCTGAGAAACATTTTTTAAAGACAGGTTCCCCAGACCCAAGAGAGACTGAAACGTTAGTTATCCGGAACCGAGAACCCACCTTGCACCTAAGGCCCAGGCAGCTAAAGAAAGCGCAGCTTTTCCCCCTTTATCCAGGTAGAACAACCCGACCTTCCAGAAAACTAAACTGCAGCTGCTTAACTGCAAAGTGGGAGCACCTGGGGGATTCTGCAGAATCCAAGGCAAGCGCTCGAACGAAAGTTTTTTTAAAGCGCCCGAGTGCGTGCGCCACGGGAACCCAAGGCGCGACTGGCCTGTCCCCGCTCTGCAGGGCAGGCGGCCAGACCCGGGGCCCCTCTGCCCGTCGCCCCTTACCTCCCGGGAGACGGCGAGCGGCCCCGCGGCGGCGACGCTGAACACAAGGCAGGTGGGGGCAGGGCTCTCCAGAAACTCCCCCAGCACCTGCCGGTGGTCCTCGCTCTCCAAATGCTGGCTCCATTTCTCCGCCGGGAGACCCAGCATCAGCTCCAGGCGGCCGCCGAGAAAACGCACCCGCGAGTCCAGGGCGAAACTCTGCGCTCTCCTGGCCGCTGCCGCCTCCTCTTCCTCCTCTTCCTCCTCCAGGTCCATCAGGTCCGCCACCTCCAGGCCAGCGCCCGGGGTTAGGCGAAAGGCCGGGACTTCTGGGAAGCCACGCGCCTCCCGGGCTGCCATCCCGCGCGTCCGAGAGGCGCCCACCTCCTCCGGCGATTGCAAGCAGCGTAGCCGCTCGCCCCCACCTGCTGCTACTTGGCGAGAGGGTGTTGCTCGCAGAGCGAGTCCAGCTGGCAAAGGCGCGGGTCCGAGAGGAGCTGCGCGTCCTGTTTCCCGGGAGACGGCGTCCCCGCCCCCAGCCCGCTGGAGGCGGAGCCAGCGCCGGGGGTGGGGCCTTCAGGCTCCCGGCTCCGAACCCGGCGGGAGCAAGGGAGTGTCCTCTGCGGATCGGAGCTTCTGGGTGGGCCGTGGCTGCTGCCCTCCCGCGGCTTGGCCTACGGGATGTTCGGTGAGGCTCCCTGCCCGCGAAAGTAAAAGCCCAACACTGATTAATCACGGTTTAAGTAGTGCCGTCTGGTGCCGAGCTCCACGCCAAATCCTTCGCCTTCATTATTTCATATAATCCCCCAAAAGTAGGACTCCGACTGGTCAGTTTGTTCTATGGGCAAGGGAACTGAGTCACACAGTGGCTGCTTAACGAGGAGAAAGTGGAACAGAATGCAGGCCCAGCGCTGCGGGCTTTATTCCCCTTCCTGAAGGCTGTCCAAATACTACCAGGGAAGAGCTAACCCGGCAATGCAACTTTCCTAGTTGTGGAGATATAAGATCTGGGTATTCGAAGTCCTGATTCTGATCCTCACTGGCCACTTACTAGAATGTTAATACGCCCAATAAGAAAATGCATAGCGCTCTTTATACACTACAAAGTAGTAGAGTTATTTCGCAATCCCAGAGTAAAATGTCTGGAGAGAAAAGTTCCAGGTTAAAGAAAGTCTCCATGATATTGCAATGGGATTTCAGTATGGCCTATTAATGACATCTATTGAGACTATAAAGGAAACTCTGATGACTGAAGTAGCCAGAATTTTGAGGGAGGTTCCTCAAACTAAACTTTTTTAATGGGTCCCCTTTACTTGTTCATTTCAAAATAAAGACTTCAAACTCCAATTCTGTCACAGTAGCTCTGAAGGAGTATTGCCTCAATAATCCATTATAATAACGGATTATTGATAAATAGTTTCTAGCAGTATTTGGAGCTTGAGTAATTTCTCTTTTTGGGGATTCGATCTAATGACAATCTGTAAACTTTTCTAGTGACATGATCAGATTCTTGAATTAACGCAGGCTTCTGGAAACCCTTTATAACAACTTCGGGCAATCAAGTGTTCTGGGAATGGGCCACAGCAATCCTCCAGTGGCTAGGGCACAAGTCTGGGAATCCCAGCAAACACCTTACAGTGGGCTTCTTCATCTCTCCTCTCACCCCTACATACCAGCTTTGCATCCCCCAACCCAGAGAAACAGAAATTCTGTAAATAAGAGTTGACTTAAAAGTGAAAACCCCCTTTCAGATTCAGGGAAAAAAACAAAACTAGATAATAGTGCTAATATTAAAGTACAATTTTCAGAAAGTTAAATAGCTAAATATTCTAAAATATAGAATGAAGACATTGCAAACATATATTCGACTCATTATTGAGGAAAGAAAATGGTGAAGTTGTTCCTTCCACAGGGAATCAGAGAAAAAGATTTCTTGTCCGTGGAGGAAGACTGTTAGAATAGATTACTAGGTTCGATACAATATTCCTTAATGTCCTTCAGAACACTATAAAATTAACTTTTGTTTGGGGACTTTTCTTAAAAATAATTTGATTTTAGAAATAACTTAAATCTGTAATGAACAAAAATCTATAAATAAAAGTGTAACTTCATAGAGTTCAGATCTGTAATTATCAGTGAATAATGAGTCTATGATCTCAGGGTCCTGAGAGCAAGCCCCACCAGGTTCCACAGAGTCTGCTTAAGACTCTCTCTCTCTCCCTCTGCCCCCATCCCTCAATACACAAATAAATCTTTAAAAAAAAAATAATGAATCAAAAGAGGTACATTTCCCCCAGATATTTAAGTAATATTTTGGTTAAATGATGTTCCAATGTGACACTGAAAAGACAGGCTGCCTTTCCTTTTACCTTTTCCCAAGTTTTGAATAATTTTTCTTAATAATAGCTAACATTAATTACGTACCAACCAATCAAGGGGTATGTACTATGCTGAGTTTATTTATTTGCTCCACAAATATTTGTTGAATGCCTTCTAAGTGCTAAACCCTGTTCTAGGTGCTGAGAATACAAGAGACTAAGTTCTTGCTCTCATATCACTGGTATAAACTAGAATTATATTGGCTAGTTGAGAACTATACCAACTGGGTGTGCCTTCACTTTTACCAGTACTGAGAATGTGACCTTTTTTTAACCAGCTGCTTACCTTCTAGGGGTCTCAGTTTCGTCATCTAAAATAAGAATAATAAAATGGCAGAATTGATGATTTTTTTCAGTAAATATTTCCTTCCCCTACCTTCATGAGTGAGTATACTTTCCTGTTCCTTTCAAGTTGTATTTTCCCATATGACTTGTCTTGGTCAATGGGATCTTAGCAGACATTACACAAAGGCTTGAAATGCGTTTGCATGGTGGGGCTTGCCCTCTTGTGCCCCTGCCATTGTCATGAGCAGAACATCCTCAGCTAAGTCTCTGGTGCAAGGAACGAACCTGGACCCAACTTGAGCTCAGAAGGAAGTCCCGCTAAACCAGGAACAATAATAAATGATAATTGTTTTAAGCCTCATAATTGTGGTTAGGTTTGTTATGTAGAAATAGCATGGCAATAGTCAATGAGAGGGTTGTCCTGACAATTAACTCAGTTTAAATATATGGGAAGCACAATCACTTAGGCCAGTGCCTGATGCACTTGAGCATTACAAAGAGTTTATCATTAGTTAGGGAGTGCAAAACATGAGAAACTGAACAAGCAAAGGTGAAAAATGTTTATTGCGTCAGAGAATGATAGGTTCTAAGAAGAAAGGCAAAGGAGAGTGAAGAGTTGGGAAGGACAATGCTAATCAGTATCAATGCTCAAGAAAGCCTCACTTTTGAGCAGAAATTTAAGTGAGGGAGTGAGCCATGGATTCCGGGAGAAGACTATTCCAGGTACAGGAAAAAACAAATAGACTCATAGACACGATACTTGGTTTTTAGAGAAACAGCAAGACCAGTAAGCAGGAAAATAGTAGGAGATGAGGATAAAGAAGGAACATGTTGGGGCACCTGTGTGGCTCAGTTGGTTGTGTCTGACTCTTGATTTCAGCTTAGGTCATGATCTCAGGGTTGTGAGATTGAGCCCCACGGTGGTCTCACATCAGGCTCCACATCGGGCATGGAGCCTGCTTAAGATTCTCTCTCTCCCTCTGCCCTTCTATCCCCGCCCCTACTCCCTCTCTAATAAATAAATAAATAAATAAGAAGAAGAAAAAGGAGGAAAAAAAATATGACCAGATTATGTAGAGCAATGGTGATGGCTGTTTTTTTCTTAAAATGAGATGGTGTGATAGAAACTGCTAACTGGCCTGCCTGTCCACTCACCCTTTATTCTTTCAGGTAATAGAACACTTACCCCATTCCAGGTTTTAATGGAACTCATGGTCACCCAACTGGAAATTTCATTGCCTAGTTTCTCTCATAACTAATGGGAAGTGAAAGTTATGAGGTACCACTCATGTGTCACGTTCTTAAAAAGAATCTGCCAACCATGTATTTCTTTTCTCTTTCCAGCTTGCTTGCTAGTATATGAACATAGTATGCTGAGTCATATTAAGTCACACAAATGATCCTTAAGCACATGAAAAGATACTCAACCTCTCTCACAAAAGAAAAATACAAATTCAAACCATAGTACAATATTATTTTTTTAAATTACTAGCTTTAAGATTGACATATTCTTGGTATGAGTTGGGAAACAGGCACATCAGTGCTCAGAATTCAAAATGATACACTCCCAGTGAATTAGTCAATTTCTAGAAAAATTACCTATGCATTTGCCCTTTGACTCAGCTATCTTTCCTCTAGGAATCTATACACAAAGCTGGGTTATCATAGCACTATATTTTTAAGTAGAAAAGACAAGAAGTTCCCTAAATGCCCAAGAATAGTTGACTGGTTAAATACACTACAGAACACCCAAACAATGGAGTAATATGCAGCTACAAAAATAATGAGGATACTTCTATATGCTTTAGTGGAATGATCTCCAAGACATATTTTCTTTCTTTTTTTTTTTTTAAGATTTATTTATTTGACAGAGAAAGAGCATAAGTGGGAGGGACAAAGGGAGAGGGAGAAAGAGAATCTCAAGCAGACTCCTTGCTGAACATGGAGCCCAACACAGGGCTTGATCTCACAACCCTGAGATTACAACCTGAGCCAAAACCAAGAGTGAGAGGCTTAACAAACTGTGCTACCCAGGTGCCTCTCTAAGATACATTTTCAAGTGAAAAATGAAAGGGAGAGAAAAATGTGTATGCTTTGCTACCATTCATCTATGAAAGTGGAAATGGTGTACTCCTGCCCTCCCCACAGTATTTGTTTATGTGCAAATATAATTACCACAATGGAAGAATAAGCCAAAACTTTTTAAAAATAGTTACACAAGAGAAAGTTGGAAAAAACAGATAGAAGTTAGACTCCTGAAAATATACATCATTTTCTATAGTTGATAGGAATCATGTAAATATTTTACAAAATTAAAAAAAAAAGCTTAAACTTAAACTTCTAAAATTAAAAAAAAACACAATGAACCAAAAGAACTTACCTGTATATTGAGTTATTGGCATAACCACACAGAGAGGAACTATTTCAAGTGATTTCAGAAAGGTAATTAGAGGGCACCTGGGTGGCTCAGTGTGTTAACCCTCTGCCTTCGACTCAGGTCATGATCTCAGGGTCCTGGGATCAAGTCCCGCATCTGGCTCTCTGCTCAGCAGGGAGCCTGCTTCCCCCTCTCTCTGCCTGCCTCTCTGCTTACTTGTGATCTCTCTCTCTCTGTCAAATAAATAAAATCTTAAAGAAAAAAAAAGGTAATTAGACGGTGTATCCCTAAAAAAATAAAACCGAAGAGCAAAAGAAGTGTACAAAATAAAATAAAAATGATATAAACAAATAATTTTAAGTTGTTTTCAGTAAATATTGTTGCTAGTAATAGTGTGGGTAATATTACTGTAAAAATGACTATGCATTATGAGTACAAAACCATCACAGATTGGATTCTTAGATAAAAAGATTCTAAGACACTGTGGAATTTGTATGCAGATCATTTATTAGGCAGTGTGTTCAGGAAAAAAAAAATACCTGTGAAGGAATAGAGAGAGGACAGGGCAGAGAGAACAGTTGAATTGTCAGACAGTTGCAGGAGAAGATTTGGTTGATTCCATGGGGAGCTCTTTTTTTTTTTTTAAGATTTATTTATTTATTTGAAAGAGAGAGAGTAGGGGGTGGGGGATCAGAGAGAGGGAGAGAAGCAGACTCCCTGCTGAGCGCAGAACCTAATGTGCAGCTCAGTCCCATGAACCTAACATCGTGACCTGAGCCAAAATCAAGAGGCAGACACTTAGCCAACTGAGCCACCCAGGCACTCCCCATGGAGAGCTTTTTTTTTTTTCCTAGAGAGATTTTATTTATTTGTGTGTGAGAGAGAGATAGAGCACATGAGTAAGGGGGAGGGGCAGAGGGAGATGCAGACTCCCCACTGAGCAGGGAGCCCCATGCAGGGCTCCATCCCGAGATCATGACTTGAGCCAAAGGCAGACACTTAATCAACTGAGCCACCCAGGGCCCCCCACATTGGGGAACTCTTAAACTGTGATGGCCCTTTAAAGATGTCCCAAATTGAGGCAAGAGAACCACACCGTTGTAGCCCCATATTGCACTGGGGGAGGAGGTATAAGGCCAAGTTAGCATTCTCTGGCTGAGGACAATTCCTGGGGAAAATCTCAGCATGATGCTTCAACAGGAAATATTTCCAGCAGATGGGGCAATGGGTTCCTTATTCCTGAGGGGAAAGATCTAGGCAGCATGCACTTTAAAAGCAAATGAATGATTATGCTGGTGTCCTTGGAAACAAGTGAAAAGGAGAAACAGACATAAAATAGAGGAGATTAAGTAAAAACCCTTTACACCTGATTTGATTTTGAAATTAAAGGTTCAATATATAGTTATGATCTCTTTTGTTTTTAACAAATATTTGCTTACTGAAGAGTCTGAAACAAGAAGTAACCCTTTGCAATGAGCACCCCCAGTGCTTAGACATTAGTTTCTAAATACCACATTCCACTCATACAAACAGGGAAACTTTGAGAAATGGCTGATTCCAGCTGTGGGGCAGAAAAAGTACAAGTTGGTCTTGGAAGATGCAAAAAGCAGAAAAGCTATCAAATACTTATAAGACCATGAAAAAAAATTTTAGGGGCCAACTTGAAGAGGCTTCCACTACCTTAAATTTGAGCTCTAATAAAAATAAAAGCTATAATAGCTTGAAATATTTCAAGCATATGGCAGTCTATGAATGTGTGATGGAAGTATGTTTCTTTTTTTTTTTTTTTAAGATTTTCTTTATTTATTTGACAGAGAGAGAGATCACAAGCAGGCAGAGAGGCAGGCAGAGAGAGAGGAGGAAGCAGGCTCCCTGCTGAGCAGAGAGCCCGATGCGGGCCTCGATCCCAGGACCCTGAGATCATGACCTGAGCTGAAGGCAGAGGCTTTAACCCACTGAGCCACCCAGGTGCTCTGGAAGTATGTTTCTGGCTTCTGCTTATGATATAGAAATTTGAGAACAGCTTCACTCCCCCCATTATTACAACAATAACAAAATATGTTGAGAAATCTGTAAAATCAGAACTTTGCTTGAATTCATCAGAGATCTGAGATTGCAGATTGCAAAGCAATGAACGACTCTGAAGCCTTTGAAGAGATGGGTCATGAGTCCTTGATTACTTAGAGGTGGTACCTCTAGACATTGGTAAGAAAACACTTAACTGGGGTGCCTGGTGGCTCAATCAGTTACCATCTAACTTGTGATTTTGGCTCAGGTCATGATCTCATGGGTCATGAGAATGAGCCCCACATTGGGCTCCATGCTCAGCAGGGAGTTGTCTTGAGATTCTCTCCCTCCGTGTCTCCCTCCAGTCACACACATGTGTATGCACGCTCTCCCTCTACTCTAAAATAAATAAATCTTAAAAAAAAAGAGAGAGAGAAACACTTAGTTTAGTTCACAAATTACTATTAATAATGTGTGTGGTCTATTTAGAGAATATAGACACTGTTGGGGCCACCAATACAAGGAGAACGTGTACCCACCCACTCATAGGCTTTTTTCCGTGGACATAACAGAATTCTTACTAAAGAAGTGTGGCGAAAATCCTGAGAGAAGTTCCTTTGCAGTTCCTTTGCAGCCTGGGGAAGGGGAACAAGACCCCACCTGGACCCTTCTCTTCTGTCTCTTCCATGGTAGTTTCCACCAGACTCCTCCTCCAAAAGAAAATCATATTATAATATACAAATATATAATTACATATAAATATATAAATCATCATATACTTAAAACTTACACAGTGTTACATGTCAATTATATTTTGATTTTTATAAATGGAATAAATAAGTAAATAAATAAGTGACCTCTGTGGACCCCACAATGAATGAATTAATTAACTGATCAATTAACACCCCTCTGTCCAAAAGATGTAGCCTAATTCTCCTCTCCTTGAAGGTAAGACTGGATTTAGTGACTCTTCTATTGAATAGAATGTAGCAGAAAGACCTAAAGGTGACACAGACACTAAAAAATACTTCCTGGCAAATCAGCTCCACCCTAAACACAAACTAATGTTATAGGAATTTGAAGCTTGGGGTGCCCTAAGCATAACCATAACAACAATAAATCTCAAACTAGGTCAATCACACACACCATAACAGAGATGAAGAAGGCTTATAAGTGCATCAGAAGACTCAACACATCTGAGCAAAGGATCAGTGAACTTGAAGATAGGTCAATATAAATTACCTAAAATGAAACACGAAGAGAAAAGAGTATAAAAAGGAGGACTGGGCCGCTGGGTGGCTTAGTCAATTAAGCAAGCATCCAGCTCTTGATTTCAGCTCAGTTCATGATCTCAAGATCCTGCGATGAAGCCCCACATTGGGCCTCACACTTAGCTGGAGTCAGCTTAAGGGTTCTCTCCTTCTGCCCCTCCTACTCTCATGCACGTACATGCTGTCTCTCTCTAAAATAAATAAATCTTAACTCCCCCACCTCCCGCAAAAAGAGGACAGATCATCCAGAGGCTGTGGGCCATTATTAAACAGTCTCAAACATGTGGTTGGAATATCAGAAAGAGAGAGAGAGAACCAGGCCAAATAAATACATTTTAAATCATGGCTGAGACTTATTTTTCAAAACTAATGAACAATACCAACCCTAGTGGTAGGAAACTCAGAGAACACCAAGCAGGATAGATACCAAACGAAGCAAAACGAAACAAACAAAATCCCACATACCCACCTAGCCATATCCTACTTAAACTTTTTTAAATAAAAGATAAAAAGAAAAATCTTAGAGGCAACCAGAAGGGGAAAAAACAAAAGTGGTATAAAGGAAAGAACAACAGATTTATTTTCAAGCCGTAAGATAGTGGAGTGACAGCTTTAAAGGACAAGGGAGAAAAAGAGTTAAATCAGAATTCTATAGCTGGCAACATCTTTCTAAAATGACGGACAAATACAAAACTTTCTCTGATAAGCAGAAACCAAGAGAACTCATTGTCAGCAGACCTGCACTAGAGGAAGGTGGCAGAACAAGACACACAACACTTGGCTTTCAGGACCAACTAATGGAGCACTGCTGCTCATCCTTCCGGACTTCCCTCATGGCTTTGAATTTCTACATAAAAGAGAAAGAAGAGTCTTTTTTTTTTTTTTCTTACTGTATTTTTGGTCTCTGTTAAAACGTCTTAGCCTATATTCTAATTTGTACAGATGAGAACCAGTCAGGGTTCTTTAAGCAAAATAGTGATGTGATCTCACTAAGGTTTTAAAAGGATAATCCTAGGGTTCCTGGTGGCTCAGTCAGTTAAGCTTCTGCCTTGGGCTCATGTCATGATCCTGGGGTCCTGGGATTGAGTCCTGCATCAGGCTCCTTGCTCAGCGGAGAGCCTGCTTCTCCCTCTGCCTCTGCCTCCCTCTCTCTGTCTCTGATGAATAAACAAAATCTTTAAAAAAGATAAAAGGATGATTCTAGCTGTTTGCTGTGACTATACAATAAAGAATCAAGGATTATAGCAATAACCCAGATGAGGGATATTGGTGTGAAATGTAGTAGTGGAAGCGGTGAGAAGTTATGAGAAGTGGTTAGGTTTTAAATATGTTTTCAAGGTGAAGCCAACAGGATTTGTTGAAAGTTTGGATGTGGAAAATATGAAAAAAAATAATTATGGGTTAATAGAATTTTCTTTTTTTTTCTGACAAGATAAGAGATGGATTTGAGATGTGCTGAGATAAAGGAGCATGGAGATAAAACACATCTGAGGAAGGAAAGCAGGAGACTAGCTTTGGACATGTGAAACGTGAGACGTCTAATAAATGTCCAGCTGGAGATATTGAAATGTCAGTTGGATAAACAGTCTAGGTTCATGGGAGAGGTGAAGCTAGAGAAATAAACTATAGAATCATCATCATAGAGATAATATTTCAAGTTATAAGACTAGAGGCACCTGGTGGCTCAGTAGTTTGAGTGTCCCACTCTTGGTTTCAGCTTAGGTCATGATCTCAGGGTCGTGGAATCAAGCCCCAGGGTAGGGCTCCAAGCTCAGCAGGGAATCTGCTTCAGAGTCTCTCCCTCTGTCCCTCCCTCCATTCACTCTCCTGCTCTCTTTCTCTCTCTCTCTAAAATAAATAAATAAATCATTGTAAAAGAAATAAAGTTATGAGACTAGAGGAGATCACCTGGGTTTATCTGAGGACCAAACCCTGGGACCGAGGAGGAATCAGCAAAGGAGAATGAGAAGGAGAATCTAATGATGCAGGACGAAAATCAAGGGGAAGCAGAGTTCTAGGAGCCAAGACAGAAAAAATGTTTTCAAAAAAAGGGTGTAGCCAACCGTACAAAATGCTTCTGAGAGGTTGAGGTGAAGACTGAGAATCAGCTGTTGGACTTAGTCACACAAAGAGGTCATTAACAACCTCGACAAGAGGTTTGTCAAAGAGTGGTGAAGTCAAAGACCTGGTTGGAATGAGTTTAAAAGAGAACGGAAGAACATTTGGACAGTGAGTATGGAAAACTCTGTTTAGGAGGAGCAGAGAAATTAGAGTAGGAAGTAGGTGTGGGAAGAATTTTCTTTTTCTAGATATTTTCTTGTTTTCTAAATATATCAATGCATTTTTTTTTCTGATGAGAATAGTTTAATATAAAGGGAAAAGTTGCTGATGCTGGAGAGAAAGGAAGGGATTGCCATCTTTGTGCAGGTAGGAAGAGGAAGGAATCTAGCTTTAAATAGGGGTTTGTTTGCCTTAATTAGGAACACAGGGATTCCATTCACAGCAGAAGAAAAGGCAGAAGTAGCTTAATACAAATAGGGATGGAAATTCATAGATGGAAATTGATTGTGCCTGTCTTCTGATGAAGTAGGAGCAAAGTCGTCATTGGAGAATGCCAAATAGGGAGGTGTTCAAGGTTTGAAATCAGTGAATGTGTGAAAGAGTGGCTTGAGAGCCTGGAAAAGTGAATAAACTATCAAAGTACAGTAGGTTTGGAGAGCAGCACTAAAGGCCCACTTGAGTTTAACTGGTATAAATTTGGGTGTTATTCTTCAGCCACTTTCAGCTCTACGGTTTTTGAAGTGAAGTTGGCTGGATTTAATCTTAATTGGTTGGTTTTTGCCAGGATAGTTTGATGAAGGGAGATTGGGGCAGGAAAGTTGAGGGTATATGGAAATTAGTCATTAATATTTTACTACAAATGCAATATCACCTTACACCTGTTAGAAAATCTATTGTAAAAAAAAAAAGACAAGATAACACGTATCGGGGAGAATGTACAGGAAAGAGAATCCTTGGGCGCTGTTGGTGGGAATGTAAATTGATGCAGCCACTACGGAAAAAAGTATGAAAGTTCCTCAGGAAATTAAAAATAGAACAAGCATATGAGCCTGAAATCCTACTTCTGGGTATGCAACCAACTTCTGGGTATGAAGGAAATGCAACCACCATCTCACTATCTGGAAGAGATATCTGCACCCCCATGTACATTGCGGCATTATTCACAGTAGCCAAGACATAGAGACAACCTAAATGTCCATCTATGGATAGAAAAAAATTGAGATGTATCTGTATATTTATACACACACACCTATAGAGAAGGAAGTCCTGCCTTTTGAGACATGAATAGACCTTGAGGGCATTATGCTGACTGAAATAAGTCAGACAGAGAAAGATAAATACTGTATAATTAACCACTTGAATGTAGAATCCAAAAAAGCTGAACCCATAGAAATGAAGAGGAGAATAGTGATTACCAGGGTTGGGGGTTGAGAGAAATTATGAGTTCTGGTCAAAGGGTATAAATTCCCACTTATAGGATGAATCAGTTCTAAAGAGTGGCATGAGGAGCATGGTAACAATACTGTATTATAATCCTGGAAGTGGCTAAGAGAGTAGATCTTAAATGTTCTCACCACACCTAAAACAACAAAAAAGGTAATTATGTGAGATGATGGACCTATTAACTAACCTTGTTGTGGTAATCATTTCACAATATATACGTGTATCAAATCATGACATTGTATGTCTTAAAACTACACAATGTTACCTGTCAATAAAGCTGGAAAAAATATTTTACTGTGGTACCTAATCTGAGTAAGGAGAGAAATGAGGGGTGAAGGGGCAGTAAAAACATAATAGAACCAATGGATTCTGACAGGGAGAAAGGTGAGTAACTTGCCTAGAGTGTGCAAATTCTCAATTTCTCCTCTGGGAAAGTGGGATTTCTGCTAAATATGTCCAAGGATGACTTCAGACTTAGCCTTCAGGCCCAGCCTCATAAATAATAGTATATGACTCTTTTAAGTGTCCTAAAAAGTATATGACTCTTTTCAGACACCTAAAAAGTGTCTCCTTTACTGTTTGTCAATGCCCAAAGTCCCCTCAACCTGTTTGCTCCAACCACACAATTATTCTGCGAGGGTAATTTCACAACTTTGTTCAAGTGTGATGAATAGAGTATTTAAAAGAGCAGGAGGATACCCAACAAATGAAGGAGAAAGGAGTGCCCCAGGGAGAAGAGTGCAGGAGGACAACAGCGGAAATGAAAAATAACAATCCCGTCACAAGAGACACGTCAGAAGGATGCTTCACTTCTAACTGCAGTTCGCCAAAACCCTAACTGATAGTGGCGTCACATGAGGATATTTATAACCGACAGAAATCTCACTGTAGTGAAGTCATTGGTTGGTTAATTCAGTGACTCAGGGATGGACTGCTCGTCTCTCTTTTCTGTGGTCTCCAATAGGTCAGTGATTCTCCTCTCACGGCTGCTCAATGGCAACCGTGCTTTTAGTGCTGCAAGTAGGTGACAATGTCTAAAGGGAAGAAAAGGGAACATCCTCATTTCTGAGTAGAGAAAACTTTCCAAAGTCTTCCCTAAGACTTCCCCTTACATCAAATCAGCCAGAATTACATCTCATGCCCATGTCTAAACCTTGTACTTCTCAAGGGACATGAGAACAACTCAGTTAGTTTGGCTTATTAAGATCCAACTCCAGCCTCCTCTTAAGAATACGGCCACTAGGAGGAGCCTGAGCAAAATCTGGGTTCTGTTGGTGAGAAAAAAGAGAAAAGTGTCCATTTGGTAGTGAACCAAGAAACATATTGAAGGTGTTTTTTCCTCAGAAGCCACTAGTAACCTAAAACATCACGGGAAATACCATCCTATACCAACGCAGTTTCCCGTGAATTACAAAGACTTTATGACCTTTTTTTTTTTTCAGTGTAGCTTCACATTTAAGGAAATTTATTTGTAGAGAATCCCTTGACTGAGCCCATATTAAGATTTTGGAAGGAGAAAAAGAAAAACGGTAAAACTGAGAAAACCATGCAATTTGAGAAATTTTATTATCTGGATTTTCAGAGATATCATGACATTAAAACAAGTTGGTGAAAGACAACTGTAACAGGAAGCTGCTGTCTCAGCCCTAATACATATAATATAGGCATAGAGAAGGGCGACTCGCCAGTTAAGAGGCATATGCAAATCAGACAGGAACGGAAACTCAGAAGGTCAAGATCATTCAAAGCAGATCTAAAGCAATAGTTTAGTTCTATTTTCTTACCACTGCTGGGTTTGATTTAAAACAACAACAACTTAAGGCATCTCTCCAGAATATAAGCCTGAATTTAAGAATTAACAGTAGAAATGAAAATGAAAGGATTTACAGAAAGAATAATTTCATAATACTTAGAAAATGCTGAGTTGTACTGGAAATGACTGATGAATGCAAGTGAGGAAGCAAACAATGACCACAAGACTCTCGGGAGAGGAAATCCTCACCCAGTACTTGGTGTAATCTCTTCCTGTACCAGTGGTCATGTGCGCCACTTGACATTAGAGTCATCAGTGGAGGTTTCTTTTTTTTTTTTTTCTTACTAGCAACTAAGCCCTTTGAGGACAGGAACTCTCAGGGATGGGGCCATTTATTAATTTATTTATCCCCTACAGCATCTAGCACAGAACTTCTAGCAATACCATTGTTCAAATATTTGTTGACTTGAAACAAGTCCTTCAAAAAAAATGCCAGCAAAGGGAGGACTTCTGTTTCCTAAGGAATTTTAGTTAGAAAAAGTATCCAAGTCTTTGAAGAAGAAAAAAATAAATTCTGTAAAAAGAGATTAATTAAATTACAGGTGATCAGAACAAGAAAGCAGCTTTATATTAGGAACACTAGTTCCAGAGGAAGAAGATGATTTAGAGATCACGTCAATTCATCAAAAGAATATGAAAAGCAGTCAAGTTGTAGGGGGTATAAACACAATTATTTCCGAATATCTTCTAAATCACCTTAAACATTATTATTTCTATTCTTGTTTGTTAAACCTTTCCTTGAGATCAGAAATAAGGAGAAAGCCCAGAGAAAGTGCTCGGCTTAGTGTGCAGGTGGGAATTAAATGAGGATTAGAGATCCCTCCCAACATGTATGTAATTAAGCCTTACGCTCAAGTTGAGCACTCAACAGTTTACAAAGCCCTCTCATGTAAGATATCCTATTTAACGCAGAGAGATTTAAGGAGGAGAGCAGTGTGCTCAGGTCAGATAAATCTCCTTTTTCCTTTCATATTTACATTGTGATATACCAGTTGTGATGTTGCTAAGGTTTCTTCCTGAACCCGTAAGCAATTGTTTGCTTTTCTCCCTAAATATATATTTATATTCCTAATAGGTTGGTAGTAAATTGTTCCAGGAGATAGAAATCCTCATAAAACTAGAATATTCCCAAATCTCCAAGGATGATCATGCTCTCTTTTAATGCCCAAACTATGCCAGCACCAAAAAGCCCCTCCCTCTTGCCCAGCAATTCCTGTCTCTTATAAAAAGAGCATCCTCTGTGACACTCCAAGGGTTGGTTGGTGGGACAAGATTGAGTTCATAAAGCATTCTTTCAGTTCACACCAGCAGCCCCTTTCGCAGCCACCCAAGCCCTTCATTTCCCTTGTAAACAATAGTACAAACACAGCAATCCCCCTCCGTGAAGCTCAGTACTTTTCTCCTGAAATGGTCAATAAAACAGCCATTGGCAAGATCAAGGGCTTTGAGAAGAAAGAGGATGGATGAGAGCAGAAGGGAAATCATAAACATAGCTTAGAGTGTATTTCATCAACTGTGTGGTGCACATGTTTTCACATCTCTGAAATTGGGGCATGTCATACATTTGTGGACTGCCAAGAACCGTGTCTGTTGTTATCAGTGTCCCTACCATACATCTGCAGCAAAGCTTGCAGAGAAATTCCTGGAGATAAGAGTGAAGCATTCTTTTATGAAATGCTGCATCATTAATGCTGTTAATGTCACAGAAAGTGATATTGGTTGAAAATTCATGACTCCTAGTGTATTAGTTATCTATTGCTGCAAACCAACTCCCCAAATGTAGCAGCCTGAAACAACAGACATTTGTTAGCTCACACATTTCCTGTTGGTCAAGAATCTGAAAGGGGTTTAGCTGGGTGCTGTGGCTCAGAGTCCCTCAAGAGGTTGTAGTCAAGATGGCTTTGGGGCAGGTAGTCATTTGAATGGTTGACTAGGCTAGAAGATCCACTTCAAGCTCACTTAGGTGGTGGCTGTCCAGAGGTCTCGGTTCCTTACAAGGGGCCCCCTCCCTAGGGCTGCTTACACCATGGCCCCTGGTTTCCTCTGAAGTGAATAATCCAAAAGAAGAACTAAGAAGGAAGCCACAGTGACTTTCTGTATCCCAGTCTTGAGTCCCACACTGTCACATCCACTTTATTCTGTTCATTAGAAGCAAGTCACAAAGTCAAGCTCAAAGGAGGGAATTAGTCTCCACTTATTGAAGGAAAGAATATCAAAAAACTTATAAACATAGTTTTAAAACTACCAGTCTTGGGCACAAACATGATTGAAAAGTGAGTCCCTGCATATGAATAAACTTTCATTTAGATTCTTTATTTACTTATTTATTTTTTAGATTTTCTTTTTTTTGGGGGGGTGCCTGGGTGGCTCAGTGGGTTAAAGCCTCTGCCTTTGGCTCAGGTCATGATCTCAGGGTCCTGGGATTGAGTCCCGCATCGGGCTCTCTGCTCGGCAGGGAGCCTGCTTCCTCCTCTCTCTCTGTCTGCCTCTCTGACTACTTGTGATCTCTATCTGTCAAATAAGTGAATAAAATCTTTAAAAAATTTTTTTTTCTTTTTTTAAGTAATTTCTACACCCAATGTGGGGCTCAAACTCACAACCCCAAGATAAGAGTCACATGCTCCACACACAGAGTCAGCCAGGAGCCCCTCCTGGGGATTCTTATTGGGATTCTTAAAGTATGCAAAAGAGTGATCTATGAGAAAATATCTGTCTAAATAGTCTAATAGAGTTCTTTCTTAAGTGCAAAATAAAACTTCTAAGTAATATTAAAACATTGTGTTGTAGGGTTATTGGCAGAGATTTTTTGTGATATATAAATTAATATACATAACCAATTGTGTCTCAGATTCAATAAATATAGTTAACAGGCTTTTAAAAATCAGTGAAAATAAAGTTTAGGAAACAATCACCTTTGTTGCTGTAACAAGCCCTTTCTCAGACTTTCCTTTTAAAATTATTTAGGTCATCATAACCTCCTGAAACTATATCTTACACAAATATTCCAGCAAGTTTTTAAATCAGTCTTATCTTTAAGTGAAATGGCTTTTCCACTTGCATTTTTCTTTGATTTTCCTGTGCCTTAGTAAAATGCTTATGTAACTGAGCTTTTTCATGAATTCAGCAATTAAAACAATAACTTTGGGATGGGGTTTTCTATCCATATATTTAAAGCTCGGAGTATCAACGCACTGTCCAGGGCTCACATTCAGCAGTATAGCCACAGTGGTTATTAAGATACTGAGATAATTCCATACCAAGAAGTATATAGGCAGTGTGGTACCTGATCCCTCTCTTACCATCCCATGACCTCCCCAGCATCCAGCAACTGAAGAGTACTGCCTGGCACAAGGGGTTGGGTAGGGGTGTGTGGGGATGGAGGGACATGAGGGACTCTGGGACCTTCCTCCATGACGACGTCTAGTATCTTTTCTGACTGAGGCATGCTGTGCCATGACTGTTATTTTTTTTTTTTTTTAAGATTTTATTTATTTATTTCACAGAGGGAGAGAGATCACAAGGAGGCAGAGAGGCAGGCAGAGAGAGGGGGGGGGAAGCAGGCTCCCCGCTGAGCAGGGAGCCCGATGCGGGCCTCGATCCCAGGACCCTGAGATCATGACCTGAGCCGAAAGCAGAGGCTTTAACCCACTGAGCCACCCAGGCGCCCCATGACTGTTATTAATACTTTGACTATCAAACCTGTATCTATGGTAATGAGAACCAATAATTATTTTTATATTTTTGTTTAAGAGGAATGCGCTGAACTTGGAATAGGGTAACTCTTAGTTTGACATCTAAATATGTCTGAATTTTGATTGGATGTTGTAGATTCCTGAAAACAAAGCACTGTCTTCGGGATTCATGAGCTGGATATATTTTAGGTCGAGTTATAGCTCAGCTACAAAAAATTAAAGCAGGAGGGTTACTTGATGTTTTTACAAATCATAATTATTTTGGACGTATTTTGAACAAAGCCAGAATTAAAAAACATCTTATATTTTTCTAAGTAAGAGACATAAGTACTTAAATCATAAATCCAACCAGTGTTTCTCTTAGAATGCGATGATAAACTAAGGATGAATAATTTATTGGAGTATATTCTTCGGTGATTTTCAGCTCCTTCCTCATACCAGTAATTCCTTAGAGAATTTTTCAAGATCATGGATTCTATTAAATAATGATAATACTTAAAATATTTTCTAAACATTTTATAAATAAGGTAACATTCCCCCTAAAAATACAGAAAATATATTTTATATCTGCAAAATGACCAATTCAATAAAAATTCTTTAGGTAGGTTTGCCCTCCCCCCGTTTTTTAATGGATTTTATCCCTAAGTAATCTCTACATCCAATGTGGGGCTTGAACCCACAAGGGTAAGATTAAGAGTTGTACACTCCACTGAATGAGCTGGCCAGATCCTCCCTTTTCCTTTTTTTTCTTTTTTTTTTTATGTCAAAGTCTACATTTACAATTTGATGCAAGAATAAAAATAAAATAAAAGGACTTGGTGGACATACTTACAAAGACTTTTAATACAAATTGGCATCCCCAGTGTTCTGAAAAACAAAACAAGAAAACATATGAAGAACTGAGGCTCTTTCCATAGGTCCCAAAACCCTTTCTAGTCATAATCTATTCCATAAAAATGAGAATTAAAATAAGGTTAGATATCATCAGAATAGGCCTTATTTTTCTCACAATCTTTTTGTACACATAATTATAGAAAGTGAGAGGAAACAACTATGATACAAAACCACAGTAACTTATAAATTGACTTCTGACTTCTGACTGTATTTAGAAATAGACATGATGTTTCATCAAACCTGCATGCACACACACACATTTCATATATACATATATAAATTCGACAAAGAATAGGCTGACATAAAGAGAGCTTCAAAGATGTCAAACAGTTAAAGTTGTAACCATTCACAATACTCCTGAACTGGGTTGGAATCTTTTTTCCAGTTAGCTTATTGTTTGCCTTTAAATTATTTTCCTCAACGGTGTTTTCCAAACTTGTTAGGGTGACCAAACTCTTGGAAGCCATGATGCCCTCTACATAGCACAATGAATTACTGATGTATTAAATTCTAGCATAAAATTATACAAGCTAGGAATGGTTTTACCAGCAGAAGATATAACCTTTATTATGGCTCCCACATCTCAAAAATAATACTATCAATAAAATATTTATTACATCACAATTCATAGCAAGATAATAAATAGCACAATTTGAGCCAAGCCAACCATCTAGAAATGCATGATTCAAAGATAGATGGGTGATTGAGACAACTGGTTACGTTTAATTTCCTCCTCCTCCTTGTAATTTGCTTTTTTTCTGATCTTTGCTTCCAGGGTCTGATTTCTTGGCTGACTCTGATTTGAAACCTGTTCATCTTAACTTGGCCCAATGTGATCTAAGCCTTGGCTCCTCCCTGCAGATGCAGCCTATTTTAATACACTCCCATCTCTGCAACTGCTGGCCAGCAGGTCTCTAGGATTGTGGCAAGAGGATCTTGAGGTGCTCTAGAAATCTAGCTGAGGTACAGATCCAAGGAATCAGGGTTGTGCAGAAAAGAGGAACAGCAATGTTCAATAAAGTAGTGGCTGATTGGAACAAGCATCTCCAAAAGTCAGCATAGGAATGGAAGGGGCAAGTCAGAATTAAGAACAGGATCTGAAGTCAAGGTAAGAGAGTAAAAGGACAAGGCAGGGGAAGTGGAGAGCAGGAACTAGCCTGAGGTGCCCTTGAGCCTGGCAGGACACTAAGCCAGTTTGGACAATTTATTTATTTATATCCTATCTTATTCCACAAATAATCTGGACAGCTAAGTGAAAGTAGCTTGGAGCTCATAAATGTAAAGCATCTTATGATCCTTTTTCTGAATCAAGTCTAAAAGGTAGTTGTCTAGGATAAGAAAACCTTTGGACACAAAATTGCACATTTTCTTTTTGTAGCTGTAATTTGGTAGGCAGCTGAAAACACAGGAGTACTTTTGCCCTGTAAGCTCGGATTCATTTTGTCTATTTAAAAAATACAGGGAATGATTTCAAATATAGAACATTTACCATACATGTCCACAAAAAAGGTTTTTGAATACATAACCTGTCAGCTGTTTTTGTTTTTCACTAATTGGTTTCCTTCTGTTCGCTTGTTTGGTTGTCTGCTATCACTTTGGAGATAGGAAAATTGTAGTTGGAATTAACATTTTAAAATTAGGAAAAAACTAGGGGTGTCCAACTCTTAGTTTCTGCTCAGGTCACGGTCTCAGGGTCATGGGATGGAGCCTCACGTCAGGTTCTGTGCTCAGCTGGGAGTCTGTGTCTCTTTTTCTCTGCCTCTGCCTCCTGGCTCTTTTTACCTCAAATAAATACATTTTAAAATTAGAAAAATAAACGACTTGGAACTTTAATTTTGTTTACATTGGGAAAACATGACTATCCTCTAATTTTGAGATAGAGCATCTCAAACTAGCTCATAAGCAGATAGTCTGAGAAAAATATACAACTGAATCAAATTCCCACTGAATTTTTTCCCTCTTTCTTTTATGGGATATTGAGAATAAACTTTTCAATGTATTGTTATCCACTTCCAAAGCTTTTCAGCATTGGTCCCACTGAGAAATATTCCATGCCTCTTCCCCTACCTTTTGGATTAATTTATAATTAATGATAATTTCTGTTGAATTAGGGCTTGGTAGAGTTATATTCTTTGATCCTTTAACAGACCTGTGAGGTATTATCCCCATTGTGCAAAGGAGGAAGAGAAGATACAGAAAGGTTAATTTGCCCAAGGTGGTGTGGCTAGTAAGCAGCCAAACCAGAACAAAACCCACGCTCCTCTGGCTCCCAGTTGGTGATCTCTGGATCACAGAGCTTTGCTAGGACCAGGGAGATCAGCCCACTTGATTGTCAACAGGCCTTCACACCCCGGTGGCAAAGATGGCAGGTCCTGCAGCATGCTGCTGTACTGCTGGTCTCTGTCTCCTGCTGTCCTCTGGGTCCTCTGGACTGTCGTGCTTTAGCCACTGTCCAGTCTTAGGGCTCATCCCTCCTGCTGGAGTCCTCTTCCCCCAACTTCTCCTCAGATGCTACTGGGCAAGGCTCGCTTCCTCACTCTGTTTTGCTCCGACATCACTTCAGGAAGGCTTTCCTGACTACCCTAGTCACAACCACAGCCTTAGCTCTCCTCACCTTTATTCTGCTTGTCCTCCCGAGCCCTTACCACTCTGGAATAGGTGTGATCTCTAGGAGGGCACCGAGAAGGCTTCTGGTCATTCTTGGTCTCTCTCTGCCACCAGCATTAGTGCCTGGCACAAAGTAGACAATAGTTGTTCAATGAGTGGAGACTCAAAACTTAACCTGTTAGCCTTTGCTATTGTTAAGTCCTATAGCACATTAATGATCAGAAATAAGATGACTAGATAAAAAAGGTAGGTTCATGGAAACTGTTGGTACAAATCTTCATACAGCATTCATTTTAGGCCATGTGTGTACGTTTAAGCCTAACTAATTTCTTAGTTTTTCCTCAAGCATATTTAAAAACAAAAGTTGTATTTTGAAGTTTAAACCTTTTTTTTTTAAGATTTTATTTATTTGTCAGAGAGAGAGAGACAAGGCGAGCGTGTGCACAAGCAGGGGCAGCAGCAGGCAGAGGGAGAAGCAGGCTCGCTGCTAAGTAGGGAGCCTGATGCCGGACTCAATCCCAAGACCTTGGGATCATGACCTGAGCCAAAGGCAGGCACGTAACTGACTGAGCCATGTAGACATTCCTTAAATTTTAACTTCTTAATCCAACCGAAATGTTATGATATATATCTACAATGTTACACAAAGCACATACATTATCTATATAAATGTACTTTTTATTAAAATATAGGGAACATTGAGGCCAACTGGGTAGGGCTGTCGGCTCAGGTCATGACCTCAGGGTTGTGGGACTGAGCCCCAGGTAGAGCTCCATGCTCAGTGTGGTCTGCTTAAGTTTTTCTCTCCCTCTCCCTCTGCACCCACTCTCAAATAAATAAATCTTTTAAAAAATATATATGGAACAAAAAAACCCCCCTATGAGTTATGTTTATATTGAACATTTTTAAACAGTGCCAGCTATGCAAGGGGAGTATTGTTAATTGCGGAAAATGCAGCTACTGTTTCCCTGAATAAAAGTTTTTACTACGGTATTTTGTTTTCATGGAATATTTCATATATAAGGTTACGTGAAAATTTTGCATGACTGTTACCCAATTTTCCTGGTTGACTTCACTAAGCAATGTACAATGTACTTACGGCTTCAGTATCTGCACTTGTTGGCAGAACAGTGATACATGATTTATCATAAAACTACCTTTTCTGTTTAAACAGATTTTTACGTCCGTATGGTCTAATACATGTAATGCTAATTCAAACCCTTATTGTAAATAGTTGCACTATATGTATTTGCATACATAATGGCTTTTCTGGGCCAAAGTATTACAAGCAGCATGTATATTTTTTAATATATGAAAACTTGGGAGTATTAAAATTCTGAAATCTAGTAATCTAATTGGGACATTTTTTCTTTCAGGAGAAATTATCCAAGCATTATCCAAACTATTACCTTAGACAAAAACATAGGTTTACAAGATCCATCTTCTTTCCTCTCTTCCCCTCTCCTTTTATTTGTACTTGAGATTACTTGCAGGTATCCAAAAATAAATTACTTCATTGCCACCTGCTACTAGGAGGAACACAGCCGAAGATGCTAATTAGCAAATTTGCAAAGAATGAAAATACATACCTTAAAAACCCTGCTACACAATTACAAATTGGCTGTGTGTATATTAAACAGATATTATTGCTTGGGCAATAAATACAGTTACCACAATTCAGATGTATTCAGAAATAAACTCTTCTGCGTTTCATACACACAGCTTAAGTCTCGTACCCCTTAAGCATCTGAATTTTTAAAGACACTTAAACAAATGATACTATCTTTTCCCTGCCTTGAGGTTATCCTCACCAACAGCACTGTGAACCACACCATATTATATAGTACAGTCTTGCTCTTAGCACTGCTTCAACTTTCCCAGCTTATTATACCAATGGTTTCATGTCCACAATCTACGAAAGTAAAAAGCATTACTTCGTGGTCTTTTCTTGTATTCAGTCTTGTTCACAGTTATGTGGTTGAAGTTCCTAGAAGTCCCAAGAATCGAACTGGTAGTATCATATTAATAATTAAAAGAACA
Organism: Ailurus styani; assembly: GCA_002007465.1. Classification (NCBI taxonomy): domain Eukaryota; kingdom Metazoa; phylum Chordata; class Mammalia; order Carnivora; family Ailuridae; genus Ailurus; species Ailurus styani. Next base: position 2,106,950 of record LNAC01000234.1, read on the forward strand.
CAACAAAATTTTAACTCTCTCATTTCATCATCACCTCTTTTATGTAGTATCATCCTGAAGCTTCCAAATGTGAACTTTTCTGGTAATTCTATCGTCTTTCGTTTTGATACAGATTTTTTGAAAAATTTCTTACTGGTCTTGTTTGGCAGAAGAGCATACATTAACTTGATTCAGTCATTGTTACGAATACATACTACACTACACGACGTTGTGATATAAACACACCTTTACCTTAGGGCTTTTCTGTACAAGGCAATCTTCCTATACACTACTTAGCTCCTGATTACTAGAGATGTAAAAGAGACTCTGTGGAATCTTCTGTCTGTGAGTCAGGGTACTTGCCCTACTGCCTAACATCCCTGGCCCCTCGTGTGACTCTATCATCCAATCTGGCCTGGACTTGGAAATCTCGTAACTGAAGTTGTTACAATAATGTATTCACTATGTTAGCAAGGTTCTTCATGAGATTAGCTGGGCTCTCCCCTGAGGAAAAGACAACAGCTTTTGCTCACAGATTTTGTGGCAATTATGTGGCACACTCGGCTTCTTAGTGTTTCTGAGCTTAAATAATATTTTAATTATGTTTTCGTTTTTAGCTCTTCCTACAATTTCCTAACATTTATTGCTTAAAAATATTTAAGTAAAAAAATGTCCCTAAATCAAATTTTAATTTCCATAAATGTCTAGAGCAATGGCTACAAATTAACATGAAATCTGCATCGGTGTTCTTTGGCAGTATGTTCAGAGAAATGGCGACCAGATCTTAATACCAGGAATTATGAAGAGTTGCCAGTTCGTTTTCTAGTGAGAAGCATTTACTTCCTAGTGTTGATCGTGATAAAAAGGTTGATACTTCAAATAATTTATTGCTGCTTTATAGTATACATAATTAAATGAAGAAACATGTTAAACTCAAGGGAATTTTTAATAGTTACTTGCAATTGTTATTGCAGGCAACAACTTGTACATGATTTTATTTCCAAATCCACAAAAAACAAATTTTATACAAATCAGCACTGTAAAAATGTCAATTACAGCCCCAGAGGCTTTGCTGGCAGAATAATTGTCTAAATTCTAGGATATGGGAAACAGGTTTTTTCTGGACTCTTTTTTTTTTTTTACAAAAAAAATTTACAAGTGAAATGTTACTACAAAACCTTTTATAAGGAATTTTTGTAAAACATTTACATTTTACCATCAACTATTTCTGTTTTAAAATCATTATGTAGATTTAATACCCTATGCTGCACATCAATTTATGTGGGATGACAACTTAGTGACATGCATAAAAAAACACCACAAGGCATTAAAATGAAGACTTAAATACAAATATTGTTGCAATAAAACAGTTATAAAATTGAAAAATAGGACCTAAACATCATGCTTATCTAAGTTTGACAAATTAACTTTTTCTCCTAGATTACACACTTTTATTACTGCTCTCATGAGAGTGTGATAAATAATGACTTAACATCAAGTTCTAATGTAATCAGCAACACATACACAAACCTAACCAAAGAAAGTATACTGTAAGAAAAAACTATTCTAACACTGGAGTTTTACCATGATAAATACATAGCTTTGCACTGATAATTACAATAAAGAAAAGTTTTATAACGGTGGCAAAGGGAATGAACAGTGAAATGCCATTAAATATGACTCTACCGCACATCTGTGCCCTATTACTTATAACAGCTATATCCCACTGAGTCAAATAAAGGACACTGAAATTTACGATTCTTATAAGACAGAAAAGTGGATTCAGAATGGTATGCAGAACAGACTGTCAAAATATTTCTAATTTCAGTGGTGAAATGTGCACCTGCTAACACAAATTAATATATTTTATATGCTATAAAGCTATCCAGATTCAGTTTGTTAAATTTATAATAGGCCTCATTGTTGATTAAAAAATAACTTCCATTTCTGATGAGCATACACAGGTATGCATTAAAACTGGTTCATAGAATAATGGTGCAGAGAGCTCATACTTGGTATTAACAACAACAAAAAGTGTCACTTTGAGGAAACATGATTCAAACATTAGGAAAGTTTCTTTGCATAAAAAAATTTATAGCACTGATTGTGTAGCATAATGATAGATAAAATATATATTTGATGTTTCAGCTCCTATATAATAAAATTAAAATTAACACTACCAAATGCTCCTCTGTACCAAACAAAACAACAAACTGATTCTGATGTTTTAAAGCCAGATACATCAGTTGTTAAGAGTACATTAAATAAAATATACAAAACAATTTACAAAATCCAACTAAAATTTAAAGACTTTGTTACAAGTCTACAAAAGCTTTAAGAAACTTGAAATTTATAACCACAGTGTAAAAATTTTTTTTCCTTTAATCTCAAAGCTTTTTTATACAAACTGAAAGCACAAAAGACCTTCAGTTTTATATAACGCTACAAAGGGCTGGCCTAAAGTGTACATAGTGTAAACAGTGATCATTACAGTATTTCTCCTTCATCAAAAATACAAGAAACATCACAATTTTGGAAGAGAATTCACATGAGTAGTACTTTTCCTGAAATAATAAAGAATGCACAAGAAAACACGTACCTTTATTCAAACGGTCCCCAAACTAATAATGTTAATAAACCAGGTAGTTAAAAATTTTAGTTTTCAAATGGTCAATTCCAATTCCATTATGCTTCCATGTAAATACATTTTTAAGTAAGAGATATCTTACTAATACTTAAGCTGTTGGTATAATCCAAGTTTTTTTCACAAGACTTTTGGCCATCTTTCCTATAAGACCCTTGCATAAACAATACATTTTTTTCCTTTAGTCACTTATTTGAACATTATTCTGATTTTTAAAAAATAACTTGCTTTGTAATATCACATTGTTATATATATGCTAGGCTGTCTTTTTAGGGAGAATTCAGTTATCGGCATAACATAAAGACATTTCTATGTTATAAATTAGTAACCAGCCTTCTAACACAGTTCCAGAAATAAATGAGATTGGCTAAATTTTAGTAGAGAGGAAAACAGAAATTGTAATGTAGTTAAAAGATAATTTTCTGCTGGCCTTAAAAAAAGGTGTGATAATTCCTTCTTTGGCTACCAAGTCAAAGCATAAAGAATTCTGCACATTGTCAACATAACTCATATTTACAGAATATGAAACTACAGAATGATTTATACTCTATGCAAATATTTCCAATATAAACATTTAAAATGAATTTTGTGGTTCAACCTACGGTTAGGAATACAATCAATCCTAACTTCAAAACCTTACATGTTGGGCGCCTGGGTGGCTCAGTGGGTTAAAGCCGCTGCCTTCGGCTCAGGTCATGATCCCAGGGTCCTGGGATCGAGGCCCGCATCGGGCTCTCTGCTCGGCAGGGAGCCTGCTTCCTCCTCTCTCCTCTCTCTCTGCTTGCCTCTCTGCCTACTTGTGATCTTTCTCTCTGTATCAAATAAAAAAAAAAAAATCTTAAAAAAAAAAAAAAAACCCTTACATGTTAAGTTGCCTCCTTTTAGTTTTCTGAAGCTATTATGAGTTTTGTTTTAACCACCCTCCCCACCCCAGTATTTTCCTAAGGTTTCAATCTAAAATTTAACCTAAAGTTTAGCTCTAAGTTCTTCTTGTGTCTCCAAATGGAGAAAGTAATTGGACTTCACTGATTGTCTGCATACACACTACTATAATGTAGTGGTAATAAAGATCTGAGTTGCATCTCAGATCACTTTTTTGGAATTTACCTAATTCAACTGCTGAAGAATTTCTAACATTTAGAAAAGACGGCCAAAACTATTTTCAGTTGATTTTCCAAAAACAAGCTAAGGAAATGAAGTATTATCCCTATCATCAGTTAACTATCTGTTTTCTGTGCTATAGGAAAAAAAAAAAACCTACATAAAATTATTAACTGACTGAATTTGTAACAAAGTACTTCCAAAGAAAACAAGTCCAATTAAGGTCCAGCCTGCAAACTACTGAAATCTTTTTTAAACATGGTAACACATGATGTTAAAAGAGGGGGAAGATTCAGTTTAAGGATTATGTGATCTATTTCCAAATAACTACAACTTATAGTATGGAGGAAATACTTTTCTGTTTGCTTTTTGTAATTTTAAAAATTCAACACTTCACATGTTGACCCAGAATCTTGGAATACCTAAAGAAGCCAAGAATGAAAACATGATTTCCTACTCTGTAATCCACTTGACCAGCCCATTTCCAGATTTTCAAAGGTGTGTAAACTTAAGTGCAGCACTAGAGGTCTCTGTTATAAATGACTTTTCAGAATTCTTCCATGTTGGTTGAAACATTGGGAGTTGCTGGGTTTGAATCTTGAGAAATGGCTGCAACTGTGACAATTCTTGGGGAGCCAAGCACCTCTGTAACAGATGAGTCCAGTTCTCCCGAGGTAACAATGGCAAGAGCTGTCCCACCACCTTTCTTATTCTGGTGCGTTTTGACATGTTTGGAGAGATGATCACTCCGCATAAACCTTTTGGAACATTCTGGGCATTCAAATCTTTTTTCACCTAAACAAAACAAAACAAAACTAGTAAATGAAGTCATACACATTTTACTTAAATGAAATTATTTTAAATAATTTCTCTTCGGATCATACTATACTTCTTTTGACTAGTTGCAAAACAGTTTCTGTTTTTATTTTAAAATGCCATCAAACAAGGGGTGCCTGGGTGGCACAGTTAGCTAAGCATCCACTCTTGGTTTCGGCTCAGGTTGTGAGATCAAGCCCCTGTGTTGGGCTCTGGGCTCAGCACAGAGTCTGTTTAAGTTTCTCTCTCCCTCTCCCCATGCTGCTCCCTGCTCTCTCTCTCTCAAATAAATTAGTCTTTAAAAAAATAAATAAATAAAATGCTATCAAACAAGCAGTGCAGTACAGGAGAAAGAGCATGGGACTGGGAATAAATGACCTGAGTTAAAGTCCTGATTCTGCTAAGGCCTAGAAGTAAAAGCTGGAGCAAGTTAAGTAACCACTCAGTTTCCCCATCTACGAAATAAGAGGATTTCTAACAGATGATCCCAAATATCTTCTCCAGGTGTAACAATATGTAATGTTCAAGGCTTAAATCCACTCTTCCTTAAAAACTACTGTCTCCATTTTAATTATAAGGCCTGGAGGCATAAACTACCTTAGAACTACTTAAAATAAAATCAGTTAATAATTTAATAGTGTACCGAGTTTCTTTGCAAGGCAAAAATGAATCAAATACTCCATTCCAGATTTAATAGAGTTCTGCGGTCTCACAGAATAAGGCTGTTAGGTTTGCGTATACAAAATGATCCTTATATATGCTCTCCTTAAGATGTAAAGATAGTTCCATTTGAACTATGTCACTACTTTGGAATAAAAACTAAATGTTAACTATAAAAAAATGCATTTGGGCGCCTGGGTGGCTCAGCGGGTTAAAGCCTCTGCCTTCGGCTCAGGTCATGATCTCAGGGTCCTGGCATCGAGGCCCGCATCGGGCTCTCTGCTCAGCGGGGAGCCTGCTTCCTCCTCTCTCTGTCTGCCTCTCTGCCTACTTGTGATCTCTCTCTGTCAAATAAATATATAAAATCTAAAAAAAAAATGCATTTCATTTCTGTGTATAACAGGTGGAGTGCACAAAAGTGGTATGTCATCATGTGCACAACGGAATGACTATTAGCTTTAGTCCTTCCCTCTAAAACTTGTTATTTAAGGGAAAGAAATGTTTTTCAAGTCTGATAAGAATTTGAATCATAAGAAAGTTCAGTTTGGCTGACTTCTTTACTTCACCCTGCTTTTGACTTATCAGTAGAAAATCTATAGGCTCAACTTTGCCCATATTTGATAATTCCCATTCTTTGTGTTTGTTTTCATTTTTTAAAAAATTACATTGACAGTATTTCATTAAACTTTTCTCTTTCAGTCTTGAAAAATTAAATGAAAGGATAAATACATGGTTTGGGCAAAATTCTCAAAAACATTTGCATTTTCTGAATGCTGATACTTAGACAAGGGCAAAAAATGATTAAATGCTGGTTTATCGTTAAAATTGATCTTGAATTCCTCTAACCTTTCAAGTCTCCCATTTTATTTCCAAAGAAAAATTCATAGCTTACAAATTTTAAAGCCAAAAGAAATCTTAAAAATCTTATTTTACATTTTTCATTTTATAAATGAGTAAACTGAGGCTCAGAAATTAATCAATCTTCTTGGGAATCATACATCTTACTAATATCACAGTGGGATTCAAGGCACTGTACTGGTTTGGGCTTTTTATACTAATCATCCAAGTACAGTTAGAGACCTCCTTTCTTTTATAGCGACAACAGCCAAGAATAATCAGAAAAAACTCAGATGGTGATGACTGGAAGACACCAGATCGTTTAGTAAACACTTAATCAACTGGGTGATCAACCTGTACATAGTAGCTGTTTAATAAGTCTTTGTTAGCTGTAATGTTCATGAACTCAATCATTTTGAACAAATACTTGTGCAACATGTACAATGTAACAGGCACTAGTGATACAAAAATGAACAAGTGAGAGTCTGACACTTTAAGAAGATTCTATAATCTTGAGATAGTCATTTGCAACCATGTGGAGCTATCAATACCAATTAAGAAATTCAAGTCCCAGCCAATCTAATGACAAATTGTATAGGATATCACGGTGACATGGTTTGTACGTGGACGTTTTAGTCTGTCTACTCCTAACTGCTGTGGGTGTCAATTAATTTTAAGCAATAAAAGTTGGCTAGAATCTCAAATTAAGTAAATTACATTGCACAATTAAACTAACATTAGGGAAATGACATTTCAGTTTGCTACCCTTTTCCACAAAGAATTGTGTTTTCTGTAGTGTCGACTTCTAAATTTCTTACTGTTAGCAAACACCATCATTATGCTTTATCTCAAGGAGGTCAGAGTTCTTACACTAATACACTACAGTATCTTCCTTATATAATTATCTTAATTATTTTATAATTATTCTCAGGAGGTTAATACTTTTGTAATTAGTATAACTAATTATTGAAACTTGGTATTAGTTACTTATGATAAGCAGGAATGGCCCCCAAAAATGTTTATACCCTAATCCTTGAACTTTATGAATATGTTTTATTACATGGCAAAAGGGATATAACGAAGATTACAGATATTAACACAGAGAGATTACTCTTTTATCTGAGTGGGCCCAATCTAATGACAAGAGCTCCTAACAGCTGAGTTTTCTTCAGCTGTAGTCAGAGTCTCAGCAGGAAAAATCGGAGAAATTAGAATCAAAAGGGACTTGAACTGCTACTGCTGGGAGGGCGCCCCATGGAGAATATGACAAAAAATATGGACAGTTTCCAGGAGTAAACAACAGCCCCCAGCTGAAAGGCAGCATGCAAACAGGGACCTGTATCCTACAACAGCAAAAGCAATTTGATTGACAGAGTCAATGAGTTTGGAAGCAGATTCTCCCCTAGAGTCTTTGATAAGGAATAGCCAGTTGACACCTTGATTTTGACTTTGTGAGATGCTAAGTGGAGGACCCAGGGCTAGCCTACTCAGACAAATGATTTAAAGAAACTGTGGTATAATAAATGTGTGTTTTTTTAAGCTATTAAATTTGAGAGAGTTTGTTATGGCAGCAATAGAAAACTAAGAGTTATATAAGCTATAATCTTGAAAAAAAATTAAAGTCTAATAAGGAAATAAATGGTAACTGATCTATTACATGATCCAAAATCTGTGAAGTATCTTCATTACAAGTATCCAAAGCAAAATACCAAATTTAACTTTTGTTAGAAAATATCCAGAACATAATCCAAACAATTCTGGTTTAATAGAATGAGTATAGAAAAAAGAATTGCTTGGGGTGCCTGGGTGGCACAGTCGGTTAAGTGTCTGACTCTTGGTTTCAGCTCAAGTCACGATCTCAGGGTTGTGGGACTGAGTCCCAAGTTGGGCTCCATGCTCAGTGCAGTCTGCTTGAGATTCTCTCTCTCTCTCTAACATAAATAAATAAGTAAATAAATAAATAAATCTTTAAAAAAAGAGAAAAGAATTGCTACTTTGATCTAGGTTACTAAGAGAATGCCTTGTTATAGTACATGACTGTTAAAATATAGCAGTCTTTTAAAAGGACCTAAATAGACAATTCATATTTAGAAACTACATTTGATTACTTCCTAGCATAAGAGTAATTTCTCTCAGAAAAAGCTGCTGAGGTTTTCAATGGAATCTGAGATTTGAATAAATGCAATAAACCAGATCTTTTAAGCTTTATTTTTTGAAGTACCATCAAGAGCCAACTATCTTGCTGTCAAGTTCTGCCTATAATCTATTTTCAACATGTTGAAATCAAGTTAATACAACGCATAAAACATACTTTATGAATTACTGTTATTTCCATCATAACATTTATAAATTAAAATCAATTTTTAATATTTATATTTATAAATTAAAACTCACAAATTAAAATTGATTTCAGGAGCAAACTAAGTGACTATGTTAGTTTCCCTGGGCTTTTATAAGAAAGTAACACAAACTGGGTGGCTTCAAACAATAGATATTTATTCTCTCACAGTTCTGGATGCTAGATATCCAAAATGAAGGTTTCAGTAGGACAATGCTCCCACCAAAGACTCTAGAAGAATCTCCCCATGCCTCATTCTAGCTTTGGTGACTTCTGGCAATCCTTGGCATTCAGTGGCTTGCAGCTGCATCTCTCCAATCTCTGCCTCTGTCTTCACATGGCCTTTCACCCTGTGTTTCTGTGTCTTCTCCCCTTCTTACAAAGATATGAGTCATTGTATTTAGGACCCACTAGGTCCTAAATCTTAGGTGGGTCCTAAATCTTAGGCAGTAGGCATGTATGACATCATCTTTAATTTAATCTGCAAAAAACCTATTTCCAAATAAAGTCATATTCACCAGGGATTAGGACTTGAACATCTCTAAGAGACACAATTCAACTCACTACAGGGACACGTTTAAGTATCTGGCATTTGTTATAGCTAAGTAAAAAACATACCCCTTGGCTCATGAATAACTTTCACCAAATATCCATGTATAGCATATATAGTGACTTTGGAACAACAAGGGGTTAGAAGCACTGCCCCCCATACCTGCACAGTTGAAAATTTGTGTGTAACTTTTCATTGCCCCAAAACTTAACTACTAAATAGCCTATTGCTGATTGGAAGCCTTACCAATAGCAGAGTCAACTAACAAATATTTTGTGTTACAGATATTATATGCTGTATTCTAACAATAAAGTAGACAAAAGAAAACATTACTAAGAAAATCATAAGGAAGAGAAAATCCATTTGCAGTACTTTAGAGTATTAAAAAAAACCCAAATCCACTTATCAGTGGACCTGCACAGTTCAAACCTGTGCTGTTCAAGGGTCAACTATACACAATTTTTTAGTAACAATAACAACTTTCATAACCCACATTAAAGAAGTAATATTTTTATTTGTTCTGAGAAGCCTAGTTATTCAAACTGGGAGGCTTGTTGGGTCCCTCAAACATTCTCCTCAAACACCTTCAACTTATTAGTCCTTCCTGGACACTATTTTTAACCTACCCAGCCTAGAATATCTAAATGAATCTTTTCATGAGTACCCTCAATTCTATATTTACCTGTGGATAAAAGTAAATTAAAAGGGGGAACAATGATAACTTCCAAGAAGTCACATGGCTTAAATTTTCTTGAAATGGAAGAACTGGGAGCAAACGGAGGCTGAGTGGGAAGGGCAATGGAAATAAGATTTAAATATTTTTAAGTAATCTCTGCCCAACACAAGGCTCAAACTTACAACCCCAACATCAAGAGTCACATATTCCACCACAGAGCTAGCCAGGTGTCTCAACAAGATTTAGAAAATTATTAAAATAATAAGGAATCTGACCAAAAAAATAGAAATGCAATGCTATTGTGATTGACGGGCTGAGATTTGAGACTATGACTTTATAGGGACATCAATTTGCATAATGAGTCATTTTTCATTTCCTTCTTCAGCAATTATCTATTTGAATACAGAAATCATTTGATCAATTTTATCACAAATGCTTTTTTAAAGCAATCTTACCTACTCTAATAGTTTTAACTATGATCTATAAATAGATAATGGCATCAAGATCCAGATTCTTAGATTCAACTGTGAATTCCACACCTCTTAGATGTGCCATACACATCATTCAACATGTCACAAACAAAATTCATCACTGCTCATTAAAGGAAAATGGCTGAATCTTGATAAGAACAGCAAGTTTTATGGTATTTTAAAAACTTCCCTAATTCCATTTTAAGTTCTCCAGAAGCCTAGCAGCTACCAAAGAGAAAACAGAGCTGAACTCTTTCAAAACCTCATTTCCAAGGAATTATCATTATGTGATCTGTCTATGGTTCTTCAGAAGACCTCACTTAAAAGACTATTTTACTGAATCTGACTTGGAGGGAGCCCACGTGAAAAGTCTTTTTCCAGGGACTGAAAGGAATGTATGTTTGTCTAAAACAATTGCAGTAAGTGTTTTAACTTCATGGATGCCCAGGGCAATGGATTATATTTGGGACAAACAATGAAAAGACCAAACAAAAAGCTTAAAAAGGAAAAACTGGGAGATAAAACATCCATAGTTGGCTTTGAAAAGTTCTGGCATACTCCCTGGAATCTAGATGACCACACACATGCTTTAAAACTGTGAGCATGCCCAGGAAAAATCTGAGAAGCCCCAAACTCTCATGCGTGCTTAACGGTTGAGGGTCTGGATAGGGAGGAAGTGAAAGCTAAGGCAGAGTTGTCAACCGTCTGAGTGCTGAAGGGCATTCCAACATGTACACAAAACCTCTCAGCAAGAGGGAGAGATTTATTGACCCAAGATATTTAAGACTATCTGCAGAATATTTAAGAATATCTGCAGAAAGGATAGCTGAATACTTCCCAAATCAATGAAAAACATTAATGTACATGTCTAAGAAGTTCAATAAACTCCAAGTAGGTTAAATCCAATGAGATTAATACTGAGACATATCATAAACTGCTAAATTTACAAAAAACAAAGAGAATCTATAAACAGCAAGAGAAGTGATGCATCACCTACAAGGGACTGTCAAATAATAATAGCTGACTTTTTATTCGAGTTCATAGAGGCCAGAAGTAGTGGGATGATACAAGATGAAAGGAAAATCTTGTCAACCAAGAATTCTATATACAGCAAAACTATCTTTGAAAAATGAGCAGGGGATACCTCAGTGGTTCAGTTGGGTGTGTGGACTCTTGATCTGGCCCAGGTTGTGATCTCAGGGTCATGGGATCAAGCCCTGCATTGGACTTCTCACTTGGAAGGGAGATTGCTAGAGATTCTCTCTTTCCCTCTCCCCTACCCCCAGCGCTTGCTCTCTCACATAAATAAATAAATAAATCTATCTTTTAAAAAGATGAGGAGAAATTCAGACATTCCCAGATTAATAAAAATGGAAAGAATTTATTGCTAGCAGATTTGCACTAGATTATTTTAAGATGTGAAATGTAGTCCCGAAAGCAGACAACCACTAAGAAAATAAAATATTATATTAATATTATAGAGAAATGACAAGGGGATTAAAATAACACACAAGGAATATTTAACACAAATGCTAGTAACAAAGGAATACAGGAATAAAAGAGAAAACAAGTAGAAAACAAATACAAAAATGGCATAAGTACTCATCAGTAATTCCATTAAATGTAAATGTATTAAATGTTCCAATTAAAAGGCAGAGGTTACCAGAATGAATTACAGAAAAATATGATCCAACAACATATTGTCTAAAAGAGGCGCACTTTAAACTCAGGGAGGTAGACAATTCTACAATATATTTATCCTTCTCCTGTAGTGTCCATTTCAACTGATAGCAGTTATCAATGGTACCTATTATTTCTTTTCTCACATTTAATAATCACCAAGTCCTGTCACTTTTATTACACAATCATTTCTTGACCTGGTTGGTTGCACATACTCTTACAACTTTTGTTCTAGTTAGGATCTCGTCAATAATCCCTGCTGTCTTCGCCAAATGGTCTCAAAATTATTACTTATAAATCTATTCTCCCTACAAACACCAAATGGTCTAAAATAAAAAGATGACCAATTTGATTAACTGCTGAAAACTTTCAGTGGTTCCCCATTTCCTAAGGCTGTGGAAGAAAAAAAATTAAATAGCTTATAACATACAATGGCAACTGACCTCTCCTACCTTTTTTTTTTTTTAAATCTATTGTCACAAATACTATGGTTCCAAATACTGAACTGCTTGCAGATCCTGACATATGATACTTTCTTTTTTTGTAGGAATTAGATTCTATCTAGTTCAGGATAAAAGTTTTGACTCTGTTCTACCTACTAGCCATGTAACTTTGGGCAACTTCTCTCTCCAATTCTCAGTTTCTTCATTTTTAACTAGGAATAACAGAGATTCTTATTTTGTGTTACTGTTCAAAGGATTAAATGAGAAAATGAATGAAAAAAAGCATTTAGAAAAATGCCTGCACAATGAAAGGACTCAGAAATGTTAGCCGTAACTGTTACTGCCTGTCTGAATTTGTNAGTTTTGACTCTGTTCTACCTACTAGCCATGTAACTTTGGGCAACTTCTCTCTCCAATTCTCAGTTTCTTCATTTTTAACTAGGAATAACAGAGATTCTTATTTTGTGTTACTGTTCAAAGGATTAAATGAGAAAATGAATGAAAAAAAGCATTTAGAAAAATGCCTGCACAATGAAAGGACTCAGAAATGTTAGCCGTAACTGTTACTGCCTGTCTGAATTTGTTCACTCTACTGTTCCCTGGCTCATTCTTACTCATCACTAATCACTCAACTTGTCTCAAGGAACTAAGTCTGGGCCTTAGTAAAGAAATAAATCAGCCTCCTAAAACTTCAGTGTAGTCCTTATTTATAAAATGATAGTGTTGCACAAAATCATTTTTAGGAATTCCTCTGGCTCTAAATACTATTATCCTTGGAAGAGTTAAGAGAAATGATGTATGATACTGAGGGATACGTATGAGGCTGAAAAGAAAATGGTTTTGGATGCTCAAAAAAAAAGCAAAATAAAAAAACAAAACAAAACAAAATCCTCTTTCCCTTTTCACATTAGAATATCTCAAAAGTAAGTTTTTCTCCCACTTTAAAACCTTATGTTTTCATTTACACAAAGTAAAATTATTATTTTTGAGACACAGCTCTATGAATTTTGACAAATGTATCAAATCACTTAGTCATCATCAAAATAAAAATATGGAAGTTGTTATCACTTCCAAAAATTCCTTCACGATTCCTGTTTATAGATGAATTGTTTTTCCCTAATGCCCTAGAAAATAATAATCTATTCTGTCTCTATGGTTTTTATTTTTCCATATACTGTCATACATAAATGGAATCACACAACAGGTAACCTTTTGACGCTGGGATTGTTCACTTAACAAAGCATCTGAATTTCATCATTGTGGTTCAATATATTAATAATTAATTCCTCTACGTTGGAGAGCGTACTCTGTTGTATAGATATATATGTTGGTTCACCAACTGGCCCTGTACACAAAGGGAAAGAAGAAAACAAAAGAGGCAGACCATGCCACATTGGTAGGTGGCAATTTTATAAGGAAACTTGCTTATGAGGCTTGTTTTGGATGGCCACCAGATGAATATATCTCTACATCTACCTGCCAAATCTTAAAAGTTTACACAGAGGTCTTAACTGGGTTCAATCACATATACTGTCTAGATGGTTTCAACATCTTTCTCCCTCAAGGCTACATCCTTCTAAAAACTCCCATTTTGGGAACAGTGAACAGAAAGTATATTCCAAGGACAGGGGAGTGGGTGAGAAGCCTCTGATTACCCAGGTCCAACTTGCAGGTCAATGGGCAGTCAAGTCTGCTGGATTACCTCTTCCAGCGATATACCACAGTTCTTTATCCATTCAACCAGTTGAAGAATATTTGGGTTGTTTCCAATTTGGGGTGATTATAAGTAAATATGCTATATATATTCATTGCCTATTGTGTGAACATAGTTTTTGTTTCTTTGGGGTGAATACTCAGAGGAGTGAAATGCTAGGTCACATCCTAAGTATATGTTCATTTTTTTTTTTTTAAAGATTTTTTATTTATTTGACACAGAGAGAGAGAGAGAGAGAGAGAGATCACAAGTGGGCAGAGAGGCAGGCAGAGAGAGAGGAGGAAGCAGGCTCTCTGCCGAGCAGAGAGCCTGACTGATGTGGGCCTCAATCCCAGGACCCTGAGATCATGACCTGAGTGGAAGGCCGAGGCTTTAACCCAGTGAGCCACCCAGGTGCCCTACGCTCGACTTTTATAAGAAAATTCCAAAATGTTTTCCAAAAATGCTGTGCCATTTTGCATTCCCACCAGCTTGGCATTCTTGCCAGTACTTCTAATTGTCAGGATTTTGGTGTCCTTGTTTTTAACTTCAGCCATTTTAATAGATGTGTACTGGTATTTTGTTGCAATTTTAATTTGCATTCCTCAAATAAAGGTGATGTGAATTATCTTTTCACATGCTTGTCAGATATATATCCTCTTCAGTGAAATGTCCAAATCCTCTGCCAATTTTTAAAAATTGGGTTGTTTACAAATTGTTGAGTTTCGAGAATTCTTTATATATTCTGGATGAAAGTACATTGTCAGATATGTTTTTTCAAGTATTTTCTCATTCTGTGTCTTATGTTTTCATCTTCTTAATAGATCTTTAACAGACCAAATATTTGTAGTTTTTATTGAGTCCAATTTATCAGTTCTTTTTTCTGGATTGTGCTTCTGGTGTTGTATTAAAAACTCTAGCATACCCAAGGTCACAAAGATTTTTATATTGTATTTAAAAATTTTATACTTTCAGGTTTTAGTCTGAGTAATTTTGAGTCAGCCTTTGTAAAAGATAAGAGGTATGTAGCTCAGTAGCTCTAAGTTCTTTTCCTGCATGTGGCGATTCTTCCAAACCATTTATTGAAAAGACTACTCTTTCTCCATAGAATTATTTTTGCATGGTATGGTGGGGGTCAATTTCTGAATTCTCTATTTGGTCTTATCTATGTGTCTTTTTTTTCATCCAACCCTCACAGCATTCAAATACAGCTTTACAGGAAATCTTAGAATCACTGAGCGTCAATCAGCTTTTTGTATTTCTTTCGAAACTGTTTTGACACCGTTTTGCCTTTCATATAAATTTTAGAATCAGCTTGTTAATTCTGCAAAATACTGCTGTAATTATGAGAAGGTCTGCACTGGATCTGTATATTTATCTGGGAGAACAGGTATCAAAACAAAATTGGGCCATGGAATCCACTAACATGGTATATATCTACATGAATGTAAGTCATCTTTAATTCTTACCCATATTTAGTTTTCAGTATACATATCTTACATATATTTTGTTAGAGTCACAGCAAAGTGTTTTACTCTTTTCACCCTATTAAAAATGACACTATTTATTAAGCTACTCATATCCGGTTGTTCATTGCCAGTATGCAGTATGCAGTAAGACAATTCATTATGTATATTAACCTTGTATCTAGCAATCTTGCAAACACTTGTTAGCATGAACAGCTTTCTTGTAGACACCAGGGTGTTTCTAAATAGACAAACAGGTTGTCTGCAAATAAAGACACTTATTTCTTTTATTAGAATCTGGATTGTGTCTTTTTTCTACTTTATTGTACTAGGTAGGACTTCCAGTACCAGGGGGAAGAGAGTGATAAAAATCAGTCATGTTGGGGCACCTGGGTAGCTCAGCTAGTTAAGTGTCCAACTCTTGATCTCAACTCAGGTCTTGATCTCAGGGTTGTGAGTTCAAGCACTGTATTGGCCTCCATGCCAATTTAAAAACAAAGAACAAAAAAACCAGACATCTTTGCCTTGTTCCTGATCCTATGGGTAAGTATTAGGTCCTTCATCAGTAAATATAATAACTGTAGTGTTTTAACAAATGCCCTTTACTTGGTTAAAGTTATAACCTTTGATTCTTAGTATGTGAGAATTTTTATCAAACTGAATGCAGATTTCCCCAAATACTTTTTGTAGATATATTTAAGTAATCATGTGATTTCTTTCCTTCTCTTGTTCATATGATAAATTACATCAACCGACTGATTTCAGAATGTTCTATTAGTCTCTCATTACTGGACTAAACATAACTGCATCATGATATATTATTCTCTTAATATATTACTGGACTGGGTTTGCTATTTTGTTGAGGATTTTGACATTTGTATTTATGAGGATACTGATTTGTTAAGTTTTTTTTTTCTTTTTCCCTAGTAATGTCTTTGTCTGGCTTTGCTATCATGGTAATGAAGGCCTCATAAGATAGTTAACAAGTGTTCCTTCATTTATTCTCTAAAAAATATTGTGCAAATTGATATCATTTATTACTTAGTAAAGAATTTTTCAATAAAACCATCTGAGCCTAGGGTTTTCTTTGTCGAAAGTTTTTCGCTAAAATTCAACTTCTTTAATAGATATAGTACCATTCATGTTATCTATTTCTTCTTGAGCAAGTATTGGTTGTGTCTTTAAGGAGTTGGTCCATTTCACCTAAGTTCTCTAATTCAGAGTGTAGAGTTATTCATAGCATTCTTTTATTATTATATCATCTAAAGGCCTCTAGTGATATCCCCCTCACGCCCCTCTTCATTGATTGATAAATTTTCTTGGCCAGTCTTGCTAAAGACTAATTCCATCTTTTCAAAGAAAAATGGATTTTGGTTTGACTGATTTTCTCTATTAGATCATTTTTCTATTTTCAATTTCATTTATTTGTCCTATTTATTGCTGCCTAACTTCCTGTTTTGGGTTTAATTCATTTGTTTTCTAGTATTTAAGGTAGAAACTTATTCTACTTAAGAATTACTGACTGGGGAGCCTGGGTGGCTCAGTCGTTAAGTGTCTGCCTTTGGCTGAGGTCATGATCCCAGGGTCCTGGGATCGAGCCCTGCATAGGGCTCCCTGCTCGGTGGGAGGCCTGCTTCTCCCTCTTCCACTCCCCCTGCTTGTGTTCCCTTTCTTGCTGTGTCTCTGTCAAAAAAATGAATAAAATCTTAAAAAAAAAAAAAAAGAATTACTGACTAAGGGACACCTGGGTGGCTCAGTTGGTTAAGTGTCTGCCTTTGATGCAGGTCATGATCCTGGGGTCCTGGGATTGAGTCTTGCATTGGGCTCCTTGCTCATTGGGGAGCCTGCTTCTCCCTCTGCTTGTGCACTCTCTCTCTCTCCCTGGCAAATAAATAAATAAAATCTTAAGAAAAAAAAAAAGAATTACTGACTAAAACCTTTGTTACTAATAAAAACACTTACTGCCACAAATTCCCTCCAAGCACTGGTATACCTATATCCAACAAATTTTGATATTTTCATTTAGTTGAAATTTTTTTCTAATCTCCCTTAAGATATTCTCTTGACCCACAGGGTTAATCAGAAATGTGGTGGTTAATTTCCAAAATTTGGAATTTTCAGTTATTTTTGTCACTGACTTCTAGTTTAATTCTATTATAATCTGAGAATATACTTTGTGTGGTTCTGTTCTTTTATAATTTGTTAAGGTGTAACTTATGGCATAAACATGGGTTTATCTTTTGAGAATGTTCCATGTACTTATGAAAAAAGTGGAGTATTCTGCTGCAGTTGGCTTGAGTACTCTATGAATGTCAACTAAGACAAACTGACTGATAATGTTCTATACCCTTTTCACTTTTCTGTCTACTTGTATCAATTACTAAGAAAAGAGTGTCAAACTCTGCAAGAGTAACGGTGGATTGCTTTATTTTACCTTTTAGTTCTGTCAGTCCTTGCTTTATATATTTTAGAGCTCTGTTGTTAGGTGCCTATTACAATTAGAATTGTTATGGCTTCATGTGAAGTCAGCCATTTCATCATTATAGAATGTCTTGTCACAGCTAGTACTTTTCATTGTTTTATGAAGTCTATTTTGCCTCTTATAATATAGCAACTTCAGTTTTCTTTTGATTAGTCTTTGTATGGCATGTATGTTTTTTCTATCCTTTTTTAATTTATCTGTATGATAATACTTAAAGTGGGTTTTTTTGTACACAATACATAATTTGGTCTTATTTAATGCAATCCAACAACCTCTATCTTCTAATTGTTAGGTTTAGACCATTAATATTATATATAATTACTGATTTGATTAGATTTAAGTCAATTATTTTGTTTTCTGTTTTCCATTTCTGTCCTGTTTTTCATTTTTGTTTTTCCCTTCTCTCCTTTATTTTGGATTATCTGAATGTTGTTTAGCATTCCATTTTAATTTATTCCCCTTTCCCCCCTGAATCTCTGTATTTTTGGTAATTGATAAAGGGATTACAATAACATAGCTAACTTTTCATAATACATATACACTGTGTTCTCTATTTTCACACTAAAATAAAGAAGCTTTCCAATCATACAGGTTTCACTACCCTCCCTACTTTACTTTGTAGTTACACCAAATATATTTTATTTGCATAACACTGAAAATCCACTACTAAAAGTTTTACCTTAAACATATTTTTAAAAAATTTAAGCAGAACAATAATATAGTCTGCTATATCTATGCAGATATTTACCATTTATTTTGTTCTTCCATATTAAATTCCCAATTTCCCTCTGGTATCATTTCCCTTCAGTCTAAAAAACTTCTTTTAACATTTCTTTTGTAGTAGATCTGATGACAAGAAATTCTGTTTCTCTTCATTTGAAAAACCTTTTGTTTTGCCTTTCTTACTGAGGATACTTGCACTGGATATAAAATGCTAAGCTGGCAATCTTTTTCCTTTTCTGTCCTCCATAGTTTCTGAAGATAAACGATTCATCATTCGAATTTGTATTCCTCTAATACATAATGTGTTGTTATCTTTAGGCTACTTTCTAGATTTTTTTATTTATCTTTAATTTTCAGTAGACCGATTTCATGTATCTGGGCATGACTTCCTGTCAATTCCTGTTTGGGATTCAATAAGCTTCTTAAATCCATAATTTACACCTAATATAGGAAGTCTAAGCCATTATTTTGTCAAATATTTTTCTATATCAATCTTTTCTTCCTTTTCTTCTGGGACTCAAATGACACTAATTTTGTAAGTTCCACGGTTGCCTGAGACCCAATTAATATTTTTCCTCTGATCTTTTTCTTCTTTGGTCTAGAGACTGTAATTTCTAGTGATCTGTCTCCAACTTTAGTGACCCTTCCTATTATCTCTATTTGCTCTTAAGCACATATAAGGAATTTTTAACTTTGTATAAAGCATTTTTTTCAGTGCCAAAATTACCATTTAGTTCATTTTTAGTTTCAATTTTGCTTCTGAAAATTTCTGCCTTGCTTTTTATTTCAAATATGTTTACCTTTACTTCATGACTGATGGTTTTTTTGTTTTTTGTTTTTTTTTTGGCTGATGGTTTTAATAGCTGCTGTATGGTCACTGATATTTTCAACATGTGGATCATCTTGACACTGTCAGATTTACTTGGGTTCATATTATGCTGAATAATTCTGGGTTGTACCCTAGATATTTTAGATATTATGTTGTGGTAACTCTGGGTCCTGTTAAAGAATCCTCCGGGAAATGTTTTTTTGTTTTAGCAGGTAACTGACCCATTCGTTTTCAGACTAGTTCTATCTTGCCTTCTTTGGGCATAAGTTCCAATATTAATTCATTTTCAAGGATTCTGTTATGCTTAGGTCTGCTCAGCACATGCTGGCAATTAGGTGATGGTTTATAAGATAGCTGAGTTCTTGAAGCCTTTGCTATGGTTGTTTGGGTCTGTTCTATGCATGTGCAGTGCAGGAGTAAGCCCTGAATTTTTGTTCTATTAATGAAATTAGGGATCACCTTTTATAGATCTCTGCAAAATTTCCCTCATGCTTTCTCAACCCCCGAGTGTCCCTTCTTTTTGGTTCCTCTGGCCAGAAAGCATTATTGAGGCTTCCTATACCATTCTACACATACATATGACTGCCATAACCTTCAGAGTAAAATGGCAAGAGAAAAATAATAGTGATTCCCTCACATTCAATGGAAAAGAAGGTTCTGGGTTCCTTTGGCCAGAGATATGGGTATTTTCTCAGGTTTTTAGGTGTCTCTGCTGCCACTACTGCAGTGGAATGTACAAGGAGGGCTGGCCTTAGAGCACAGGGGCCTCTTTTTTCAGTCCTCTGGCTGGATATATGTGGTGTTTACACCTACTATCAAGGCCCACATGGTCAATGCTAGGAGAAAAAGGAGGGAAAAAATCCTGTGAAACTCACTTGTGTTATGCAACATTATACAAGTTTTGACTGAATCAAGTTTCTGCAGACTAGAGATTATTTTTTTTTTTTAAAGATTTTATTTATTCATTTGACACAGAGAGAGAGATTACAAGTAGGCAGAGAGGCAGGCAGAGAGAGAGAGGAGAGAGGAGGAAGCAGGCTCCCCGCTGAGCAGAGAGCCCGATGTGGGCCTCGATCCCAGCACCCTGGGATCATGACCTGAGCCAAAGGCAGTGGCTTTAACCCACTGAGCCACCCAGGCGCCCCAGACTAGAGATTATTAAGGAAGAGGATATATCTAGAAGAGAGCCAATGTGTCTTCTATAGAATTATGTAGAAGTCTCAGGCTCAAAATGGTGAGGGGGAGTTGTAAAACATACAATAGTAAAGTCTGTACATGGATTATTAATCCTACTATCAAAAAACTGGGTCAGAATATTTGATGATTTGTATCCAGAGAAATATGGTTCCACAGTTTATTGCTATATTCTGGTAATTAGGTATCTTGCAGTACAACTCACAGTGTTCCTTCCCAACTGCCAAAAATGAAAATGACCAGTTCATGAAGCTTTTTCCTTTACTTAAACATAGTTCTCAATCATCATTATCAACTTGAATAAAAGCCAAGGACAATTCAGGAAAGCCTACAACATTGGAAAAAAGCAAGGTACAGAGAAAAAAATTACCTTGGAGGAAACACAAATATTAGAAAAAAATATATCTAGCTGGAAAACTCAGATTTTCAGGGACCTTCTGCATCTCTACAATGAGAAGAGTATGGTATAAAAAAGAAAACAATAGAAAGCACTCTTGGAAATTAAGAAAAAATTCAAAAGAAATATATGAATATAAGAAATCTCACAGAAAATAGAAAAGTAAAAAGATGAAAAAAAAAGAGAAAAGCTGAAAGATATTTAAAAAATTAATATAGGGAGTTCAACTTATACAAAATAAGACTGCAAAAAGAATAGATAATAAAAAAGGGAAAATGGGGGCAGGTGGACCAGGGGATGGGGGAGAACCCAGAGTTGAAGAGTCCAACCAGTTTGCATAATAAATGAAAAACTATGCAACATACATAACTATGAAATTAACAGAACATAAAGATTAACAGAAGAAACAGGATATCTGCATAGACTCAAAGAATCCGCCTTCCCCACCCCCACTCCACATATTTACTAATTATAGCTGTTGTTTTACAGTACATCCATAAATTCTTTGCCACTCCCCTCCAGGAGGCGGAGCTTACTTCACTGCCCCTTTAGTGTAGACTGGACCGTAATCACTTGCTTCTAATAAAAAGTGTATGGAAAGAAAAAAACAGTAACTTCACAGTGAAGACAAGTGGCACACACTATCTTAACCAATTCACCAGCAATAAGACACACTGACAAACTTCCTGACACGATGATGGGAAGGGCAACGATGTCTGTGGTATTCTTCCTAACAACAATTCTTCCCAACAACAATGAGAAAATAAACGCAAATTGAGGGATATTCTACAAAGTACATAACTTTCAAAACTGCCAACCGTAAGAAAAAAACAGAAACAGTAACAACAAAAAGAATATGTAAAAAAAGAGCAAGGAAATTTCAGATTACAGGAGACTAAACAGCCATGATAAATAAATGCAATGTGGTATTCTGGATTGAATCCTGGAATAGAAAAAAAGTTTTTTTTTAAGTATTTGTGGAAAAGTCAGTAATTTAATTACTAGTATTATACCAATATTAACTTCTTAGTTTTAATAAATTATGTGGATTAAGGTGCAGTATTAGAGGAAGCTGCATGAAGGGGATATATGAACTCTCTACCCTAGCTTTACGACTTCTGTAAATATAAATATAAATAAATTATTTCAAAGTAAAAATATAAATAAATAAGTAAATAAGCTCTTAAAAGTTGACAGGGGATAATTAGGTCACAAAAAAGGAAGAACTGTACTTCATGTTAGTAAAACAGGTGCAAGAAAATGATACAGCCCTGCCACTAATATTCTGAGCATCATTTTAATCTAAAATTCTGTATTAGCCAAGCCATCTAATTACGTTGGAAAGCAATATAAAGACACTTTAGACCAATTTATTTCCTAGAGCTTTATTGTAGGAAGCATTTCAGAATGTTTTTGAGCAACCAAATACACCAAGAAAAATGAAGGCCAATCTTGAGAACATTGGATCAAAACCAATACAGCAGGGAACAGAAGTCTCAAGATTATACCTACGCAGTAGCCTTAGAGAAGAATCAGACTGATTAAAAACCTGGAACCTCCAAAGAAAAGGAAAAATTGGATGCAGCTGATATTGTTCTTGAAAACATGAAACAACAAAAGGAGGTGATAAAATTAGCCAATGCAAGGAGGGAAAAGGCAATTAGAGACTTCAAGAAAAAAGAGGAAAGGATACATAATCACACTCATCACATCAGAGTCATAAAGTAATTCTTGTTCATTGGTTTTCCACTTTAAGAACTAAGCTACTGAGGTGCCTAGGCGGCAAGTCAGTTAAGGGTCTGCCTTCAGCTCAGGTCAAATCTCCGGGGTGAGTCTGGGATCAAGCCTCAGCGATGAAGCAAAGCAGGGCCCCCTGCTCAGGAGGTATCTGCTTCTCTCTCTCCCTCTGCCCCTCCACTCCTCCTTCCTCATTCCCCAACCTTCCTCATGCTCTCTCTCTCAAATAAATGAAGTCTTAAAAAAAAAAAAAAAGCAACTAAAAAAAGGAACAGTACTTACTGGAGAGAAAGTAAATGCTTTATTTTACTTTATTATTATTTTTTTTATTTATTTGACAGAGAGAGAGAGAGAGAGAGAGACAGAAAGGACAAGCAGGGGGAGCAGCAGAGGGATAGGGAGAAGCAGGCTCTCCACTGAGCAGGGAGCCCAATATGGGGCTTGATTCCAGGATACTGGGATCATGACCTGAGTGGAAGGCAGATGCTTAACGACTGAGCCATCCAGGTGCCTGAGAAAGTATATGTTTTAACATCAAGAGAAAAAGAAGAGAAATAGTAAAATTTATGTAGGAGAAGTTAAGAGGTGAAACAATGAGGATTGAAGGATATACACGCTAATATCTGTACCACAGAGTGCTGAGTCAAGAGACAGTGTTAGGCTGCACTCAGTTAAAAAATTTGAACATCATCAGATGGTGTAAAGTGAGGTAAATTCTTAACTCTAAATGCAAGAAGTCAAGAGATAGTGTCTACTATTGATAGATCAGCAATAATAAGCATATTTAGATACATAACAATCATTACAGGAAGAATACAAAAGCAAAAAGTTACAAAATTAAATATGGTTTTCTTGCAGATTAAAACAAGGGATGAGACAGAGCGCCTTAAATATTTGTAAATGACATATCCAAAATATATAAAGAATTCATACAATTTAACACCAAAAAACCAATCTGATTAAAAAATGGGCAGAGAACAAGAATAGACATTTTTCCAAAGATAACATACAAATGGCCAACAGACACATGAAAAGATGCTCATCATCACCAATCATCAAGGAAATGCAAATCAAAACTCCAATGAGCTTTCACCTCACAACTGTCAGAATGACTGGTATTAAAAAGACAAAAAAATAATTGGTGAAGATGTAGGAAAAAAGGAATCCTTGTGCACTGCTGATGGGAACGTAAATTGGTATAGCCACAGTGGAATATAATATGAAGGTTCCTTTACAAACAAAAATAGAAATACCATATAATTCAGTAATTCTTCTTCCTGAAAGAAAAGGAACAGTAACTTGAAAAGAATAAGCTCCCCTACATTTACTACAGCGTTATTTACAATAGCCAAGATCTCGAAGCAACCCAAGTGTCCACTGACAGATAAATAAAGAAAATGTGGTACAGATTGACAATGAAATATTATTCAGCCCAAAAAAGAATGAAATCTTGCCTTTTTCAAAAGATGGATGAAACTAGAGGACATTATACTAAGAGAAATGTCCTAAGTTAGACTGAAGATAAATACCATAGGATTTCACTTATATGCACAATCTAAAGAACAAAACAAAGGAACAAGCAAAACAAAACAGAAACAGACTCATAAATCCAGAGAACACACTGGTATTTGCCAGAAGGAAAGAGGGTGGAGAGATGAGCAAAATAGGTGAAGGGGATTAAAAGGCACAAATACAGTTATAAAATAAGTCACAGGGATGTAAAGTACAGCACAGAGAATACAGTCATAACCTTGTACAGTGACAGGCAATAACTACTATTGTGCTGAGCATTTCATAATGTATACAAATGTCAAATCACTATGTTGTACACCCGAAACTAACATATAATTCAACCATACTTCAAATAAAAATTAATTAATTTAATAAAGCAAGCCCCTTAACATTGGAACCTCTTTATGGTTTAATTTTTTTTGTATATGTTATTTATTTTTTGAAGTAAGCTTACATGGGGCTTGAATTCACGACCCTGAGATTAAGAGTCGTGTGCTCGGGATGCCTGGGTGGCTCAGTTGGTTAACGGCTGCCCTGGCTCAGGTCATGATCCCACGGTCCTAGGATCAAGTCCTGGGATCGGGCTCCATGCTCGGCAGGGAGCCTGCTTCTCCCTCTGCCTCTGCTGCTCTCCCTGCTTGTGCTCTCTCTCTCTCTCTCTCTCTGGCAAATAAAATTAAAAAAAAAAAAAAATCGTGTGCTCTACTAAATGAGCCAGCCAGGTGCCCCTATGATTTGATTCTTAAGTACCATATAAATGTATCATTTGGAAATTAAAAATTTTTTTTCTAAAAAGCAAAAAAATTGGTATTTTCAGCAGTGAATAAAAATATATTCATTCACAGTATGTACTGAGTTTCTACTGAGTGTAGTGGTTGGCCTTTAAATAAAACATCATTCTTGGAATGAATGACCAAGGCTTTCAACTTAATGTATTATATGCTTAATCAATATTTATTTGTCTCAAAAGATACTGCTTCATTTCTCTTCAAAAACTTTAATAAATACTTAGAAATTACTGTATTCCGTGACTACAAGTAATTTAAGTATACTGATATTAAACTTAACAGCTTTCAACGTAACATGTTTAATTACACAATTGTGTGTATAATGTATTCAAGATGTTTGAAACACTGAAAGTAAGCTTAAAATACATTCAATTCTG
This sequence comes from Ailurus styani, assembly GCA_002007465.1. Classification (NCBI taxonomy): domain Eukaryota; kingdom Metazoa; phylum Chordata; class Mammalia; order Carnivora; family Ailuridae; genus Ailurus; species Ailurus styani. The sequence goes on from LNAC01000234.1 coordinate 2,132,342, forward strand.
GATTATTCAGGCTTGTACAAGATTATAATGGTGTGAATCATTTAAAAAAGAAAATATGCCTTTAAATCACTAATAATTTGATTTTTAAGTGTATGTGTGTATAAATCCTTGTATAAATTTGTTTTGTGTATCTCTATAAGTGTGGATAGGTGATTTAGAGACAACTATTTCTCAAATAATGATGAAATCGCAATGTGAGGTTCAAATCAAAGAAAGTGGCAATTTTCTTGTCTTCCCTAACTTGTCCCACTGCTAATCCAGAGTGGAAATACTGCATCCTATCTTACTGACATAAACAAAAGAGTATTTTTTTTAAAACAGACATCAATACTGTTATGGAATTAATCACACCATACTTGCCAATATCAATGGTGAGGTGGCATTATTAGAAGCCCCAATGCAATGCCATAAGAAACTTCTTAAAACTGTTTTTTTAACCAAAATTCTTAGTTCTAGTATTATGCAAAATGAGGGATTCAGCTGGTATAGTAAGACTCATTTGCCTATTAATTTATGTATATATCAATCTAAACTTTTAATAAATTTAACTATTTTTTGTTCTCTGAGACAATTTTCTATCTGTAAAATGGAGCTAATATCTATCTCACAGTGTTACTGTTAGAATCAAAAGAAGTAATCTATTTGAAACATGATGCATGGTAGCTGATCAATACATAACAATAAGAGCTGTTCCTCTTCTATCCCACATGTACTCTGGTATAAGTTAAAGGTTGAGGTCTAATTAGAAAATTTATCCAAGTTATTAATTTATTCAACAATTAAATACTGAAACTAAAATGTCTATCAGACACGTTCTAAGTAGAGAGGGTAGTTGTTCTATGTAAGACTTAGAAAAAGAGATGAAATTTGCAAAAAAGAAAACTTTAAAGTCATTAGAAGAAAATGTTTTTAAAAACGTTATGATCCTGAGGTGCGCCTGGGTGTCTCACTTGGTTAAGCATCTGCCTTTGGCTCAGGTCATTATCTCAGCATCCTGGGATCTAGCCCCGAGTCAGGCTCCCTGCTCGTGCTCTTGTGTGCATGCGTACTCTCTCCCAAATAAATAAAATGTTAAAAAAAAAACAAAAAACTTTATGATCTTGGGATTAGAGAGGATTTCACTAAAAATAAGGAAAGCAAAGGACAACAGAAAAAATATATTTGACTAAACAAAAATGTAAAATTTCCATGTAACAAAAAATAACAGAAAGATAAAAGACTAGCAATATAGGGGGAAATGACAACATATAAATCCGTAAGAAGGGCGCCTGGGTGGCTCAGTTGGTTAAGAAACTGCCTTCGGCTCAGGTCATTATCTCAGAGTCCTGGGATTGAGTCCCACATCGGGCTCCCAGCTCCACAGGGAGTCTGTTTCTCCTTCTGACCTTCTCCTCTCTCATGCTCTCTCTCACTCTCTCTCTCAAATAAATAAATAAAATCTTCAAAAAAAAAAATCAGTAAGAAAAAGGAAACAACCCAAAAGAAAAGTGAGCAAGGAAATAACAGCAAAAAAATATACATAAATGACCAATAAACATGAAAAGATGCTTAATCTCATGGATAACCAGGAAAACTGCTACTTAAAAAAATGAGAAACTATTATAGATTTATAAAAACTTTCTTTTCTTCTTTTTTTTTAAGCAATAAGCACGTTTTTATTTATTTATTTTTTTAAAGTTGGTCCCACACCCAACATGGGGCTTGAACTCACCATCCCAAGAGTTGCATGCTCTACCAACTGAGCCAGTTGGGTACCCCAGACTGACAACAATTTTCAAAGGCTAACACTACTGGGCATTGGTGAACACACAAAAAAGTCACTGTCACTGCTAGTGAGGGAGAGCTGTTAACAGCCATTTAAGAGTTTCTTTAGCAGTTACGTAGCAAAACACACAAATTCTCCATGATCCAATAATTCTACTACACATACATGTTCACTGTATGTTCACATTAGCAAAGTTTGCGATAGCAAAAAGTCTAATGACAATTTAAGCAGTAGAGGGAATGAATTAACACAGTATGGCACAGTCATGTAACAACATACTATATAGCAGTTAAAAAGTATACAAACATGTGTATGTACATTTATATGTACACATATGAACTCAGATCTTAAAACATAATGATAAATGAAATTATGATACTGTATTACTTATGTAAAATTTTATAACACATAAAATATTTTACATATATATCCATGAATAATATATGTATGAGTATTAAAACTGTACTAAAAACTTACACTTTAAATTTGTGGTAGCTACTGTCTTTGAGAGGACAAAGATAATATCTACTTTGTATAATTTGTCTTATTAAAAAATATGTTAACAGCTGTCAGTTCTAAGTGAGAGGTATGTATTTGTTATATTATTTTTGATACTTTAATTTTCTAAATTGTAAAAAAAATCCCAAATAAAGGTCACCAATAACATAACAATTTAACTCACCTATTTAAATACTGACAAAAACTAATATATGTGAATTCAACCTGCTAATACTTAAGATAAGCAAATGGAAATGAATATATTTCATGTTACATAATTATGCTGATAAACCTTACAAAAAGTAGGATAAAATATATCTCAGAAATGAGGTAAAAAAATTTGATCTTAAACATCTTTCATAAAATCATTAAAGTGAATTCTTTAATTTGCATATTTTCAAATAGATAGCTAAACTATCCTACAATTTTCATCTAAACACTAAAAAATAATTAAAATGTACGAGCCCTAAAATAAACCAACTAACCTGTATGAGTTCTTCTATGTCTCTGAAGCTCATCGCTCCTTGTGAATCTTTTGCCACAAAACATCCAGTTGCATACAAAAGGTCTTTCTCCAGTATGCCAGCGAAGATGTGCTCGTAGGTGAGATGTTTTGCCATAAACTTTTCCACATCCTTCAATGTGACAGATATGCTGTTTCTTTTTTCCTGGTTCATTACTGCCTCTAACAAAAACAAAAATCAAACATTAATTACACTCCCAAACACCAAGCTTGTAATTATGGAAAAATAAAAGGGAATCAAGGTTCTTAAATGATACATTTCTGAATGGGTTTTTTTTTTTAAAAGATTTTATTTATTTATTTGACAGAGAGAGAGAGATTACAAGTAGGCAGAGAGGCAGGCAGAGAGACAGGGAGAGGAGGAAGCAGGCTCCCTGCTGAGCAGAGAGCTCAGTGCGGGCCTTGATCCCAGGACGCTGAGATCATGACCTGAGCTGAAAGCAGAGGCTTTAACCCACTGAGACACCCAGGCGCCCTCTGAATGGGTTTTTAAAATCATGATGCTACAACTGTATTTAAAAATCAGAGAATTTTCAATTAAAAAAAAGAGTTATGTACTGAACTCAAAATTGCCATGAAAACATGTTTATCCCACAGAGTTCATGTTCACCATGGACTTCATGTTCCTTCCCTAATAGGCTCTTCCCTTGGGGAAAAAAAATCTCTAAGCTTTTCAAGACACTTGAAAATTCTTCTCTAAATAACCAAAGAATGATAATCCCCATTTAAAAAAGTAAGGTTCAGAGTTTCACTTCCAAGAAGAGAGCATGAAGAGCTCCATGGGCCTACTCCCCAGGGAAAATTATAAAAAACAAACAAAACAAATACCATGAACAGACTCTGGAAATGGTTCCATTAGCATACAGCACATAAACAAATAAATATTCAAGAAAATAAGACTAAGAATAGTGAGGGTCTGTGGTATCTGAACCAAAACCCAATCCTCTCTCCCTCTGCCCTGTCACCTCCTTTGACATAGAAATACTCTAGTGGCACAGCCAAGAGCAGGGTTCCCTTCTCCTCACCTCCCAGCTGGAGGGTATCGCCCCAGGAAGGGTCAGAATTTCTCATTCTACTCCCAGTTATCTGTTCCTGAGGCTAAGTTCCAGGCAAGTATGGCTGACAGGCAGGAAACAGGGAACTTTCTTCTTCTACCCAAACCCAACTCCTGAGACCTTGACTCTGCCGTGGATAGGCACAATGAGAATAGTGCAGTACAGATCATCCTTGACTCAGGTCATTTTTAGTGTATACATTAGAACTGCCAAGTCAGCAGAGGCAAGCCAAGAAAACCTGAAGCTACTACTGCTCCCTTGCCACCAAATACTCAGCTTCTAGAGCAAGGACACCACTCAGAGAGAAATGTGCCACTATCCCAACCCCAATTTCAGGAGCCATAACAAAGAGATCTTAGCCAGAGAGAGAACACAGCATAAAAAAGAACTCCAAATCTCTTCCCGTAGGAATTAATTTGCAAACAAAGTGTGAAAAAGTTTGAGCCTAAGGACACTCTTAAAAACAGTGGAAACTGTTGCAAAACACAAATGGGAGGAGACTAATAGATACACTGGATAAATAGGCAAAACTATAGGCTGACTAGGTTGTCAGAAAGAAGGGAAAGAGGCAGCTGGGAGTAGCCCTCCAGAGTCAGAATAAATCTCAAACACAGACCTGTTGATCAGTATGGAGGTTCCTCAAAAAGTTGAAAACAGAGCTACTCTACGACCCAGCAATTGCACTACTGGGTATTTACCCCAAAGATACAAATGTAGTGATCCGAAGGAGCATGTGCACCCAAATGTTTATAGCAGCAATGTCCACAATAGCCAAACTATGGAAAGAACCTAACTGTCCATCAACAGATGAATGGATAAAGAAGACGTGGTATATATATACAATGGAATACTATAAAACATGAAATCTTGCCATTTGCAATGACGTGGATGGAACCAGAGGGCATTATGCTAAGCGAAATAAGTGAATCAAAGAAAGACAATTACCATATGATCTCTCTGATATGAGGAATTTGAGAGGCAGGGTGGAGGGTCATGGGAGGTAGGGAGGGAAAAAAATGAAACAAGATGGAACCACGGAAGAAGACAAACCATAAGAGACTCGTAATCTCAGGAAACAAACCGAGGGTTCCTAGGGGGTACAGAGAAGGAATGGGGTGACTGGATTATGGACATTGGGGAGGGTATGTGCTATGGTAAGTGCTGTGAATTGTGTAGGGCTGATGATTCACAGAGCTGTACCACTGAAGCAAATAATACATTATATGTTAATTTAAAAAAAAGCATCTGAACAGATCAGTCTGTAGAGTAATATATGTTACAGGGCACTGTTGAAAACAATAGAGTAATCAGCTGACAATTAGTGGAGTTTAATAGCTGGGTGTGGTCAAGGACAGGTCAGTCAAAGATCCCTGCCCAAACCAATGTCATCAAGGGTCACTAAGCAAACCGAATTCTGCATCCACTGAGGAGCAACATGCTTCATGGGGGGTTAGGGGGTGTTCACCCAAATAACCCAGCCAGTCACTAAATAAGCAAGCAAACAATAACAATAAGCCAGGGGTGGGGAAAGGCAGGGGAGGCAGTAAGCTGCTACAATATATTAAACTACCCAGTTTCCAACCAAAAGTATGAGACATGCCAAAAATAAAATAGGGGAATATGACCCATAACTAAAAAAGCAAGCAAGCAAGTGAAACTGTGACAGTGAACAGATTTAACAATACTTCAAAGTAGCCATTAATAAACAGGTTTAAAGAACTAAAGGACACCATGATTAAAGAGGCAAAGAGTAATAACAATGTCACATCAAATGGAGAGTATCAATTAAGAGTTACAAATGATTTAAAAAAAATGGGAAACTGTGGAGATGAGAAGTACAAGTGTCATGAAAAATTTACTAGAGGGGCTCAAAAGAAGAAATAGCAAAAGTCAACATAGATCAATAGAGATTATGCAATCCAAAAACAGAGGAGAAAAAGAACAAAGGAAAATGAAGAGGGTGCCTGAGAAATGTGGGACACCGAAGTAATGAGGGAGGGAAGCAGAGAGGAGAGGAGAGGGAGGGGAGAGGGGGGAAGAGAAAATGCAGCAGAAAAAATATTCCAAGAAATAATGGCTGAAAACTTATTAAACTTATTGAAAAACATGGATCTACACATGTATGAGGTTCAACAAATTCCAAGTAGTATAACTGCACAGATCTACAAATAAACACCTTATATAATAAAAATCCTGAAACCCAAAGGACAAAATCTTGAAAGCAGCAAGAGAAAAATAACTCCTCACTTACAAGGCAACCACTGTAAAAGTAAGAACTGACTTCTCAGCAGAACAATGGAGGTCAAAAGGCAGGCTGAAAACATGTGCAAAGTACTCAAGAGAAAAAAACCGAAACAAGACTCTGTCCAGCAAAACTACCTTTAAAAAATGAGGGGGAAATAAAGATATTCCCAGATAAACACGGAGAGTTAGAGCAGACCCACTTTGCAAGAAACTAAAGAAGTTTTTCAGGTTGCATCAACCGAACCCAGAAAGTAATTGAAATGTACCCAAAGAAACAAAAGAGCACCAGCAAGGGTAACTGCATAATTACAGAGGACAGTGTAAGTGCATATTTCTTGTCCTACCAGATTTAGAAGTAATTTTAAAAAATAATATGTGTAAAATGTATTGTCAAACCCATAACATTATAGAAAGGTATATATTAAATATTTTTGCAGTAACAGCACAAGGTAGGGAGGGGGGAGCAAAGCTACAGTGGGCTAAGAAAATGATGCCAGAAAGGAACTCAAATACCATGAACAAATAAAAAGTGATAAAATTTCAGTGATAAAATTAACATAGCAAAAGTTATATATAGTTGCTCATCTTCTCTCAACTTCTTGCCCCTCCCTCCCCCCGGAAAATGTCAGAGTTCTTGATCAGACATGAAAACACTTTAAAAGAAGTCCTTGGCAACCTCCAAATTATTCTTGATGATCCTGATATCCCTCTGGCCTCTCAGCTTTTTTTAAAGACATAACATTATATAAAGTAACAATTTATAACAATGTATTGTTGGATTGTAACACTTACAGACATAATATGTATTATAACAATATACATAATATTACATAATATATAAAAATAACATCACAAGAAGAAGCAAAAGTGAACAGACCTATAAATAAATAACTTCCATAACCCACTGGAACTAAGTTACTATTAACCTTAAGCTGATTATGACAAGACATATATGGTAAGGTCAAGAGCAACTACTATGGAAATAACCAAAATAATACAGTGAAAAAAATCATTAACAAAATTAAAATGGTGGGCACCTGGGTGGCTTAGTCGGTTAGGCCGCTGCCTTCGGGTCAGGTCATGATCCCAGGGTCCTGAGATCGAGTCCCACATCGGGCTCCCTGCTCAGCAGAGAGCCTGCTTCTCCCTCTCCCTCTGCCTGTCACTCTGCCTACTTGTGTTCTCTATCTCTGTCAAAGAAATAAATAAAATCTAAAAAAAAAATTTAATAAAAAGAGTCATATGCTCAAAAAAAATTAAAATGGTACTTTACAAATTAAAGTGCTATATTATATTCATTTAATGCAAAAGAGAGCAGCAGTAAAGGAGGAAGAGAGAAATAAAAAGACATGAGACAAAAAACAAAAAAGCAAAATGAAAGACATAAATTCAACCATATCAATAACATCAAGTGTAAATGGATAATACAATCCAATCAAAAGACACATTTGGTCAGATTGGATTTAAAAAAAAAAAAAACCCAGCAGGGGCACCCGAGTGGCTCAGTCAGTTAAGCGCCCATTGGACCCTTGGTTTTGGCTCAGGTCATGATCTCATGGGTCATTGGATTTAGCCCACATCCAGTTCCACACTCAGCAGGGAGTCTGCTTGAAGATTCTCTCCCTCTGCCCCTTTCCCCACTCTCACGCTCACTCTCTCTAATAAATCAATCTTAAAACAAAACAAAAAAAACCAAGATCCAACTACATGCTGTCTACAGGTGACAGAGTTCACATTTAAAGACAGAAAGATACAGGGAGATTAAAGTAAATCAATTAGGCAGAAAAGCAGTAAGGAAACAGAAGACTTGATAAATCTGACCTAACAGACATTCATAAAACACTCCACCAAACAGTAGCAAAATACACATAAAATGCACATAAAATGTTCTAAGGTAAATCATACACTAGGCTATGAAACAAACCTCAATAAAAGACAGAAATAACGCAAAGTATGACCAGTGTGTCATGAGACTAGAAATCAATTACAGGAGGAAACTGGAAAATTCACAGATATCTAGAAATTAAACAATACACTCCTAAATAACCAGTGGGTCAAAAAAGAAATCCAAAGGGAAAGCAGGAAATACTTTGAAATGAATGAAGATACATCATACCATAATTCAAGGGATACATGTAAAGCAACACCTAGAGAGAAATTTTTAGCTATAAATGCCTACATTAAAAAAGATCTTAAATCAATAACCTTTCATCTTAAGACAATGGAAAAAGCAAATTAAATCTAAAATTAAGCAAACAGAAGGAAGGAAATAATAAAGAATAGAGCAGGAATTAATGAAATTGAGAATACAGAAACAACAGAGAAAAATCAATGAAACCAAAAGCTGATGTGACTTGATTTTTGAAAAGGTCAACAAAATTGAACAAGCCTTTAGGCAGACTGACCAAGGAAAAAAGAGAAGACACAAATAACTAGAATCTGAAATTAAAGAAGACTCATCACCAACCTTACAGAAATAAAAAGAATTATAAAAGAATACCAAGAATAACTATGCCAATTACTTAAATAACTTAGATGAGATGGATAAATTCCCAAAAAGACACAAAATACCAAGACTGACTCAAGAACAATCAATCAAACAATCAGAAAAAACCCTTAAGAGTAAAAAGACTGAGGGCGCCTGGGTGGCTCAGTGGGTTAAAGCCGCTGCCTTCGGCTCAGGTCATGATCCCAGGGTCCTGGGATCGAGGCCCACATCGGGCTCTCTGCTCAGCAGGGAGCCTGCTTCCTTCTCTCTCCTCTCTCTCTGCCTGCCTCTCTGCCTACTTGTAATCTCTCTCTCTGTGTCAAATGAATAAATAAATAAAATCTTTAAAAAAAAAAAAAAAAAAAAGAGTAAAAAGACTGAATTAGTAGTCAAATAAATACCCATAAGAAAAGCCCAGGACCTAGACAGTATCACTGGTGAATTATGCAAAACATTTAGAGAATTATTAACAGTTCTTCACAAATTTTTTCAAAAACTAAAACTGGAGGGAACACTTTCCAACTCATTCTATGAAGTTTGTTTACCCTTACCAAAAGCCAACAAAGACATTTTAAGAAAACAACAGACCGATTATCTCTCATGAACACAAAACTCCTTAACAAAATACTAACACACTGAATATAGCAATATATAAAGAATTATGTACCACGACTAAGTTGGATTTATTCCACAAATGCAAAAGTACTTTAACATCGGACAATCAATTAATATAACACACCACAATGACAGAATAAAACACAGAAACTATGTGATCATCTCAACAAATGCAGAAAAGCATCTGACAAAATCCAACAACCTTTCATGACAAAATCACAATGAAGTAAGAATGGAAGGGAGCTTTCTTAATTAAAGGCATACATGAAAAGCTCAGAGCTAACATCATACTTAATGGTGAAAGACTGGACCCTTTTCCCTAAGATCAGGAACAAAACAAGGACGTCCATCTTCACCACTTCTATTCAACATACAGGTCTGGACAGAACAATTAGGTAAGAAAAAAAAATAAAAATCATCCAGAGTGGAGAGGATGAGGTAAAACCATCTCAATTCACAGACGACATGATCTTACACACAGAAAAACTCCAATGAATCCACTAAAAAACTATTAGAACTAATAAAGAGAGTTCAGTAAGGTTGTAGGATACAAATCAATAAACAAAAATTAACTATATTTCTGTATACTTGCAATGAACAACAAAGAAAAAGGTTCCATTTACAATAGCCTCAAAAAGAATAAAACACTTAGGAATAAATTTAACAAAACAAGTACAAAACTAATACTCTGAAAACTATAAAGCAGTGTCAAAGGAAATCAGAGATCTAAATAAACAGAAAAACAAATACTATGTAAAAGTATCAGAAGACCATACTGTTGAGTTGGCAATATTCCTCAAGTTGATCTAAAGATTCCATACCACCCCCATCAGAATCCCATCTGCTTTCTTGGTAGAAACTGACAAGCTGATTCTAAAATTCACATGGAATTACAACTGTCTCTGTCACTATCAAGAAAGCAAAAAGACAACTCTCAGAATGGGAGAAAATATTAGCAAATCATATAACTGATAAGGGACTTGTATCTAGAATCTATAAAGAGCTACTACAATTTCATTTAAAAATCTAATTTAAAATGGGTTAAAAAAAATTTTTTTTCCCCTAAAGACTCATTCATTCATTTTAGTGAGAAAGAGAAAGCACCCAAGCAGGGGGGAGGGGGAGAGGGAGAGAAATCCTCAGACAGACTCCCCACTGAGCATGGAGCTCCACACGGGGCTCAATCCCAGGACCCTGAAATCATGATCTGAGCTGAAACAAGAGTTGGACACTCGATCAACTGAACCATCCAGGTGCCCCGCCAGTCTTTTTTTTTTTTTTTTTAAGATAAAATAAGCAAAAGATCTTAATAGGCATTTCTCCAAAGAAGATATACAAATGGCCAATAAGCACATGAAAACACACTTGACTAAAGGAAGTCATCAAAAAAATGCAAACTAAAACCATACTGAGATACCACTTCACACACACTAAGAAAGCTGTAATCAAAAGCCAAATTACAACAAGTGCTGGCAACAACTGGAACCCTCATACACTGCTGGTGGGAATGTAAAAACAGTACATACAGCTACTTTGGAAAATAATCTGGCAGTTCCTCAAATGGTTAGACTTAGAATTACCATATGGACCATTAATTCCATTCCTAGGTATACACCCAAGAGAAATGAAAGCCTATGTCCACACCAAAATTTGTATAAAAATGTTTACAGCAGCACAGTAGCCAACAGGTAGAAAAATTCCAAGTGTCCACCAACTGATAAATGGATAAGTAAAATACTGCATATCCATACAATGAGATGTTATTTGTTCATTTTTTTAAAAGATTTTACTTATTTATTTGACAGAGAGAGACACAGCAAGAGAGGGAACACCAGCAGGGTGAGTGGGAGAGGGAGAAGAGGCTTCTTGCTGAGCAAGGAGCCTGACATGGGGCTCGATCCCAGCACCCTGGGATCGTGACCTGAGCCGAAGGCAAACACTTAACGACTGAGCCACCCAGGTGCCCCTATTTGTTCATTTAAAAGAATAAAGTGCCAATACCTAATACATACTATAACATGGATAAACCTTAAAAATAATATGTTATTTAAATGGAAACAGTCACCAAAAAATCACATATTATATGATTCCATTTATATGCATGTCCAAAACAGCAAATGCATAATGACAGAAATTTGTTCAATGGTTGCCTAGAGCTGGGAGGATTGGGGGATGAGAGGGTGATGGTTTAGGAATACAGGGATATCTTTCTGAGGTGATGAAAATGTTCTAAAATTGTGACGATGGATGCACAGCTATGTGAACATGCTAAAAACCAATGAAATGTAGGACTGAGGAAACTGTATGGAATGTGAATTTTATATCAATAAAATTAAAATTTTTACATAATAAATGAAACAAGAAAACCATTAAAAAAAAAGTATAAGGTACATGGCAGAAGATGACTAAAACTCCATTCCTAGACTAGCTCAATTTAATCCCTGTCATAACAACACCGTATCTCAACTTTGTGCTACAAAGCTAGTGACATTCTAGTGATCAAAGTACCAAGCCAATGGCTTGGTTTGAACTATTTTATGCCTTCCAGAGAGATAAAGTTGGTAATAGAGCATTTACCTTCCTTCTCCTTCCCTACAATTAGGACAGGAACAGGCAACTCTTCGAAGCCTCTTGCCAGGCTGCACCTCTTGATCAGAAGCTTGCTGGCCTTGCTGCAAATGCACTTGTGTGAGTTGGTCAGGACTAACAGCACCTATCGTTGCGTTAGCAATTCCTCCAACTGCTACAGTTACAGGAGCTATCGTGGCTTGTTGGACCTTTACTCCATCTTGTCCTTGCTGCTGACCTAAAAATTGGGGGGGAGGGGGAAAGAGTATTATAATGTTTTCTATTTCTAAAGAAAGGATTAAAAAAAATTCCATGTGGACATTTTAAAGCTAACATATTTGTTCTAATAGTTTATCTGTGTAAAATACAACAGCAAAGGGGTTAATGATTTTTACTACACAAATCCTCCTAAAATATAGTATTTTCATTTAAGTAGCTCAGGCTGCCTCTATATCGGGTTGGTGGGACTATACATAAATCATTTAACCCCCTGGTGGCTTCAGTTTCTCCATCTGTAAAATGAAGATAGTAATACTTGCCACCTACCTACCTCACCAAGGTGCTGTGAGGATTCATGAGGTATTATTTGAAAAGCACTCTAAGATCCTCAGATGTAAGATGCTGTATCCATTTCGACAGTAAGCAACATAGCTCATTCACTCCAAGAAAATATAGAAATGAAAAGTAACTAAACAAATGATTAAGTTTTATAGATATTTCTCATTCCTCCATAATTTAAAATTAAGCAAACATCTTTTTATTGAGGAATCTTTTTTTTATTATGCACAGTGAGTTAAGTAGTTTTTTAAAATGTAAAACCATCCATGATTATTACAAACTATCACTAAAATCATAAAACAGACATTTAGGGTATTACTACTTTATTCACTCACATAGCTTAGACTTACTTTAGTTCTCAGGTTAGTACATACACCAACTTGGCTTCTTCACTTAAAGAAAACTATGATGAATAATACATAATATGACCAAAAACCCCCCATCTACTTTATGGTTTAAATTGATCCTGAAGTGCAAGTATGTATGCCTTACAATGATCCTTTCTTTCAACATGGCTCTTTCTCTACATCAGGTCTGGAATAGCAGAAAATACCAATTTATAAAGTAATGCTCGCACCTCTGAGAGTTGATATAAGAATTAAACAAGTTAATTTTTACTAACCCCTTATCACAGTGTCTGGCACAGAACTGTTCATTTGTTAGCCATTATTGCTGAGTCTCCACTGAGTTGGGTGGCAACACAAGAATAAAATATGGTGGCAGAAACAAACACATAAGAATTGGGTGTAAAATAAAAGGGCTTATTTCAAAGCTGCACATGTAATACTTTAAACACGCAGAGCAACTAAGAAAAGAAAAATTAGCCAGTGAAGAAAGAGTACATGTTTTCCTCTTTTTTTTTTTTAAAGAGTACACATTTTCTAAACAAAACTAAACCTCTGATTGTCTCAGCCAAAGTCACTCTCATTCTCCTGTGTATTCAAAACACTCTGAAACCTTTGGAATAGCACCAATAACTACAATACAAATTAAAAAGTCTCTTTTGTACTGTTTTAATAAGGATACATATTTTAGTTTTTCTACTAAATTTAAATTTCTGATCATCTTTGAATTAACATACTGTGATAGGAAAAGCAACGCAAGGAAAGTGTTGTGAATTCATGTACTATTCAATGACCATGCACTTGAATATCCTCAAGTTTCCTCACCTCTTAATAATGTTGACCTTCCTAAAATTCCCATCTCCTGTCTACCTCAGAGAGTTCTTTATGAAGATCAAGTTGATTTCCTAAAGGGTAAAGACTTTGTAAACTTTAAAACAATACACACATATGAAGTGTAATTCTTCTACGTCTATGTATCTTCTGAATAACTTAATTTTTCCACCTGTTGTTCACAGAACACTAGGTCATTCCTTTCAGGCTGCAATGGTATTTAAGATGTCCTTCACTACGTCAAAGAAGTGCCAGGAAACCCCAATCACAGGCTGGTCATTTTAGAACCTTCCTTAGATTCTTAGATCCCTTAGATCCCATTCCTTAGACCATTTCCTTGATAGACTCCTCAACCCTTCACATTATGAACATTTATTTGTTCAATGCCTAAACAACTTGGCAAGTTATTCCAATGAATAATACTATGCCAATCGTATTTGAATTTATATATTTAAGCCTGACAACTCTCTTAACTTCTTCACCTAGCTATCCTAGACAGTTCAACCTAGCTTAGTATTACTTTTCTTTCATTTCCACCGCTACCAGTCAAGTATAAATCACCAAATTATTTTATTTTTATTGTTTTTTAAGATTTTATTTCTTTATTTGACAGAGATAGAGAGAGAGCACAAGTAGGCAGAGCATCAGGGAGAGGGAAGCCCAAAATGGTGCTCAATCCCAGGACTCCGGGATCATGACCTGAGTCAAGTTAAGGCAGTCACTTAACCGATTGAGCCACCTAGACGACCCTAAATCACCAAATTCTTTACCAAGGCTTCCAGGCCCTGCTGAAGTTTAATGTTACACCCTCAAACCTCATCATGTATTATCAGTCTCTGCCCTGTTCACTCTGCTCCTGGCACACTGGCCTTTTTTCCTAGGCCTCAAACAAATCAAGTTCATTCTCTTCTTACGGCCTCTGTACATCCTCTCCAGTCTGGGTGGGAATGCCTTGGCACCCAAATCTCTGCATAGCTGACTCTTTAGTAAGTAATATTCTAAGTTCCTGATCACATTATCTAAAATGTTACCCTTTAGTCCATTTCTGTATCATCACCAAGTTTTGTCTTACTTGGATTAAATTATCTTGTCCTTTTAAACTTTTTTGTCTTCACCTCACTTCTGAATGTTAAGTTCCACAAGAACAGAGATCTTGCCTGTCATGTTCACTGCTGTCTCCAGCATATGGACACTACTCAACACACAGTATCCACTCAATAACATAAGCTTAATAAAGGAATGTTTAAAATTAATTCATCTTCAAAACTTGCTCCTACTAATGGTTCTGTTTTGGTAAATGCTAACTACCACTCTCCTTATTACCTACACTTGAAACATTAATACATCAACTTTTAGGCTGAAGTTCTCCTTTACCCATTAATTACCTCCATATGATAGCCAAGTTAAAAGGTACGTGATAGCATAATAGCTCTTGCATTCATCTTATCTTTCTGTCCCCAGAATCATCACCCTGGTCCAAGTCCTTATTATTTTATGCCTCTACCAGCCTACATGGGACTCACACCTCCTATCTCATCCTTCAAACTGTTCCCAGAAAATTTTAAAATGCTGTTCTGATCATATCACCTCCATGCTCACTAACTTTCAGTCATTCCCCATCAGACAAAGTCTGGCATTCAAAGGACTCCACCACAAACACCTAACTCCTGGCTCGCAGGCTTCCACCTTATGGTCAAATGCAATGTGTATTTTCTCACTGCTGCATTTGACACAATCAACCATTCTGTTCTTCTTAAAACTTGACTGAATGAGCTATTAACTCCTTACTTTCCGAGAAACACTTTCTGTTAGCCATTATCAGCATTTAAATCTAAGCTTTTATCACATTTTTAATTTTTTAAAAGATTTCATTTTTAAGTAATCCTACACTCTCCTTGAAATGCTCTCCCTGTGCTTTACTGATACTACTCACCACTGGTATTCCTCCTACTTCTCTAACCATCCGCACACTGATGTCTTTCCTAGGCCATTTCTCCAGTTTTCTGAATTTTTTTCTCATTCTCACTCTCTCCTTGGGTATTCTCATGTACTTTCATAAATTTTACTACTAGTGTGAGCTGATGGCTCTCAAATCAGTATCTTCTGCTTAAATATCTCTCAAGTGTCATACTCTTACTGTCATCTGACAGGGAATACGTCCAACAGATTTCTCACACGCAATGTGTCTAGGAATCAGACCAGTTATCCTACTCTCCTAAACTAGTTCCTTCTCACTGCCTGAACTGAAAACTTGAAGCCATTCTTAACTCTCCTCCATCTCATTCTACCCCCACAATAGGAGCTATCATTTTATAATTAGTTACTGGATGTCTTAAATCTGTTTTTTTTTTTTAAGATTTTTATTTATTTGACAGAGAGAAAGAGATCGATCACAAGTAGGCAGAGAGGCAGGCAGGGGGAGAGGGAGAAGCAAGCTCCCCGCTGAGCAGAGAGCCCAATGTAGGGCTCAATCCCAGGATCCTGAGATCATGACCTGAGCCAAAGGCAGAGGCTTAACCCACTGAGCCACCCAGGCACCCCTAAATCTGTTATTTTACCTACTCCTCCCTATAGATTGGGTACTGCTGTCCCTATTGTAAGTTAAGAAAGTTAAGAAAAATAAAGCTCTGGGGGCGCCTGGGTGGCTTAGTTGCTTGGGTGTCTGCCTTTGACTCGGGTCGTGATCCCAGAGTCCTGGGATCAAGCCCAATGTTGGGCTCCCTGCTCAGTGGGGAGCCTGCTTCTCCCTCTCCCTCTGTCCCTTCCCCTACTTGTACTTTCTCTCTCACTCACTCGCTCTCAAATAAACAAAATCTAAAAAAAAAAAAAAAAAGAAAGAAAAGAAAACTTAAAGTTCTGAGAGGTACATAAAACATTCAAGGTCACAAAACAGGTAAGTGACAGAGCTGGGATTTGAATTCAGGTCTAGATAACTCCAAAAGTGGGGCGCCTGGGTGGCTCAGTGGGTTAAAGTATCTACCTTCGGCTCAAGTCATGATCTCAGGGTCCTGGGATCGAGTCCCGCATCGGGCTCTCTGCTCAGCAGGGAGCCTGCTTCCTCTTCTCTCTCTGCCTGCCTCTCTGCCTACTTGTGATCTCTCTCTCTCTCTCTCTCCCTCTCTGTCAAATAAATAAATATATAAATATTAGATAACTCCAAAAGCTATTCTTTCCACTGCATGCATTACTTGTATTTATCAGTAGTCCTTACTGAGTATACCTCTTCAAAGTATCTCAGATTTGTCCATTTTATCCATCCTTATTGCCTGTATGTTAGAACAGATCCTTATCACCATTATGCCAGTTCTCCCCTTTCCAATCTCATAATGCAGATATGAATCTAGTTCCCCAAAAGTCAATGAGTCTTCAACACATTCACAGTAAAGTCAACATTTCTCGGCACAGAATGTAAAAAAAGCTCTTCATAATCTAGGTTTTGCTTACTTTTATAGCTTCATCTCAGCAATCCTCCTCCATCCCCACTCTCAACACCAACTACACTGAACTCCTACTTCCTCTAATATTCCATGCTTAATTGTCTCTGGGCCTTTGACTAACGTAGCCAGCATCCAACATATTTTCCCATTCCAAATCTCCATCTCTGTTGGTCTCACAAAAGCCCAATTCATCTTACAGAACTCAGTTCATGTGTCATTCCCTTTGGGAAGTCTTTCTGAAGGTGTCTTTCTGAATCTAGGTCAGAAACTTCTTCTTTCTTTTCCCATAATATCCTGTGCATAATTTTATTATATCAACGGACAAACTATATGGTGAACATATACTGTAAATATTTATTTGTTTTGTCTTTCCAAAAGATCATATACTCTTGTCTCTGAGGAGCTAAATACACCTCCCTTTTTTCCCATTCCTAAAAATGGATTGCCTGAGAATGTTAAGACTTAAGAACAAATGACTAGCCCATGTGCTAGTGGATGCTGTCACTGTGTTGAGCTGGAAATTATGAGTACAGAAATTTCTCTTCAAGTGTCACTTTTTTTATAGGGTAAGTTGGGTATAGGATGACTTATAAACTAGACAATAAAATCTGTATCAATGAGACCACTATTTTACTTATAATTCAATCTGGAAAGTTAGGACTATAATAAAAAAAATTACGCACAGGAAAAAGCTGTTACATAGGAAAAAGTTGGTTTGTTACAATGACTTTGTGGTCAAGTTGTCAAAGAAAAATTAATACTAAAGATGTTAAAAAATATAAGAAGCTGTGCTAATGACAGTGCTGGTGAAAATGGGAAAGCCATGTAATCATAGAAACAAACTACACATTTACAGTTATTAAAATGTCTGACAGAAAAAGTTATTAATGCTCTTTTAAAACTCTTGTCTCTAAAGTTTCTGTTACCACTTAAACTGTTTTTATAACATAATCTTACAAATAACTCAAGATTTCTTGGTACTGTAACTTTGCATCATGATGGAACATAGAGTGACCCTTCTTTTCTTTTCCTTACTTGCTATCAGAGGTAAAAACAAAAAACAAAAACAAGAAACATTCCAAGGCTGTTTGGAACAACCAAGCCATCTTTCCTATTCCTTTCCTTTTTTGTTCTGCTTCCTTTTTTCAAGTACAAAAACTGGGCCGAGGGTAAGGGGGGCCAGTTGTCTGGTAGGTGACATGGTATTAGATCGCTAGATACTCAAGAACATCTAGAATGGGTAATTAGGAGAAACTCTGTTTCTTGCACATTTTCCTTCAGCAACAGCAGGAGTGGTCTTTTGCCTCAAAACAGTACTGAGAAACTTGAATTTAAGCTTAGACGAAGAAAGGTAAGTAGATTTAACTAGTAAAGGAAAACAGCATGTTCCATGTAGACTAACCTAGTTCTCTGAATTTTGAGACATGAGGCCTATATCTAAGCCAATAATGTATTACTCTGACTTGTGTTTCAGTATATTTAGCTCCCTAAGAGACCTCAGTGACTGAATTAGAAACTGAGTATTCCTGGTTTCTCTTATTAGATACCCTCTCATGCCATCACAGTATTAATCACAAGTTATTTCTAACAAAAGCTGCTCAGGACAGAGGGCCTCTGTGTGGTTTTATGTCCTCTACTTAACAAACTTCCTGGCACACTGGAAGTACTCAATGAATGTTTCTTAAATAAAGTGAATGGCAATCTAAAATCCATATAAACACAGTAAGCTTTCTCATTAAAGTAGGCCAGCAGAAGGTCACAAGGCTACTAGATGATACCTAGCTTGCAAAAGACCTGTAACGTGGGTGGCAAGACAGTAAGAAACAGAGTAAGTGGACATTAACCACAATTATCTCCTGCTTCACTGATATGGAATTTAGATCATTTAGGTGTGCATCCCAAAGTGTAAGTCAGAACCTGCCACTGAAACCGCTGTTTCTTTTCTCTCACATATATACTTTAGCCTGTAATAGCTGTGAACCCACATTCAGCAAAACCTTTTTTTGAAGAGTATAATAGTCTACTTCAAAAAATAATTATAACCAATCTTGACATTTAATGAAATGGGCTAAGGTTCTTCCTTTCCACATATTTCGAAGAGGGTAAATAAAGTTGAGTATTACATATATATACACTTTTTTTCTTCTGATTTTAACAATGCATACTTACCAGAGAAAAATATTAAAGAGAAAATAAAATCATCCATGTATTCATCCCCCACAGATTATTACTATTACCATTTTGGTATATCTGCTTCTAGACTATTCTGCATTTTGATAATGATGCAACTCTACTAAATAAACAGTTCTGTTGTATTCTGTTCTTTTTTACTTATTTAATAATGTAAGTGCTTCCAAATTATTACAAATTCTTTTAAAATAGTATAATGATAGTATAATAGTCCATCACACACATATAACATAACTTACAAAACCATTACCCTAGCATTAGACATTAAGGTTATTTTGAAACACACAAGTAAGTCAGAGCAACATAAATAATAAACAAGTTGAACAAAAATATTTGTTCTTATTACTTCCAAGAGATAGAGGCTGGAAGTGAGATTACTAGGTCAAAGGATATGAAACACTCTTAAGACTTTACCTACACATTAAAAAATCATAGGAGCATATATAAAGAGCTGCATTCATTTAAATTTCCACTAGAAGTATACAAGAGTACTTTTGCATCTCATACACAAGAGAAATTCAGTAACAGTGAAAAAAACATTTAATAGACAAAAAATTGGTATCTCACTGTGGTTTTTAACAGAAGTGATTCCTACTCACACCTTTAATATTCCATATCATCATGAAGGTGCAACTCAATGCAATAAGATAAAGAAATAAATCTGTATGAGGAAAGAAACTCTAGAAAATCAACAAATTATTAGAACAAATAAGACATTTCAGCAAGACTGCCAAATACAAGATCAACATAAAAAATCAACAGCTTTCCTCGATAACAGCAATAATCAATTAGAAAAAATATTCCATTTATAACAGCAACAATAACCATGAATACCCAAGAACCAATCTAATTAGAAATGTCCAAGTTTCATGTGGAGAAAGGGGAACATTCTTACATTGTTGGTGGGAAAACAAGCTTATGCAGCCACTCTGGAAAACAGAATGGAGGTTCCTCAAAAAGCTAGAAACAAAGCTACCCTATGACCCAGCAACTGTACTACTGGGTATTTACCCCAAAGATACAACTGTAGTGATCCAAAGGGGCACCTGCACCCAATGTTTATAGCAGCAATGTCCACAACAGCCAAACTATAGAAAGAGTCCAGATGTCCACCGACAGATGAATGGATAAAGAAGATGTAGGGTGTGTGTGTGTGCGCGTGTAATGGAATATTACTCAGCCATCAAAAGAATGAATCTTGCCATTTGCAATGACATGGATGGAACTAGAGTGTATTATGCTAAGTGAAGTAAATCAGAGAAAGACAAATACCATATGATTTCACTCATATGTGGAATTTAAGAAACAAAACAGATGAACATAAGGGAAGGGAAGGAAAAATAAAATAAGATGAAAACAGGGAGGCAAACCATTAAGAGATTCTTAGCCATAGGAAACAAACTGAGGGTTGCTGGAGGAGAGGGTGTAGCAGGATGGGGTAACTGGGTGATGGACCTTAAGGAGGGCACGGGATGTAATGAGCACTGGGTGTTATATGTAACTGATGAATCACTGAATTCTATCTCTGAAACTAATAATACACTGTATGTTAATTAACTGAACTTAAATAAATTAAAAAAAAAGAAATGTGCAAATCTTGAGGAAGAAGACATAAAGGACATAAAGCAAGACCTGAAAATATATTTTCTTACAGGGGAAGAATCCTTATCATAAATGTGTTAATTTTTCTAAAATCAATTCATATGAACACAATCGTTAATCAAATTAATAAATTTTCCAAGAAACACTACTAGCTGATTCAACATGTGAAAGATCAGGCAAGACAATTCTCAAAAAGTAAAATAGTAGAATAAAAATATATTACAAAGCTATAGTAATTAAAAACAATGTAATAATGGCTTAGAAAGAGAATTAACAACTAGAATACAGGGTCTAAAACAGATTCATGTCTACATGAGATTTTAACATATGATAAAAATGTTATCTTAAATCAGAGGGAAAAGAAGAAAATGATTTATTTTGGCCTGGGACTACTGACTATCTGAGCATGCTGTGCGGGTGGGGGTGGGGTGAGAAAGTTCAGATCTCAATCTTACACCATTCACAAAAGTAAACTGCAAACAGGTATTAAAAGAAAAAACCAACTAAATGTGAAAGCAAAACAAAACTACAAACAAAAAATATTACAAGAAAATACAGAAGAACTACAGGGTTTTCTTAAACAAGATTCCAAAACAAAGGAAAATATTGTTAAATTTGATCATTATCAGAATTTTTTATTTCTTAAAGATACAGCTTCACCTATGTACCTCCACCTTTGCTTAGATCAAAACCTCTGGAATAATCCTTATTCTTGATTCCTGCCTTTCTCTCATACTTTATTCCCTACCCTTCTGAGTACTCCTTCAAAAGAGATCCAGGATCTGGGCACTTCTCCATCCCCTCTACTACTTGCGCCTTAGTCTAAACTAAAAGTTAATCCAAACTTTAGTCTAAACTAAAGTTAATCCAAACTTTTGTCCTGCTTGACTCCTATAATTGTTAACTGCCACCACTGCTCTACTCTTATAAATTCATTCTTAACATTCAGTTCCCAGAAACACAGTATTGCTTCTCTACCTAAAATCCTACAGGGCATCCTACTGTATTCAGAGTAAATGCCAAAGTCCTTATAATCACCTACAAAGTCCTATATATAAACTGGCCACCCATCACCTCTTTAATCTCATCCTCTGGCTCATGCTGGCCTCCTTACCATTCCTTGAACACACTAGGCATAATGCCAATTTAGGGCCCTTGAACTCTGTTCTGTCCACCTAGAACGGTCTTGCCTCAGCACATGTATAAAAATAATAGGAATATGAGGGGCAAGTAGAAATAACAAAAAAATGAAGGTACAATCTCACCGTCCACTTCCTTCAACTAGTACTGATTTGATTCTTTTAGCATTTCCTACCAACCCTTTGAGGTAAGTAGGGCAGTTATTAATATTTCCATATTATTGATAAGAAACAGACTCAAAATAATCCAACTGGCCCTTACTTCTTATGGGAAAAAAAATGTTTTACATGTTTTTTTCTCAGAGTGAGCACCAGGTTAACATTTCTGTGTAGGTAAAATAGACCCACAAATTTGAAAAACAAAGGGAACTATCTATCTTTTTAAAAAATTAACCCAACTACCAATTCACTGAAAATAACCTACTTAATAATAGTGAAGCAACAGGGTCATGATGCTATTTTAGGTATATGTGTTTCATGGTTGTTTTTTGACTAGGAATCATGTTTATCTACTAGAACTGATCGGGGGAAAACAAAACTGTTTATTTCTATAAAATAAAACTTGCCATGGAGGGCCACGCAGACTTCTTTCTTTTCTGAATGATTCTCAACTCAGCCTATTTAGGTTTATTTCCTCAAGAGATTAAACCTGGAGTCTACCTAAACAAATCTAAGGTCCTCTAAAGGTATACCTAGGAAAGAATATTGGTCTCTGTACATTTCAAATGATTTTCAATAAATAAACTCTGAAACAGAAGTTGGTTTGCTTTATAATGACTTAACACAGACAAAGAGAATGTGTATTCCTAAACATAAAAAGAAAACCAGGTATGTCTAAGGGCTGGAAGACAGGAGGGAGAAATGGGAAGTGACTGCTAATATGCCTGGGGTTTCTTTATGAGGTTAGGAAAATGTCCTAAAATTAGACTGTGGTGATGGTTGCACAACTCTGTAAATACACTAAAAACCAGTGAATGTAATCTTTAACTGGCTGTCTGTCTTCTATATGAATCGTACCTCAATAACACTTTTCTAAACAGGGGTAACAAAAAAAACAAAAAAAAAGTACTTTTTTTGGTCCTAAATCTTCAAAATAGTGGTTCTCAACTAGAGGTAATTTTGTCTTCTTAGGGAATATTTGGCAATGTCTGGAGATATTTTTGGTTGTTGCAACTTGATGGATCAACCGATGATCCTTGGTGGATTATTATAGGTATTTAGTGAGTAGAGGCCAGGGATACTGCTGAACATTTTACCATATACAGGACAAACCCCCAAATCGAAGAATATCTGACCTAAAATGTCAAAAGTGCTGAGGTTAAGAAACTCTGATTACACTGAGATCCCAAATAACTAATGTTTGTGGCTCTCATATACTTGTATCTTTATAAACAACTATAACCAAAATTGAAATTACAAAAAATTAAAATGTGGTACATGTGTACAATACCCATAAAAACTATTAAAAAAAAACTACATGAGCGTCCACTAAAAAAACCCCAGAAACTACATGACTGAATTAAAGCCTTTACAAAGAGAGTAATATAAATCTGGGAATGGGCTTTGACAGCTCTGACAAATGACTTGGATAGATTCCATATTACAGTGGCAATACAAAGAATAATACCCTAAGTTTAGAAATTATGCTCATTAGTTACAAAATACTTCTTTATTCAAAGAGCTGTAACAAGTGTTTTCTACAGAAGAACTATAACTTGAGAATATTAAGAAATAACTTCACACTCTCTGCATTCTTTTTTTTTTTTTTTAAGATTTATTTATTTATTTATTTATTTCACAGAGGGGGAGAGATCACAAGGAGGCAGAGAGGCAGGCAGAGAGAGAGAGGGGGAAGCAGGCTCCCCACTGAGCAGGGAGCCCGACGTGGGCCTCGATCCCAGGACCCTGAGATCATGACCTGAGCCGAAAGCAGAGGCATTAACCCACTGAGCCACCCAGGCGCCCCACTCTCTGCATTCTTTAAATGAAGATGAACCCTATTAGTCAATGACTTCTAAGACTATTTACACATCATGGAACATGTACAATTTTTAAACCAATACTGAGTTTCTGAGTAGGCACAACAGACAGTTTAGCAGAGCATATAAATTTAACAATGCTTTGGAGTCAGGCAGGCCTGTCTTTGAGTTCTAATTCTCTCTACAGTTTCCTTTTTTGAGGATGTTGGGAGTGGTGGGAATTAACTGCAATAATGTATGTAACACACTTATTAGCACAATGCCTGCAATAAGATGAACACTCAAGAGAAATGTTAACTCCAATACATTAGAAATTGCATAATTTATTAAGTACAAATAACTAATAACAGTCATTCAGATTTTTATAAGTCTTAGATCTTTGAAAAAGAACTTACGGTGCAAGAAAGATTTACTCATTCAACAAACATTTCCTGAGTACCCACTGTGCTTAACACTGCTGGATAAATAAGATCTGACCTGAAACTCTCACCTGTAGGGGAGACAAGCAAGTAATTATGATATGTACAACAACAACAAAAAGCTTAAGATGCTTAAGTAGTACAGAAGAAAGCAATTCACTGTCAAGAAGAAACATGAGGGCTTCATGGAAGAGAAGGAATCACTAACTGATGGAAAGTAAAGGCAAATAGGGAGGCCATGGGAAGAGTATATTTAAAACCATAACTCTGAGACAACATACTGCCAGAGATTCAAGTTCAAAGAAGTGAAGAGCTAAAGACAGAGTTGGAGGGACAGATCAAGAAGGACCTTATTCAATTTCTTAAAACAGTGACTTTTGGGGGTAGTTGAGGAGTGGGTCTTTATTAAGGTATCATGCCCATCCCTCCCATTTCAGACACTTCAGACAATACCTGCCATATAATAATTACTTATGTTTACTGACTTTACTAAATGGCCAGAACTGTACTCAACTAGTTTACACTTAACATTGTCATCTAATGCTCTCTCCTGAAGCTTTAAGAGGTTATATGAACTTCACTGTCACGTAGCAAAGCCAAGGTGTGAACCTAGGTCAACCTAAATCCAGAGCCCTCCACTCTTCTATAGGCTATACCATTCTCCCTATGAACCACAGATATTATTTGGGCCTCGGAGGCAAAAGGGTTATAAATGGTTTTAAGTAGGAAATTAATGGATTCAAACCCACATTATAGATACAACATTGCCAAATGCTCTGAACAGAATGGAATATGAAGTTCTATTCATCATTTTTAAACAAGACCTGTAGAAAATCTACTGTATCCTCTACATGACACTATAGACATGATTAAATCAGTGTGCTAATATGATCTTTACTTAGATTGGATAGGAAAGTTGCTTTGACCAAAAATATGCATAAATTCAAATGGGGGATTTTCATTATCTTTTATTTAAAAAGTGACTAGGTCAAGTTTGATTTACAAGCCAAACAGCTCTTACAATTAAGGATAAGAAATTCAACAATGCCTAATACACAGTAGGCTGCGTTTCTAGAGCAAATATCTTGGACGTATACATAGGCAAAATCTGCCTATCAATTCTGATTCTTGAAGATGCTGCTCTGTTGAGCCTCAAACCAGGAAGGAAAGCCAATTCCAGTCACTTAGAATCTGCTACTGATGAGGGGAGGTAGGTGGTACTTAAGCTTTTTTCTTCCCACTTCAAGTCCCAGAGAAGTTGCCATTATTCACAAAGAACCCATGTGGGCCATGAAGAGCAGATGTGGACATTTTTGAAAATGTAGCCTACACTTCCTGAATGACTTGATACCTATCAAATTCAAGAAAGCTTAAGGAAGAACTAACATACTCCTAACAGAATAGATACACCCAGGACGGATATCTAAGCAGAATTAAGAAGCAAGCACGCAGAATGCTGCTTTTGAGAAAACACACACCAGTGGACTCCAAACTTTCTTTACTATATAACCCCATCAGTAAAAATTCCTTAACTTTACAATCTATTTATTAATTACATGCATATAATAAGTGCATATCTATGCACACATACACTATAACACAAGAAGCAGACATTTGCAGTTATTTGATTAGAAAAATAAACTCTAATATTTTCTTTCTACTTTCTGTTTTGGAGATCAATGTCTTTCCAAACAACATGGATAAGATATAAACAGAGAAGTATTAAAAAACAAACAAAACCCAACTAGACTCACACTGGCAAAAGTTCACCAAGGGAAACCACTAACTGCTCACAGCCAAGGCTACACAAAACCCACTGTACTGATATGGTTTGAGATGGTTATGATTTGATTTCGAGATCTATCTAAAATGCTAAGAAAAAAAACCAACAACAGTGTATCCATAAATACAGAGAACAAACTGATGGCTGTCAGAAGGGAGGGGGGTGGAGAGATTGGCAAAATGGGAGAAGGACAGTAGAGTAGGAGGTACAGACTTCCAGTTACAGAGTCAGTCAGTCATGGGGATGAAAAGTAGAGCATAGGGACTGTGGTCAATGGCACTGTAATAGCATCGTATGGTGACAGATAGTAGCTATAGTTGTGGTGAGCATAGCATAATGCATAGAGTTATCTAGAGAGCTGTAGGAATCACCTTGTTGTATACCTGAAACTAATATAACATTGTGTGTCAACTATACCTCAATAAACACATAAATAATAAAAGCAGCCCAGTCATCACAGGAGACTGTATATTTCCCAGAAATGTCACACCAAGATTTGAGGACACTGCTAAAGAAACATCAGCATGTAAAACTGATGACAAGAAGAAACATTAAACAGTCAATGTGAAAATAATTTTTTCCTACAGAATTTCATATGTAGCATTATAACTAAAGTTTAATTTTAAGATGTTCTTCTTGAGGGAAACTAATGACATTTTTAATGTTTGGTTTAGAATATGGGAAACCCAGTAAGAATTTATCACTACTTATTGAGAACAATCATATTCAAAAAAGACACTAACTGGAAGGCAACAATATTCTAGTTACTAGATGTAGAAAGATGGATACAGCCTCAATCCCAAGGAAAATCATAACCACATCAGGCACTGTGTTAAGCACTTCACTATTTCACACATAACCTGCTGAGACAGGTTATTACTCCAAAAGACTATCTACCCCCTAATGCTCTGATTCCATGCTCACCAATTAATTCTGATTATTACTTGGTTTCTCAGGTACCGTGACACCAGGAATAGATTAACAGCATTCCAGTAATTGGAGAGATTTATCTCTTAGCTTATATTAAAAAGAAAAAACAGTATTCTACTTTGTAAGTCAGCCTCTTGTCAATCCTGATTTTATAAATCAATTTCTCTAGGATCTGAACCTGAAAACCAGTCTTGAAATTTCAAAGCTGAAAAAACTAAATCATAGACTATTCTGACTCTATCACAGAACACTTTAGGAAGCTATACTCTAAAAGAGGAAAAGTACCTAATCATCTTAACTACCAATAATTACATGTGTATTCGTGCACACACATAAACACACACTCTTCGATAATGCAATAATAATAAATTAGTTTAAAAGCAGGCTGACAACTTTTAAAGTTTATATGACCAAGTATAAATAGTTTGCAAATTATGCAGAAACATTCAAAATACACATTGAGTCATAAGGATTCAACGTGCCTATATAAGAACTCAGGGAAAACAATGGTAGAGACCCCCAAATTAATGCCTCAGGGACTATCAATACCTGAGTGTCATGAGAAAGTTAAAAGACCTCCCTAAATGCCTAATTTAAAAAATATGACACCGGCTTTTAAATAAATACAAGTATTTAAGTGTGTCCCACTCATTTCCTGAAGCCCATGTTCCACAGAACACCTTACGTACTTTCTTATATTTAACTTGTACTGTTCCTACAATCTACCACAGATGATTTTTTAATGATAAAAATATCTTGTATTAGTTTGTAATAAAAATTCACATTTCCCAAAAAAATCACATTTTCCTCTAAAACTACTTGATTATAGAATATTAGGCAGTTCTTAGGGTTATAAATTAATAACTGGCACACAAACAAAAGGACTCAATTTGTATTTTCCCTCTTCATAATTTCGAAGGTTGAAACACAAATAATCCAACCTAAAAAGCAGCTCCACTCCATGTATTCAGTTCAACTTACTTTAATAAGTATTTATTGAGTACCTCCCATAGGTGAGGAATACAGAGATGAATAAGGCAGGAATTGGGGAGAAAAGCTCAGTCAAAACAAAGACGTACACTTGTCTTCAACTCCTACTTATTTCTATTTATTCTGGCCTTAATCCAAATTAAAGGTCAACTCTTCTCAACTCTTTGTCTACATAGGGAAAAGTTTAGTTGCAGAAACCCTTCCCAAGAGGCAAATACTTAACCCAAAAGGATCTAAAGATTTCCTTTAAAATTGCAATATTAAGAAAAAAAAATCCAATTTCCTAGTATCCCATTCATTATTGAACCATACCCACTTAAGAAAGTGGAAGGAAGGGCGCCTGGGTGGCTCAGTGGGTTAAAGCCTCTGCTTTCGGCTCAGGTCATGATCTCAGGGTCCTGGGATCGAGGCCCGCATCGGGCTCCCTGCTCAGCGGGGAGCCTGCTTCCCCCCCCCCCTCTCTGCCTGCCTCTCTGCCTCCTTGTGATCTCTCTCCCTCTGTGAAATAAATAAATAAAATCTTAAAAAAAAAAAAAAAAAAAAAAAAAAAAAAAAAACTTAAAAAAAAAAAAAAAAAAAGAAAGAAAGTGGAAGGAAAAAAAAAAATCAAAGGAAAATTTGACTACTCCCACATGGAATTTTCACAGTTTTTAAAGATTTGAAACTTGTTGCAGTTCTTCAGAGGTAAAATGAGCTACCATAGGTCGTTCTGAACTGATATAATAGCCTCTCTATCACAAACTTTATTCCACAAGGCTCTTTCACTTCTTGAAAAGGAAATGTATAAAAGTTTAGTAACTTGAAAAGTCTACAACTGGAAACCTAGGAAGTTTCTGAGGAAGAGAAAAGGTGTACATGATCTAATATGGGTTTTACAAAAACTCTGGAATGTTAAGTATGTGACAGAAAAGGAGAGGCAGAGAAACCAGTTAAGAAGCTATTCTACCTTCTAGAAAAAGAGGTCCTGGAAAAGAGAAAGAAAGAACTAGATATAATAATGATGATGATGATGATGATAAATAGCTAGCTGCTAACACTTAGTGAAAACTTTACTGTGTTCTAAGCACGGTGCAAAAGCACTTTACATACATTATCCCACTAAAGCAACATTGATTATCGCCATTTTACAGATGACACTCCTATCTAGAGAAAACACTTGATCAAGATTTAAGTGACAAAACCAAGACTTGAATCAAGGTCTAACGCAGGATTCAGACCTAAAACTAAAAATTTCAAATCACTGTTATGAAGATCAAATTGGTCTCTAAGAATTCTGGTCTGGACCACAAGAAAGAGGATGAGCACCTTCAATTGAGACAAAGAAACTCTGGAGGGAAAGCAGGTTGGGAAGGAGAATCAGTTCTGTGCTCAAGATGTCTCCCAAGGAACAGAGCCCAACTCAAACTCTGTCACCAATTAGACTCCACCTCCAAGAACTCAAGTTCAGCACTGCCTCTTCTCTGACCACTATCATTTAACCTTCTGCCATCTTCTCTTTCAATGCTTTTTTTAAAATAACTTTTGCTTGATTTATTTTTTTCAAGATTTTATTTATTTATTTCACATAGAGAGAGATCACAAGTAAGCAGAGAGGCAAGCAGAGAGAGAGGAGGAAACAGGCTCCCTGCTGAGCAGGCAGCCCCATGCGGGGCTCGATCCCAGGACCCTGAAATCATGACCCAAGACGAAGGCAGAGGCCTTAACCCACTGAGCCACCCAGACGCCCTTCTCCCAATGTTCTTGAACTTCATCCTCACTTTGTTCAACTGTCATTTGATTGGACGCACACTCTCAATCCAGCAACCCTCCTGACTTCATTTGGCATCCTTTGCTAATCCCTTGCCTCTCTTAACTTGTGTTGTATGGAGTAGCAATTCTCCTCAGAAATGCCTCAGGAAACAATACAATTTCATCTCCTATTGCTGCCTCAGAAAACATATTCACTTGTTCTCTTAGTCTCCACTCTCTCTCTAGTCCTTCCTGCTACTCTATGTTCCTACTGAACCAACCAACTTCCTTGACACTAGATTAGCCTCCTCTCATCCATGTCCAAACTGTGCAATCCAAAATGTAGATCTGACCATGATATTCCACTTCTTAAGGTCCTCTAAAGGTTTCCCATTGCTTTCAGAATATCATTTAAATTCCTCATCATGGCAAGGGAAGAGTCTCCTATCACATGATGATTGCCACCATGACTACCGCATATGAAGTCTTGGTCTAAACACATAAAACTATGTCCCTTCCCTGATTACATCTTGCTATTACGTGACTCTGACCTTTTGCCTAGAATATCGTTTCTCTGCCAACCTGGCTGATTTCTAGTCATCCTACCTGAGCTATCCTGTATCAATCACCTCCTCAAGGAAACCGTCCTCACAAATTCCCCCACCTGATTATACAGAACACTTGTATGTTTTCACAGAAGATGAGTCCTGCTATTTAAAGCATTATCACAGCATTATATATCATAACTCATCTGATTTCTAACCCCCAACATTCCTGCTCTAATCATATGCCTATATACTCCTTAGTAACTTCTTAAGCATTGTGGTTTCTATACCTAGCAAAATACTTGGTAAATAACAGCCCCTCAATACTTACTTACTATATGAATAAACATAAATCATAGTCTTAAAAAGAGTTTATCCACTCCCAAGATACTATCCTTTTCCTGTTTTCATCAAACTTTTCCAAATGTATCCTATACTTGCTAGGTCAGTATTTTCATTATTCATTCACATAAATGTTTTCAATTTTGCTGTTGCATTCCCTAAATTTTATAAAGTAGTTCTATCTTATAGAACTTTCTACAAGAATGAAAATATTCTGAATCAGGGCTGTCCAATATTGCAGCCTCTAACCGCATGTGGCTATTAGCTATTGAAATGTGGTCAGTGCTGGGGAACCCTCTCACACTGTTGGTGGGAATGCAAAGTGGTGCAGCCACTCTGGGAAACAGTATGAAGGTTCCTCAAAGAGTTAAATACAGAACTACCCTACGAACCAGCAATTATACTCCAGGTATTTATCCAAAGGATACAAAACCAGTGGCCACATGCACCCCAGTGTTTGTAGCAGCAGTATCCACTATAGCCAAAATATGGAAAGAGCACAAATGTCCATCGAATGATGTGTTATATATATATATATATATATATGTATATATATATATGTGTATATATATATATATGCAATGGAAAATTACTCAGTCGTCAAAAAGAATGAAACCTTGCCATTTATGCTAAGCAAGATAAGTCAGAGAAAGACAAATACCATATGATCTCACTCATATGTGGAATGTTTTTGAAACATTTTTATTTATTATTAGAGAGAGGCAGAAAGAGAGAGAGAGAGCATGAGTAGAGAAAAGGGAGAAGCAGGCAGAAGGAGAAGCAGGCTCCTGAGCAAGGAGCCTGATACAGGACTCAATCCCAGGATCCTGGGATCCTGACCTGATCCCAAGGCAGATGCCTAACCGAGCCCCTCCGGCATCCCTCATATGTGGAATTTAAGAAACAAACCAAATGAATATAGGGGAAGGGAAGGAAAAAATAAGATAAAAACAGTGAGGGAGGTAAACCGTAAAAGACCCTTAACTATAAGGAGCAAACTGAAGGTTGTTGGAGGGACCAGGGGTGGGTGATGGGATAAATGGGTGATGGGCATTAATGAGGACACTTGTCGTAATGAGCACTGGGTGTCATATGCAAGTGATGAGACACTAAATTCTACCCCTGAAATGAATACTCACTATATGTTAACTAACTTGAAGTTAAGCAAAACGGTGAATTAAAAAGAAAGAAAGAAAGAAAGAAATGTGGTCAGTGCCACTGAGAAAAATTTTTAATTATAATTAATTTTACCTCAGTCACATGTGGTTGGTGGCTTTCATACTGAATAGCACTGTTCTCAGGTCCTATCAAATGATCCAAACAAAATCCATGAACTTTTCCCAATGCTCACTCTCCAAGTCATCTTTCCAGCATTCAATACTCTGTGATTTCTGTTAGCTGTTGACATACTATCCTGTTCTCCTCCTATCTCTGTTTTCACTTTTCTTGACTCAACATTTTCCTTTTGTCCCCAAATGACTGACTGTAACCATAAGGCTAGGTCTCATCCACCTGCACTTCAAACCCAAAACTAACTCCCTCTTCAATTTCATACACTGCCATAATTTCTATCACCACCTCTATGTACAGGAATTCCAAATCTAGATGCTGACTCTGATCTCTCTTCTCAGATTCACACTCCAAATACAAACTGGACATATCTAATGGATGTCAAACTTAACAAAAATTCAGGTTCATCACACCCTCTTTTACTCAATGTCATTTCTCTTCAAGGTGGAATCACTCTCATGGTGACCTAGGCTCAAACTCATAATTATCTTTAAGTTGTTTTTCCTCTCTATATTCATGAATTAAATCTTTTCGATTGTTTTCATAAAGTCTCTTGAATCACATGCTTTACACCCAAGTTCAGATTTCCCATCACTGATACCTGAAGTAACTCTATGGTCCCAAAACTGGCTTTCCTGTATCTCCTATGTCTGCTAGGTAATAAAACTAAAGCACCACTTTATATGTGAAACTTCCCTTCCCCTAACCCTCCACAAATACACACATTCACACATACCTTCAATGGTCTTTGCTCTGACACTGTCATTCTAAAATCAGACTTTTACCAACCACGCCAACTTCATTTTCTATCATTTTCCTCAAAGTCTCCACTAACTCAAATGGCCTACCAATTCTTTCTTAAATACGTAAAGCATATTCCAGCTTCTTCTATTGTACCTGTTGTTTCTTGATGTTTCTATAATGCCTTCCTTCTTTATCCGTGTTTTTTTCTTGGGGGGGGGGGTAGTGCTTTCCTTTCCCTAAAGAATCAGTTCATGCCTCCTAAGCTTCACAAAGCCTTTCATTTCTGCCCTGGCTCTCATTTTTCCTGCTCTTAATTTCAACACTACTACCTGTTACCATTCAGTCTGCTTTTAGCACATACTACTGCATACTACTTCTATGTACTATCTTTAATTTTAATGAATATTCTGCCTCCTCAACTAGAACAGAAGCTTTTCGAAAGCTAACACTGTGTCTTATACCACTCTTCTGTTCTAGGAACTTAACCCTGTGCCTACACTTAGTAGGAATTAAGGAATAATTACAAAAAACAGATATGATGTTGAGAGGTTGTAAGTAATAAGACAAAGAGAAAATCAGCAACCAAGGACACTAACTACTAAATGGATAAAATAGGAAATAAGAGGGAAAATAAGTAACCTAACACAAGAGCCGAGAACATGGGCAAAGGCAATCAGAGAACCAGGCAACAGTGTAATAACCACTTAAAATAGCAAAATCTTACAATGGTCATCATCTAATAACTCGGGTTTTTCTGTTTTATAGGCAGTTCACTCAAACAAGCAATGTTCAAAATGAATAGGTAAAACACAGGACTTGTGTTTTATTTTTTTTCCTACAATGGTTTTTTATTTTAATGAAATCCTATAAATCAAGGCAGGCTAGTAGTTTGTATAGGTGGGTATGAGAATTCCCAAAATATTAGAATGATAGCTTTAATTGCACAGGATTCTATAGCTGATCTGTCCAGCCCTGGAAATACAAAACTGGCACTCAGTGCTATGAAGGTATAGTATGCCCTGTCAGTTCTTAAGGTCACAGCTTAAAATAGTTACGCAATTCAGGGCCAACAGAGGCTGGGCCAACACTGTTAGACTGTCATGGATCAGTCTAACCCCACAGATATCTATTTTAAGCTACATCTCTAAACAGCAAATTGAGCAACCAGGAAATACTAGTTTTCTATTTTCAAATGCAGATGAACACGCCAAAGATCTTCTCTAAATATGTGGATGGGATCATTCCAACCATATGAGAACCATACATTGTGTGCCATGCAATCCAGACCCATCTACAGTTGTGGGGAATTCAGTTCTAGTCATCTCTTTTCACTTTCAACGCACATGAAAAAAGTATAAGCTCATCTTTGTGGGGAAAAGATTTTTTAAAATTACACTGACTTTCTTGGGTATAAATTTTGGCACATTTAGGGAGGAGGTTAGAACACAGACAAAGAAAAAGTTTTATCTACTTAAATAAATTCACACTCTGATTTAAAAGAAACCTCATTTATAAAAATAAACCTTAAGGTAAGACAGCTATGTGCATTTGATAGAAGGGACTAACTTAAATAAAGACGTGTGACAAGGAAAAAAATACACTTCACTGTAAAATTACAGTCAAAGCCTAATACTTTTAACAAATAATCTTTATATTTCTCTTCAAAATGTATAAGAACTCTTGGGGCACCTGGGTGGCTCAGTCAGTTAAGGGCCTGACCCTTGGTTTTGGCTCAGGTCATGGTCTCAGAGACCTGAGATTGAGCCCCACATCAGGCTCTGCTTGTCCCTCTCCCTCTGCTCTTCATTCCACCCCCCACAATGTCACTCTCATAATAAATAAAAAAATCTTAAAAAGTTGGAAGAACTCTTCAGTTTAACTACTTTGTCCTTTCAGTTTCTTCATCACAATAAAGCTCAAAAGACAACAAATTTATAATACCTCTACTACTATTTTTTTCAATGAGTGGTTTATTTCAGTAATTTCGCACAGTTAAGATTACGTCTCAAGATTATATCCACATACGTGCTTACTTAACCATGTTATATGGCAACAGAAATTATATAAAGTAAAAGAACTACTGAAAAGAAGAAACATTGCATCACATTTGTATCCTTTTCCCCTTTATCATATTAGGTAGTTTCTTATTTATCTCTATTCTGCTGTCCCCTGGAAGAATTCAATGTGCGCTATCATAGCCAGGGCAGGTAATTATCTATTCATTACCAAAGAATACTCTTTGCCACTATCAAAGAATACCCTGGATGGGGTGCCTGTGTGGCTCAGTCGTTAAGCATCTGTCTTTGGCTCAGGTCATGATCCCAGGGTCCTGGGATCAAGCCCTGCCTTGGGCTTCCTGCTTGGCGGGAAGCCTCTTTCTCCCTCTTCCACTCCCCCTGCTTGTATTCCCTCTCTCACTGTCTCTCCCTCTGTCAAATAAATAAGTAAAATCTTTAAAAATATATATATATATATTCTTGATGATTCTGAAAAGGAAAGGAATATACACATTTCTAGACCTAGTAAATACTATATAAACTAAGAGAATAGCTTGGGGAAAAAAAACTACATTTAATTTTTTCTTAGCCTAAAAAGTTCTTAAGTTAGGTTCTTTCAAAGGCTACCAGATTTGTATCATAATAAAATTTTTGTTTCAGTTAATATACAAAAAATTGTGAATGATTTTAAAATCCTCAAGAAGTGTAAATTTTGGGTGCCTGGGTGGCTCAGTGGGTTAAAGACTCTGCCTTCGGCTCAGGTCATGATCTCAGGGTCCTGGGATCAAGGCCGCATCGGGCTCTCTGCTCAGCGGGGAGCCTGCTTCCTCCTCTCTCTCTGCCTGCCTCTCTGCCTACTTGTGGTCTCTCTGTCAAATAAATAAATAAATAAACCTGATACACATCATTATATAAATTCAGAGAATTTTAGAGTAACAGAATATTGAGATTTTTAATACTACCAAAGGATTAATAAAATAATTATCTTTTTTTTTAAAGGTTTTATTTATTTATTTGACAGAGAGAGACACAGCAAGAGAGGGAATACAAGCAGGGGGAGTGAAAGAGTGAGAAGCAAGCTTCCCACAGATCAGGAAGCCCAATGCGGGGCTTGATCCCAGGACCCTGGGACCCTGCTGAGCCAAAGGCAAATGCTTAACGACTGAGCCACCCAGGCACCCCAAAATAATTATCTTTTATTCAACTAACAAAAAAGGCAAAACATTCCAAAAGGTGTAATCCAAAGTTTCTGTACACTACAACTGAAATAAATATCAGTCCTTGAAATAACTGACAAATTTTAAAAAATGTCTATATACTTAGGGAAAATGAAATCAAATCATTAAAGCAATTTTTTCAACAGAATTATATGTACCAAGTACTAACTACAGGCAAGGCACCATCTATGCACACTGGAGGAAGCCAAGATGATCACAGTACTATCAGAAGTAGTAGAGTGGACCATAACTTAGTTATCTTCTATTCTAAACTGTTTTCCATTACAAAAACCAAAAGCTATGGTAATAAGCCTCAGGGCCTCTAGATCAGGTACAAGGGTTGGCAAGAAAAGGGTAGAGAGGAAATCTGGCAGAGAATGGAAAATTTTTTTGAATATCCAAATGAACCAATTATTCTAGATCACTCCTCCACGATTTAAGGTCATACTATAAAGAAGTTGCTAAGTGCTTTACTCTATGATTAAAAATATAATTTCTCTTATTCAGAAAATTAGAGGATCCCCGTGGAGCAGCTGACATGCAATTCTAGAACAAACTAGAAGGCAGTAAGAATATGAGATTTTCATGGGCAGACTCAACAACCTTCCTCAATAAGTTATACCTTGTTCAATTATTTAATGTACTTCCTTAATTTAACCTCAATTTCACCATCCCACATAATTACATTTTGTTCAGTTTTCTAAGAATATGGAGAACTATCACTAGTATCTGTATGGAGAACCAATTTAAAGCCTCCTCTCATGCTTTCCTTTCTTTCTGTTTCTTTGATGTGGAAAACCAAACTTGATCCAATATTTATATAAAGATCCAGCAAAACAGAACACAGCAGAAAACTATTTCACCCCAAATCTTGTTCATTTACCTCTTAATATTATGTCTACCAAAAAGCAAAAAAGAAACCAAAAAAAAAAAAAAAAACCCACTAAGAAAAATCCATGAAAAGCCCTAACTCATTCTTTGTTAATTATATTTCATCACTCTCAACAATTTCTCCCTATATTATCTCATTCACAGTATGATTATTTGACCCAGTCAAATGTATCATAAAAGTACAAATACTAGAAAATGTTTACAAGAAAGTAGCTACTAGTGTAAAGGCCATTACAATTTCTAAGTTTGTAACCCTAACACCAAAAGTAAAATTAAGGGGGGGAAAAAAGAGAAAAGAGTAGAGATACAAAAATGGGTGAATTTTGGACATAAAACATCTGGATATGGACATAAAATATCTGAATATTTGGACATAAAATATCCATTAAAATAGTTTATAAAATAAAATTTAAATAAATATATTAAGTTTTACTTTTGCTAGATTAAAAAAACTGTATCGGGGTGCCTGGGTGGCGCAGTGGGTTAAAGCCTCTGCCTTTGGCTCAGGTCATGATCTCAGGGTCCTGGGATGGAGCCCTGCATCTGGCTTTCTGCTCAGCAGGGAGCCTGCTTCCTCCTCTCTCTGCCTGCCTGTCTGCCTACTTGTAATCTCTCTCTCTCCGTCAAATAAATAAAATCTTAAAAAAACAACAAAAAAACAAAAAAAGTAAACTGTATCAATAGGAACAATTACTTAGCAACCAAACCATTGCCACTTGGGACAGGAGAAAACAAAATTAACTTTATGACCTTATTCCCCTGAGAAAGGGAAGAAAATTTTGCCTATAATTTTCTTTCTAAAAAAAAAAACAAAACTTGTAACACTTGCATGTCTATTTAAGCCTCAAAGAGTTAGATCTAAGTTACCTGGGATTTGCCAACAACTAAAGGTGTGATTTGGATAAACTATGTATCTGTTTTGGGCCTTGGCTTTTTTTTTATTTACAAACAAAAAGAACTGAACAAAAGATGATCTGTAAAGGTAGCTTGGAAATCAGAATTTGTCATCTTCCAACGAGGTTAAAAATAGTTGTATACACATACATATTTATGTGTATATATACATACGCATACATGCACACATTACCTACATGCACATACATAGTTCAGTATCATCCTGAATATTCAATTTACTTCTAAAGAAAACTTCCCATTTAATACGATTTCTTTCTTTTTTTTTTAAGGGGGGGAGGGAGAAGGAGAATCTTAAGCAGGCTCCACACTGAGCAAGAATTCCAACACAGGGTTGCATCTCATAATCCTCAGATTGTGACCTGAGCTAAAATCAAAGAATTGGACGCTTAACCCACTGAACCTCCAGGAACCCCAATACTATTTTCTTAGTAAGATTCTTTGCTATAAGGATTATAAATCAGCAGCTCACTGTTTTAAAATATAATGTGTTAATAGAAAATGTGGGTATAGTAAGGCTGACAGATGAGAAGAATGCCTTGAAAAGACTGCTGTTCAATTCCCAAGAAGAGGGGGCAAGCCATGCCACAGGAGGCCACATAGGGAAACACCAGGATTAGTCAGGTGGCAGGGGGAGGAGCAATTGTGGGTGAGAGCCTTAACTATGATTCCCACAGGAAGGAAAAGATAGGGGCGGGAGAGTCAGGTTTAGGATTGGCTAGTTTGAATAATTTCAGAGGGCCCTGGGGCACTGAGGCTGTCCCTGGTGGTCTGGGCTGGTAGGGGGTAGCCTGAAATGTGAGAGCTGATAAAAGGATAGATTGGGGCTTGGTTGGTTTGTATTTGAAAAGCACATAGAAGGGGGAGCTCTTTACTCCCTATGAAATGGTTAATCCTGGAAGGGGCAGTCCTTTCCAGAGGCAGCAAGGCCCCAGATGTCAAAACATGAGAATACAGAAAATAAAACCACAGTTAACATACCCAATTAAGCTAGGTAACAGAGAAGTCTCATCTCTGCTGGGTATTTATTGAACACTTGTATATACCAGCACTCTACTATATGCTACAGATATAAAAATGACCTTGTAATAGAAAATGAGACTGTAAAATGCTAAATACACACACCTATTAACTTAGAAGAAAAGAATTAAGGGTAAATTTATAATAATAATACTTTACATCTATTTAGTGCTTTGGTATTTACATTTTCACATATTACTCCATTTAATCCTCAGAAAAACCCTGTGCAATAGGCAATATAATCTTCATTTTACAGGTGCTTACTAATCTCTCAAGAGAGTTAAAGGATATCACCGTATCACAGACAGTAACTGGCAGACCAGGGGACTGGAGGCTGGTCTTGATTCTTGTCCACTACTATTTTCACCAGCACCACAACGTCTCCTTCATTTTAAGTTAAAGCTATAGAATTACCATGTAGAAAAAGATGCTTACCTATTCCTAACCACTGAGACCTGACTGCTCAATGGCCTCTAACACATAGAAAAGCATGCAGGATTCTTAATAACTAAGGAAACATAAATAACTTACTGGGGTACTTTTAACAGTATTTGAAGGTACAATGTGTGTGTGCGTGTGCATGTGTGTTTTAAACTTCTGTATAATAGTAGAGTGCTAGACCCCACAAAACCTAAGACATAATTTCCAAAGTACCTTTTATTTCTCAGTAATCAGGAGTACCTAAAAACTTTTAAATGTTTCTGTAAATTTTAAGTGAACTTACCAAATGAAATCAAGCAAATGTTGTAAGTACTTTTGAAACTCATTTTTAAGAAAAATCTGTTTTGTCACGATTTAATTAAAAAAAAATATTGGGGTGCCTGGGTAAAGTTCACTCAGTAAATTGACTCATGCTTTCAGCTCAGGTCATGATCTCAGGGTCAAGAGATAGAGCCCCACATCAGGCTCTGAGCTCAGCGGAGAGTCTGCTTGAGATTCTCTCTACTTCTGCCTCTGCCCCTCCACCCTTAAAAAAAAATCTCCACAGGAGACATCCTACAAATGCATCTTGACATTAGCATGATCCAGCATTTAAAGTACTTTTTTCACAAGGTAACAACTAGAATCTGTTATTACACTCCAATTGCGCCAGCAACTGTGAGGCTGAAAATGGTGTTCTTCCTGCTCTAATACTTTTATGCTTAAAATTCTAATATTCCAGAAGATGAAGATACTACTGCTCTCATGAGACATCTATGGACTACAAATCAGCTGTCATATCCTCCACCTTCCAGAATAGGCAGTATAAAGTCTTCTCCTTTGAAACTGAGATCTAAAGATCCACCGATACCCCTGGGGCAAATAATACATTACATGTAATTTAAAAAAAAAAAGATCCACCTAATTCTTCTCCTTTATATTTCTAGATTTGACTCTATTATTCCTGGGGCAGGCTGACTAAAAGTCTAAGTCATGAGGTGACAAGGACTGCAGTAAAATCATTGGTCTGAAGATCAGGATCTAGCTTTCGGAAAAGTTAGGAGGTAATACTGGGTAAGGGAGCTCTCTTTGAAGTTAACTGTGGCTGCAACATTTATTCTCACAGGGCTATCTATGCTGCTTGTTGGCTAGAGGAGCTCAGGCCTAAGCAAGCATACTCCCTGGCTTAAAGGGCAGCTGGTCTCTGACCAGGCATCTTCAATGTCTATATCCACTAGCAAGGGCATTTTGAGGAGTCAGATGAGCTCCCAGATAGCAATCTGAATGCCCAAGGGTATAAAGCCCTGGCCCTCATTTTTGCTGTTGCTGAAGGCTAGGCATGTGCTTATAAAAGGATGGTAAGCTTACCATTTTCTAAAAATTCTGCAAATCCTTAATAATGACTCAAACTTAAATGACTGACCTTTTTTTAAAGGACAACGGCATTAGACTCAATATTAGATTTGGCTTCAAAAATTTGCCACAACAAAAACAAAACCTTACATATTTACAAATACAGACATATCTCATTCCCAAAAGTAATCGACTTGACTTAAAAACTAGACACATGGTTAAATGATATTTTTGCTGAGTTTTCCTCTTGGCTCATTGAAATAAAATAAAATCTAAGTTCAATTTGGTTCTCACATGCTTGTGCTTAAAATCTTTAAATTTTAACACTAAACAAAAATGTCTCAAATATCTTATTTTACAAAATACATAGATACATAAACATTTCATTGTAACAAAAGGAAAAAACCAAGACCTCCATTCCCAAAGGTGACACAACTATTTAGTGGCAGAGTTAACCTGCCACCCAGCAACAGAGCTCTTTTCTTAAATATATCATGGTTACCTCTGCCCATCAAACTGCTTATGGAATGAAACATGTTTGCTTTCCAGTTTGAAAATTATACATAGTTATCATTTACCCAGAGAGCTACCAGAGAATCTTTTTAAAAGCACATGAAAGCTGTGAACATTTTGATTTCAACAATCAAGTTTTTTTGTGATCTGGGGTAGGGGTGGGAGTGTGAGGAAGTACATTAATTTTTTAGAACTACCCCAAAATGAGTTGGTATCCTTAATTAAAAGACAGTGTTGGCTGAACAAGGAAGGTGATGAATAGGCCCACAAATATAGAGTATAATCTCCTAAAGTTTTTACTCAGTGTTTACAATGAGTAAATGTATATATGTAAATGTGTATACACAAACTCAGAGATAGGCAAAATGAACTCAATCATATCTTTTCAAAATACAGAGACTAAACTAAATTTACTCCATTCTCATAGACTATAAGTGTATACACTTGAGAGTATCCATCTCTTGTAAAACGTAAACTGGTCTTTAATTTTCATTGGTAGTTACTTTATTTTACTTTTTAAAAAAGAGAGACAGAAAGAGCAAGCATGAGCGTGGAGGGGGGCGGGGAGCAGAGGGAAAGGGACAAGCAAGACTCCCCACTGGGCAGGGAGCCCAGTGTGGGCTTTGATCCCAGGATCCTGGGATTATGACCTGAACTGAAAGCACAAGCTTAACCAACTGAGCCATTCAGGTAGTTACTTCAAAAAGGAGAAAAAAAAAACTTTTAATCTAAGATTGAAATAAAACAAAATTCACCTAAAACAAAGAATAGGACCCATTATTACAGAAGATGTTTGTTTTCTCTCCCCAGTACCTAGAACAATGTCTGATATACAGTGGCAGATATTAAAATATTTTTTATTATTTATCCACTACACAATAATAATAAAGTTAAAGCACCTGCCAATTGAACTAATGGTACACAAAATGACAAAAAAATTATGTGAAGAACATAAATCTGATACATAAAATTTTTATTGTCTTTGGGTTCTCCTAAAGTCATTTCTTAATATTTCCAACAGAAAGTAAATTCCTGGGCACCTGTGTGGCTCAGTGGGTTAAAGCCTCTGCCTTCGGCTCAGGTCATGATCTCAGGGTCCTGGGATCGAGGCCCGCATCGGGCTCTCTACTCAGCAGGGAGTCCGCTTCCTCCTCTCGCTCTGCCTGCCTCTCTGCCTACTTGTGATGTGCTCTCTCTCTGTATCAAATAAATAAATAAAATCTTTAAAAAAAAAAAAGTAAATTCCTATCTACTGACGTGTCACATGCTGATCAAGAAGCAAGTCATGAAATATAGACCTCATAAAGCATACACTCTTTTGCATATCTGATCATTTTATTAACTTTTGTATCAGTATAATATAGATAACATAAAATTACTGTAACATAAATATTAATTACTATATGTTAATTATATTTACCAAGGGTTAATATAAATATTGATGTTGCATGTTAAATATTAATATATTACAGTGAATATTAATATTACTGTATTATAAATATTAGTGAAAATGAAATATAAGACTCCTCTATGGTTTTATATTCTTAGGATGTTTTTAAAAACTCATTCAAAATTGATTTACGGTACACGTATATTTAATAAAGGAAAAGTTCTTGCTAACCTCAAATTCCCAATCAACATAGGATACACAAAGTAATAAAATTCTTTCCCCCTAATCCTCTGTGTGGCATTTATGCCCTGTGCCCCTAAAGGGAGATAAAGAGTAGAATGTTCAGCTAAAGATATAGGAATCAATGCCTTACTGAATATACTACACTAATTACAGTAAGTTACTTTAAATAGTTTTGGTTA
Source organism: Ailurus styani (assembly GCA_002007465.1). NCBI lineage: Eukaryota > Metazoa > Chordata > Mammalia > Carnivora > Ailuridae > Ailurus > Ailurus styani. The sequence continues at coordinate 2,175,084 of LNAC01000234.1, forward strand.
GTTGTAAAGGTAGGTGATGGTGCTGTTCACCCAGACCAGTCTTATCAAAAGTACTTTCACTGGGTGGCTCAGTGGGTTAAAGCCTCTGCTTTCGGCTCAGGTCATGATCTCAGCGTCCTGGGATGGAGGCCCGCATCGGGCTCTCTGCTCAGCAGGGAGCCTGTTTCCTCCTCTCCCTGCCTCTCTGCCTACTTGTAATCTCTCTCTCTGTGTCAAATAAATAAATAAAATCTTAAAAAAAAAAAAAAAAGTACTTTCACTTAGTAGCCATCCAACATAACTAGTAGCCAAGGCTGCATAACCTTGGCCAAGGTATTAACCTCTGATAGCCATGGTTTCCTGTTTTATAAACTGATGTCACCATCATTACCTCCTTCATAGAACTGCAAAAATTAAATGGATTAATATACATAAAATGTTTAAGCACAGTGTTTGACACATAAGAAACAATGAATTAATTCCACAAATGATCACAGAAAACACACACTGTAGCACATGGGGAGTGTATAGTGAGAGACAATTTAAGTGGTAATGGACGAAGTGCAGGGTTCTAGAGACAAAGTGTTTAGATTATGTGACCTTGAGCAAGTCACCATTCTAGGCCTTAGTTTCTGGATATGACCACAATGCTTAACTTTATACAGTGTTCTGAAGAGTAAATGAGTTAATGTATCAAGTGCTGCATGCAGTATCTGGCATACTACAAATATGCAGTAAATGTGAGCCAAATATAAGAGTTAAAGAACCCTTTTACTTGTTTCATTCATAAAAGAAAAATGAACTAATTTCTTTCCCCATTATACCATTATGGAAGAGGGAGTTCAGTCCCATGTTATTTGGTCGTATAAGGAACACATCAAGCCTCACAATACAGATGCTGAGTACCCAGTTGCTGAATTTATGAATGTAGTCTGCCAGCAGAGAGTCCATGAAATGGGTAAAAGTTTATCAAGAGATTACAAAACCATATACCTGCCCCACTATTAGAATCAATATAAGTATTGACATCCTGCCAATGAGAACAAAGGGGGAGAGAAATTCTAGAAATAAAAATACAATGTGTTTTAATTTTATAAAACTGTATTAATAAAGTCACAACTGTGATAAAATTAAAATAGTCAAATTACTGCTTCAACAAGCATATTATCATAATTTGTAACACTTATGACAAATATCGGTCAAATGTTAACATCTCAAATTGGTTCACATGTAGATTTAAATGTATGGGGAAATGTATAGGACTTACAAACCACTTTAAGTATAATCATTTCTCCTATATAAATTCAGTTAGTACTTGTCACCATATGCACCTACTCTTTTCTTCTTCCCTCTTCTTTCTCAACTCCCTGGCCTAGGCATCCTCAACTCCAACCAGACAAGGATGTTCCAACCCCCTCCCCCACCCCCACACCAGGTACCCACTTACCACAGCACAGATCACTATCTGGTTCCTATACTCCTGTGCAAAAGCAGCTCCGCTTCTGTGAACAAAAAGCTATGGTGACTTGACTCATTTATTTACAGAACTATACTAAACCCTCTCTTGGCTACACTATGAGGCACCTACATAATACATTCAGAGGGACAGAAACAACCTGTAAACCTTAAATACCTTTGGATTCTCCTCAAAACTCCCCTCACTGCTAAGATTCTCACCTGTAACAGTCTACCACAACATATGGAACAGTCAGACATAAGTTCCTTTTATTTCATTTTACTAATCAATTTTCCTTTTACGACCATAAACTCTCTCATTCCTTTTTTTTTAAATATGCATCTTGAATCTATTCCAAGGACCTACTGATCCCATTCTCCTAGGAAATCAAAGTTCTCCACCTGTGTCCTTTCCCCTAGTTCACTATCAGAATTATAAGGTACCAAGCAATATTCATCAATGTGCAAGTTGAAAAATACCATAAGAGATAAGACACAGCCCCTGCCATCGGTTTACAATTTGCTTTAATGTGAGTTTATATTTCTTGATCCCAGTCAGAATTTTGTATAACATTTGTAGAAAACTTCTTAAATGGATTTCCAAACTACATGTAAAATCCAACATAACCATTTAAAATGGCCTTCCTCATCCTGATCTGGCAAAACTTTAATAATCCATTAAGGCCCACTCAGTTATAATCCTCTCCATGAAAACATTTCTGGAGCCCTAGAAGCAGAACCAATTTTTCTTTCCTGTGGACTTCTAGAACACCTCACTCATAGCCTTTATAAATCAAATGCCATGTTGTAATCAACTATATATTCATCATATCCCATTGGGTCTTAGATGCAAGGGACTGTAAGGACAAAAAAATTCTTCTAATTAAATTATGGCATACCTTTGACTATAAGATGCATTTCAATATCAAAGATGTTAAAATGGTAAAAAAAATATGTCTTAAAAGCAAAGGACTAAAATACAGTATGTCTCTGCAACAGATAATATACTCTGTGAGAGCAGCAAACCTGTCTCACTTCATCTTCAGTTCCTTAACACCTGTTACTATACTTGGTATGGAGTAGAGGAAAAGAACCAGCAAACCTGATGTTTCTACCTAATCCCTTACCACTTCTTTCAAGTCAACATTCTCAGTACTAAAGGGAAGTTTGACAACCTGTTTTTTTGTATTAAGCAAGTTCACTGCCAAAGGGTTTCTAAAGGACATTGTGAGTTCACAACTAAATAACTCCAACAACATGGTTTTTTACTGGCCTAATTCTAACTTTTCCCCACTTTTGTCTATAGAGAAACACTTCAATAGTATCATTTGCTTTGCCAATGTTTCCATTCAATCCCTTGCATCCACTAGATTCATGTTTTTCAAACTTATTTTTATCATTATTTTGACAGAGTCCCTTCTTCAAACAAAATGTTAGGGAACAGTCCAATAAATACACAACTTCTCTGAAGCAGAGGTGGCAGGCTGCTCACTTGGGGTACTCTGAGCTACTCTGTGAGACCACTACACTCCTATGAAGCACAGACGAGAGAACGCAACCTGCTGTGTTAGCTACCTGCTTCTGCCTGAGAACTTTATGCTTTTTATTGCAAGTTCAGCTGCTTGGCTCAAGACATTCTCTCTCTTCACCCCTCTACCGTCAGTCTCAAAATGTCCACTTTCCAAACCAATCTTTGAGGCCTGTTTCAAGTCTTCACCACAGAAAACCTTCCTTGTTTACTCCAATCCACTGATCTCAGCTGTCTCTGAACTCTTGTAACTTGTTTTCCATATCTCAAAACCCAGTATTTAAGTGAAAACTCTCACATGCAATTGTAGCTGCTCTGTAATTGTTTCATGCATGTAAGCCTCACCTCCCCACCACAAGCACCTTTTTAAGACAACTTTCAGAGCCTAACACAGAGCATGCAGCAGACACTTAGTTCTTCTACATAAATCACACTTTTTTCCACCTGTAGATACACCTCTCTCCATCCCTAGCTGAACTTCAAAGGTTTCTGATAGTCCTTTTATACAGCCTTCTCTTTTACATCTAAACTCAAGCTAATATCCACATCTAAAACTACTCATTCTCCCACTGTATTTTCTCTTTCTTACGATTTTCTTAGTAACATTTTCTTTGGTTCACTTTAAGAATACAGTATATAATGCATACAACATAAAAAATGTGTTAAGTGACTGTATGTTATCACTAAGGCTCCCAAGCAACAGCAGGCTATTTTAGTAGTTAAGTTTGGGGGGAGTCAAAAGTTACATGCTGTTTCAACTACATGAGGGTCATCACCCTTAATCTCCATGCTGTTCAAGGATCAACTGTAGAATTTTCTTTAGAATATACAAATCTTTTTATACATACTATGTCACATCATCTGTGCAACTCTATGAGGTAAAAAGGGAAGGAATTAGTACCACTATTTTACAAATGAGAAAAGGACAAAACTCCAATTTTAACATGTTTGCCCAGGATGGATAAGCTTACGGGAGCAGCACCTGAGCAAAAAATTTAGAAGTTCAAAGTCTTAGTACTGTTGTACTATAAGTTTTAAAGTGTTTTCCTGCAGCGTTTACATCTTTTCAAGCAAGCTGCAAGCACCCAACCCAGGCAATCAGGTGCACCAGCAAGATGGGGAGGGGGTGGGTGTTCCTGCAGCATAGTTTCCCTTCTTACCTTCCCCTGACTATGACCTAGTAATACTTAAATGAAACCCCTGTCTTTTCTTGTGTACTCCATCCTGACCCCCACTAAAAGCATGTGCCCATGGGTGCTCCCTCTCTGCTCCCCACCTGCTGAGCTGAGCTAGCTCCCTTGGCATTCCCTCTCACTTGATCCCCTCTCAGTGTACAGTGAGTCTCTCTAGCACATGTGAGTATAATAAACTTTCTTTTTCCTCTGCCTCTCCTGTCTCCTCTTACAGCCACACCTGACTATCGCCTAGAACACAAAATACCTGTGTGCTCTAGGAAGCCTCTCAGTAGGAATAAACCTACTACCTCAACCACACCTCTCTGATAAAACAGTCCCTACTCCTAACTTTATTACCATACCTAAGGAAAGGAGAACCTTCATATATCTCAGTTAATACTTTTTCTATTCAAACGGGTCTCAAGTCTCAAAAGACATTTTTTAAGCCTTCCTCCTTTTTATTTTTATTTATTTATTTTTAAACTATTTAAGGACAAGTTTTCTTTCTGTCTTTTTTTTTTTCTTTGACAGAGAGAGAGAGATCACAAGTAGGCAGAGAGGCAGGCAGAGAGAGAGGAGGAAGCAGGCTTTCTGCTGAGCAGAGAGCCCGATTCGGGCCTCGATCCCAGGACCCTGGGATCATGACCTGAGCCGAAGGCAGAGGCTTTAACCCACTGAGCCACCCAGGTGCCCTTCCTCCTTTTTATTTTAGCAATGGATTGTGGAACTTTGTGATTTTATCTTGATGTGAAAATACTTCAATGCATGGTGATCCTGACTGATGGGTTTAGTATTTTCTGCATAATTTTTTAAGAAACACCTATGTGCTGGATATTCTGAGCCAAAAAGAAAGAGATATTTGATCTGTTTACTTCAAGGGGTAAATTAACAAAGTCGAAGCTGTGAGTGCTTCCAGAGTTTGAACTCTATAAGGAACCTAGATTTTCCAAATGCTCTTCCAATTTCACTAAATAAAAAGTAATCCCGTTGTTCATGCTTAAGTGACAGTATCAGAAACATAACTAAACATGGTTAAAGAGCTACTGAGATAAAATATCCTAACTACAAATCAATGTTGGACAATGAAATGTATGTTTAAAATATTAATGCTTGGGCACCTGGGTGGCTCAGTTGGTTAAGCTGCTGCCTTTGGCTCAGGTCATGATCCCAGAGTTCTGGGATCAAGTCCCACATCAGGCTCACTGCTCAGGCAGAGAGCCTGCTTCTCCCTCTCCCTGTGCCTACTGCTCTGCCTACTTGTGCGTGTGCTCTCTCGCTCTCTGTCAAATAAATAAATAAAATATTTAAAAAATAATAAAAATAAAATAAAATAAAATACTAATGCTTTGGTAGTCACCAAATAAAAGTGCAAATAACAGAAAAATAGCATCTAAGAATGCTGTTAAGTCTAACAAATAGTGAAGAACAGAAATCTATTTATGAATTAAATTATTATACTTATTATTTAATAGAATTCACCATAATTATACTCCCTCTGTAATAAGGAAAACTGTAAATGTGACCCTCAACAGCCCCCCCATCCCTAAATATTTGGTCAGTCATGTAATTTTAACTAAGACAGAGACCTCTCACCATATGCTGGATAGAAATACCGAGAATAGGACCATATAATCAAATATTCATAGAATCTTCAATTTTAGATTAGAAGAACACTTATACAGTTTAACTAATCAAACTCCTATACAAGAAATTCTACATTCTACAGTGTCTCTGATAGATGGACATCTAGCCTCTAATACAGGAAGAGCACTGCTCTCTGAAACAAACCATTCCATTATTTTACAGCACTAGTCCCTGTGTGTAAATATACATATTCTATTGGTTTCCCAGGGCCAAGAAAAACAGATTAAAAAAAAAAAAAAAAAGCGGGCACCTGGGTGGCTCAGTGGGTTAAAGCCTCTGCCTTCGGCTCAGGTCATGATCTCAGGGTCCTGGGATCAAGGCCCGCATCGGGCTCCCTGCTCAGCGGGGAGCCTGCTTCCTCCTCTCTCTCTGCCTGCCTCTCTGCCTACTTGTGATCTCTCTCTCTCTCTCTCTCTCTCTCTCTCTCTCTCGCTGTCAAATAAATAAATAAATAAATCTTTAAAAAAAAAGGCAAAGACAGTGGTCACACTTTCTCTTGTTTTAACGATAAAACCCCCCCACTCTTAAATTATTGCTAATGAAATGTTTTCCACACTCTGCATCCCAGGAATCCCTCTTGATATAGTTGCCAGTTTGTCAGTGTCTGATTTAAAATGTGCCATACCTAGCAATGAACACAATGTTGCAGAAATGGTCTCACAAACATACAGTAAAGGAGGAGCTTCACTCTACTTAGTTCATATTAAGTCAATAAATCCTAAATCACCTTCACATGTCCTGCGGCCACCTAGGTTTTTCATCTTGTGGGTATATGATTTTCCCTACTCCTTTAAACAGAGGATCTATTGTATTTATCTTGCTAATTCTGACCCAGCATTCCAGAGTATTAGGATCACTTCGAATCTCAAGTCTATCCCCATCATAATTATTAGCAAAGTCTCCCAGCTTTGCCTCATCTTTAAATTCATTAAATAGGTCATCTTTCACTGTAGTATTTATACAAAATATTCAAAAGGACTGTATCAAGGACAGAACCCTATGCAATACCAATGATTTCTACTGAAGTAGACAATCATCTTTCATGTAACTGAGCAACCAGGTATGAGCCTTTAAAGAAATCATGACTATCAACACTGGAATCAAAATACATTGTGGCTCCATTATTTATTTTCTATACTCCTAGAGGAAGATAAACCTAGTTTCTCGGTGAACCCATATGGGTTCCCAGTGATCCCTGATTTCTTTTTTAAATGCTCGGAAGCCAACTACTGGATAATTCACTCAGGGACTTTGTTAAAGATGATATCAAACTTATTGTCTGCAATATAGGATGTTTTCAAATGTGAAGTATTTAATTTATCCTCAATTATTCCATGCTGCATAACTTCTAAGTTATGTATACAGGCCTGAAACTGAATTTGAAAGTTCCTTCTGACCCACCCGAGGATGCCATTTATCTGGATCATTTTGACGTCCAAAAAGCAACTAAATGTCCCTTATCTCACTTACCTTGAACAAATAATCTCAGTGAATTACAAGTCTAGTCAATTCAGCTGGAGGTGCATTTTCCTTACTGGTTAACAGAGGCACAGTGGAGCATCTCTGTCTTTTCTTCATATTGCACCACTTTGCTCAAGCAGTGTCTTTTGCTGTGATCTGAAGCCTTACTTACTTATTTTAAAAGCCTACTTTATAATGAGTTTCTGCTTTACTGATATTATTCTTAAAATGTCAAGCTGCTTCTTTTCATTCTTAATCCTATGTATCTTCCACATATAGTATTTCAAAATGTGAGTTTAACACAGAGATCTCCATGCAGCCATAACAGTTTCTATTCACCCTTTCTTTAACTACTTTTAGTCATAATTGTCTGTCAGTGCCACAGAACGTTAGGACTAGAACAAACTTTAACTGCATAGTCAGCATTTCAGTTTCCAAAACCACTTACACTTCAGGGATATAAGGACATACCAGACACAAAAGGATAAAAAAATCGCCTTTATCTGTGAACTCATCCTTTTACCTTATGTCTTCTGAACAAAAACCTCAGAATCATAGATGATTTTAAATCATGGTTCTACCACTTACTGGAGGACAAATTTTCTTAAAGAAATTAAAGCTCATGAGGCTATCTGTAAAATAGGCATAGTAAGACCATCTTACAAAGATACTGTGGGTTTTAACGAGATATTATAAAATACCTATCTTAGCACCTAACAGACTCAAAGGTAAACAATAAATGTTTGTTTTCTTCTTACACAAATCTCATTTTTTAAAAAAAGCCATTTCCAAATATAGTTTGGAAAAAGATACAGTATCTGGACAGCCTGAGGATTTGCTTACCTACATACATAATTTACTAATCTCATTAGTTCTAAATTTGCTCTTTCAAGAAAGGACAAAGTAATACCACTAAGATTCCACCATTAAACTCAGTAACAAGGAAACCTAGGGAATTGTGCTCTTACCAACACTATATTCAATGTACTAAAGCTGAATATCCAGTGACAACAGACACAGTCCAGCTGGAGAAGACAAAGTCAAGCTACTCTCTCTTTGGTCCCTAAACTTCAACTACGTTTACTCATTTACTAGCAAAAGATTTGGATAACAAAGTCAGCAATACAGCAGAAAGAATTGGAGCAGCAGTCAAGATTCTAGTCCCCACTCTGCCAAAAAGTACAAGAAATTCAACTTTTCTGGGCTTCAGTTTCTTCATTTCTAAAATAGCACTAAGGAATGAGGGAGGGGAAGAGACGCTCAGTTATCTTAAAATTACATTTGTTAACTACAATTTCATTAAGTTTTTATCTCACCACATACATACATAAGCAATCTGTGGTCCAACAGGTTTCCCCTTGCCACAATCTGCTCATTCATTCATTAGGTAGCAAACTGAAAGGCATTATGAACATCCAATCTTAAAACTAAATCAAAAATACAGAAGAGCTCACACGTTCCCCCTCAATTATTACTATGTCATCCCCAAGTACTTCTTGTAGCACTGTAGAACCTCCGATCCGTATTTCTGCTCTCACTTAATAAAAGAAAAATACAAAATTCCTTTACAAAGAGACTTTAGCAGCGATACCAAAATGCTACAACTGGTGAGCGATAACCTCAAAGATCTTTCAAACTAAAATTCTATCATCCTGTAAATCTATGTTATTTCTTTAAGATCTATGCACGGCATTTTCGCCCTATCTTCCATCTTAATCAAGCTTCCTTCTTTTTCCTATTCAACTTGCTTTTATGACTTCTCCAATATTCCTTAAGTATGACTTATTATATTGTTCCCTGATTCAGATTCAAAAAACAGATAATTAAAACTCTTATTTTCCCTTGCACCCCTCTCTATCCTGAAATCCTTCTCAAAGATGTCCTTCTAAAAATTAACATGGCTTTACAACAGATATGTTTTCATCTCCAAAAGCTTAAAAAGTGGTAATGATACTGGTATGTCATCACCAACAAATCTTAAAGGTCATGCCATACATCATCTAATGGGTAAAACCAACTTGGTAATTCAGAACCTAAATTACTTATACAGCGTAAAAGATATAAGTTCCTCATAACAAATTCAGTATGTAACAAACAGTACTATAAGATTTTAAAGAAATAAAATTACAAGAGCAAACCTGACTTTTTTTTTTAAAAAAGAAATAACAACCAAACATAGGAGGCATTTGTGTAGTTACAAACACAAATGCACATATGTTTATGTACCTGTATATATGTATAACACATGTCATTTTAAGATGCCTACTAAGAAAATCCAAATTAACAGAACATACATAGCTAAGAAAAATCATATTAGTACTAAAATTCAAGCCAACTTCTACTTTTAGTAGCTCTGGAAAAAAGTATGGTGTAAGAAGTTGATTCTACTAGATTGTTAGGTTTCTGAATTAAATATAATTGTCATTTATTTTGTTTGGCCCCCATTTTCTTTTGTTTGGCCCCCATTTTCTCTAATTATGAAGAACTGACTTTCCTTTCCTGATTATGCTACATCCCCAGGTTTCATACTTTAAATCCCCAAAAAAGTAAAGGAAGGTTAGACAGTCAATTTCTTGAAGGCCAGCAACATCTTTGAGTTTGAACTTCCTCTGTGTGGGAATTAGCCTAAAAATATGAATTGCCACTAAAATGAAAAAAAAAATCCATCCATCAAGCAAAAACATGATCCTTTACAACAGATAACAATTAACGCCAAAACCAAATCAAATCCTCAGTCAATGCAAGTTAATTACAGATTTAGGTATAAATGCTTCCTACGTGTTCTAATTCTTTAACTAAGGAGATGCAACTCCTAAATTTCATTTTATCTAGGGCTCATTGGCTACCTGAGTACACTGTGCAAACAGGTAGTTCTTTTAAGCAAAAGTCTTCTGTTAAAACAAAGAATGTTCTCAAACCAGCAGTACGATGTTACCTTTGTTCTTAAAAAGGAAATTCTGCTTTTCCTTCAGTCAAAGTCAAACTCATAATCCCAACAAGGAATAAACCCTAAGTATGTAGGGGGGGAAATGTACTTAGTTCCTACTACAATTCCAACTAATCAAACACTAGATACTCAGCCTGAAGTCAGGATTCTGAGAGGAGACCAAACCACAGAAACACATTATGCTGAATTCATTAGGTTGTCACTAACATTCTCATTTCATAAAATCAAGTATGAAGCTCCTTAGCTTCAAGAACTGGTTTCATCTGGTTACCATATAAAATTTTTTTCCTGTCCATATCACCCTTCCTGTATCTCCTGAAGAGTAATAGGAGGATAGATGGTAACTTAGAGCCCGTTGTTATTGAGCTAGTCATTACATTCAAGTCGTTACAACAGTCATTACAATTTTTTCAAGCCTGGTAATAGTTGTCATAAATATTTAGAGCAAGAATCTTCCATTAAACAAAATTAAATAATACCATAAATGGGGAAGGAACAGACACATGAAATAATCAAAAAGTACCAAAAGGTGGGGACATAAAATAAAAGATCAGAACTTCCAGGGCTCATTTATAGAAGAGATATATGGGCATTTATTGCTCATTCTCCCTCTTCTAGAGATAGTAAAGTACCTGGTATCCCACTCTTAATGTCTTAATAACTCAAAGCCAAAAGAAATTAATGAAAATAGAGCCATTTCATCAGCTTCATTAAAACCACTCCAAGGGTAGTGCTCCCAATTCCAAACTGCTATCTTCTCCATCAATTTCTACACCTTATTCAGCAAACATCTGTCAAACACCTACTATACTAAAACAGTACGGTAAAAATCTGTGAACAACTAGGCCCAGATTCATTGCATTGACTTAGAGAAGTTAGTACCATTCTGGTCTTTATAACATGGCTATCTTCTTAAAATGATTGAGCACATTTATTAACATAAAATCTTTAACATCAACGAAATTTAAAATCTTTGACTTCAGGAGGAAAAAAATCCAACAAGGTAAAGTTTAAATTTCCTGATACACATAAGTGACACCCAAATCATTTAAATGCCTTAAATTAAAAAAAACAAAAAAACAAAAAAACCCCACACAAAATTAGCCCTGAAAATGAAGACTAAACATACCTATCGGGAGTGCGCGGCATGTGGCTAGTCAATAAAAACTCTTGTGAAATAACAACTCTTGCCATCAAAATCCATTCCACGAGGCACACATAAACTAGCTCCAACACCCATCTGCTTCCATATTTTGCTTTATGGTTCACTACTGATGTCCAGATCCTTGGTTCTCAAATTTCAATGAGATTTAGAATGACCTGGAAAGTCTGTCTGAAAAGCAAATTCCTTGACCACACCCCCAAAAGTTACAGTTCCAGAAAGTGGATCCTGCCTTCCTAAAATAATGCAGCATTCAAGTAAATCTGAGGTAGGCAGTCAGAAGACCACATTCCTATCAGTGACTTACCCTCACAACGGGTATGGGGAAAACTCTGGGTTGTAACTGAAACCAATTACAGTACAGAAGAACTAACTATTCCTAACCTAAATTATAAATTATTCAATTCTCTTAATCACAATTCACTAATGCTTAAAAGGCAAATCAAAATATAAGTAAAATTACTTTTGATAATGCAAACTGTCATCCAACCCATCAAAAACAGACATTTTCATTAATATTTAAAATATTGTCAATTTTTAGGAAAAGACTATGAATAAAGTAAGCTATGCATTGTAATCCAGAGAAATACTTATATAATTGTGCTGCAATAGCTTCAGGGCAAAAAGTACCACATTCAAAATACTATGATTACGTTACTGTGCTGTCAATACAGAAGCCACTAATCGCATGCAGCTATTTAAATTAAAATTAAATAAATTAAAAATTCAGTTCCTCAGTTGCACTAGCCACATTTTAAATTCTCAGTAGCTGCACATGGCTAGTAGCTAACACACTGGATAGGATATACAATACTTCATCACAGAAAATTCTACTGGATAGATCTGGTTTAGAGGCAATGGGCATCTAAATAAAACACAGAATCTCTGTTCTTCTTAATCAGAGAACTCGATCTGGCAACATCCAATTATACATATATACATCTACTTTAGGTATTAACTGCAAAACAAAAACCCTAGTATAATTTTTCTGAAACTTGTTTCAAGAAAGGTCATTAAAAAGTGATGTACTTATTCATTTCAGATTATCAAAATAAAAATATTTAATTAAACATATCTGACAGTTTTAAGGGTGCTAAAACCACAACTAGGTTTTCACCAAATCAGAATCAGTAAAAAATGTGTAATTACTAGAAAACAAAAGGTATTATTAGGTAAAATGAGACAAATCAAGAAAATTTAAAATACTTAAAAAGACTACTTTTCCAAATACTTCAGAAATGACTTCACATGCATAACAAATAACTCCTTTATAACTGGTTTTAAAATGACCCTACTACAATCAATTCAAATCAGCGACATTCTACTATTTTCATTTTTAATTACTTTGCAACAGCTTCACACTAAAAATACCTAAAAATAATATAACAACCATAAGACTTAAGTATAATTTTATATGTGAATAATTATTTATTCAAAATCCTGGGAAAATCCTGGTTTTAGCAGAAAAGCAGACATAAAAATTAATCAATTTGTAACTTACAACTGTATCTCAAAACCGCATCAATATCTAGCTTAAAACAACACTGTATAATAAAATGCAAAAGCATGAGCAACAAGATACTGAAGCAAAAGTAACTTCCAATTTAAGAAAAAGTTAGCCTTTTTACCAAGTAGAATTAAAAACTTGAAGAGACTCACAACCGTATACTAATTCAGCTTTAAAGCTACTTTCTTTTAAAGAAGATATAAACGTCATTTTTATTAGAGTTCTTTCTGAAGAGTTCAAGTGTATTCAAATATGATCTCTAAATTACAGAAGACGATTATGATTCTAATTATGAAGTTTTGCAACATGAAAGAATAACTATAAAAAGTGTCTAGCAAATTTTACACGTAAAGCCTAATATTAAAAAGTACAGATGTGAATGGGTCACACTTATGGCAAAAGCTATGGCAATTAATATAATCCAATGATTTTAGATTCTTTATGATTAAGTTTATTTCAGAGGTCGACATCAAATCCAAGAGTTAACAAAGAAAAGTAGTCTGTTATTAAAAACTGCATGAAAGAATCTTATAGAGAAAAGACCGCAGCAACTTACCTGCAACACTAGTGATTGTAACTGGAACTCCTTGCACTTGAACACCTGCAGCACCCAGGTTGGCAACACTCACTGTCTGAAGGTTAGGCACTGATGCAAGCTGGGCAGTATTCAAAGTTATTGGGGCACCAGCAACAGCCACAGGAGCAATCTGAGCAAGAGTTGTGCCACCACTTGAAGACACTGGGGTGATGGTTAATTGTTGGGATAACCCAGCATTCTGAACTTGCAAATTTGAGAGACTCTGAATATTCTGAACCTGTACAGTTTGCCAACTGATTTGCCCTGAAGGTGTTAAAGTTGGAGCCCTGATAAGCACCTGAGTCGGATTTACTGCTTGAAGTTGAACATTCTGCAAAGGCTGCTGCTGGATGGTCTGAATTGTCTGCCCTGACTGAAGTTGAAATGACTGCGGTGGAATAGCCTGAATGATCTGTTGCTGAGGCTGTTGGATCTGGATCTGCTGTAAGATAGGCTGGCCTACAATTTGCACCTGCTGAAGAGAATTTGATTGATCCTGTGTATTCTGTATTCCATTAGACTGAAGCTGACTGGAACTCTGCGCTTCAGACTCAGTAGCAGCAGGTGTTTGAGATTCTTCAATAGTGCGTTCAGAACTACCGGCTGATGTGCTTGCATACTGGCCCGTGTCTGCTGAGCTCACTAACGTGTCACTGCTCGTCAGAGATGTTGAAGCAGTGGTTGTGCAGGTAGTGGAGGAGGAGGGAGATTCCGGCATAGTACTGGCAGAAGCAGTGGTTGTGGTGGGTGTGGAAACTAACTGACTCCCATTGGAAGTCCCACTATCAGTAGTAGTAGCAGGCTGGCCAACCTGTCCAGCCCCTCCTCCAGCAGTCACGTTGTTTATCACTGGTAAAGCTAAAGTCACTCCTCCAATGTTAATTGGTAGGGTTGTTACAACTTGAGCCTGAGTACCAGGAAGGGTCTGTAATTGCAGTGGTATTGAAACACCAGGTCTAATTTGGACCGGAACGGTCTGATTTGCCAGGTTTTGAGCAAGAATATTCCCAGAAGCTGTCCTGTTAGCAGCTGTGAGTATAGCTTGATTATTACCTGCAGAAATGAGCTGAATTTGACCCTGCAAATCCTGTAGAGATGAACTACTAGTTGGATTGATTTGAATTTGCTGGCCTTCCACCGTCTGAAGTTGTGGAATCACTTGGTACTGTACACTACCACTTGTATTTTGTACTTGTATGACTTGAAATTGACCAGGGGTGGAAGAATTACCTGATTTAGTTTTTGTAGGAGACGCACTCCCGTTATTACTGCTGGAAGAACTAGATGAACTAGAAGCTGGTTGAGAAACGTTATTTTCTTTTGAAGCAGGAGGAGTGGAGGCAACAAGTTGCCAAGTGTTTCCAGCAAGTTGTGTTGTTACCAGTTCTAGCTGTTGTGGTTGATTTTGAAGTTGCACCAATCCTTGGCTTGGATCTATAATTATTTGTTGTTGTCCAGTTGCTTGATTTTCACCAGGAGTCCCTATTTTGCTGCAAGTAGCTGCCAGTAAAGCCAGAGGAGAGGGCTGAGAGTCCTACCCAAAAATGAGATGGTAAAGGAGGGGGGGGGGGAAAAAGTGGGCGGATTTAGTGGAGCTAGTAGTTGGAAGGGGTTTATTTATTTATTTATTTATTTATTTATTTTGACAGCTCTACATTTCAAGAACTTACTCAGGAAGTGACAGAAATCAAAAAGAAATAGTAACAAAAGCAGTAAGAAGAATAAGGACGCAGATACTGAAATATAAAGTTCAAATAAAAGGAAATTTCTAACTTTCTTCAAGTATATTCTCATAAACTCAAAATGCCCTTGGGAAAATACACACGGTTTTCTACTAGTCTGAGTTCCTGAAGTAATTTTAATCAACGTTATCCCTCAAACATGTGAAATCTTTATGAATTTACAATTTAACTTCCTCACTCTCAGAAAGATGGTTTGAGTGGATGAACATTTGTATTCTGTTCTTCAGTTCTGGGCAATTAAAGGACATAACTCCCTCTCTCCCCTAACGTTTCGTGATGAATTTTTTTTATATGTTTGCTTTTACCTGGGAGCCTGAGGTTTTGGGTTTTTTATTGTTATTCTCTGGCTCAGAGGTTTTCCCTCCTTCTGTAGCCATCGCCGCTGCTGCTGCCGCTGCCGCCGCCGCCGCCTCCTCCTCCTCCTCCTTCTTCTGATCTGCAACAAACCCCCCCCAACGACAACAGGTTATTAGGATTATTATTATTCGTCTTCTCCCCCTTCTCCTCCCCCCCTCCCCCTGAACATTAATCTCCATAAACCCGCGATCCACGCACACCGGCAGGGGGTGGGGGAGAAGGAGGGAAGGGAGGAGGGGGATATCACAAAACGTGGTTTGAAACCCGACCCATCCGCTCCAGAGCAACACCCAGAAGGTTGTTCTCTCTCAGACATTAAGACAAAACACAACCCTCCTTCCCACCCCCTGATACCCTCCCTTCCTCTCCTCCTCCCCTTAAAGCATCTCAGCGGCCCCGGGGGAGGGGGGAGAACCGAGCAGGGTCTGGGGAGGGAGGGAGGGAGGGAGGCGGTGAAGGAGACCGAGGGGGGTGGAGAATACGTACCGCTCATCCCGCATTAACAGGACAAACCCTCAGACGGAGACACAGGGATAGAGGTGGGTGGGGGTGGGGGCGAGGCGGGAGGAGAGGCCGGTCCCGCCCGCCCGCGG